>JASJOG010000012.1:842500-930000 GCA_030142905.1 Heliopora coerulea | reverse complement strand
TGCGACTTGCGGACGTATTGCTACATTAGTCGGCGAATCGAAAGCAGGAATTGTGCCCTAGTGATAACATTACGTAACCCAGGATGAACAATCGCCTACCACAAACTTATCGTGTAAATGGACCCTAAAAGTGCACGGTAGGCCTACCACTCGTACTGCTTCGCCACTCCAGGCATAGCTAATAAACAAGGCCTGAAGGATATTGAAAACCGGAGACATGAGACAGCGGAGAACTGACCAGAAAGATGCCGGTGAAAATAAACTCAACGGGAAGGATCGAACATAGAGTCGTTATAAAACTTTCACGAATGAGAACACCCAATTGTGAAGTGCTGGTGTCCGCTGGCCGGGTTCAGTGACCTCAGGTACTTATCCACAGTGATGAATGGTCCTGTCAGGCATTAATGACCCCCTACGGCAAACTGAAACTTATTCTAACCTGAACTGTACACTAAATCTTAACCCTAACCATCACACTAATGGGGACCTAATACAGACCCTTAACATTTACTGACAACATTAGTAGTTCAGTCCTGGGTGGATCACTAGAAAAATTAGGGATTAATGTACCTCATTTATCGGTAACGTAAATTTAGTTACCCTAAGGGTCGCTATAACCATGATACAAGTAGCACTTATCATGGCTTGTAGCTGTTCTCATCTGCTCATTCACGAGTTATGTCAAAGAATGGCCTGTTTCGGATCAAAAGAATGCTAAAAATTACTATCTAGAGACTGAAATTTTAATATATTGATAGGCAGTAGCCCCACTTAGTAATCTCCGCCAAAGTTTTACCAGGACTTTGTCACAGAATAAGGAATAACTTTGTATTTACTGTTCCCTATTGACGCCCGCGGGTTTTACGCGCGGGACGTGTTTGAATTTTACACCACAAAACCACGTTAAAAATGGACACCTGGGTAGACTTTCCAAGTGCAGCATGTTTTCAAGAGCTCATTTCTTCCTTTCCACAAGAATGGCGTGGTTTGTTCGCTGCTCTAAATGTAGCAGAATCACAAGCTGTACCTCTTGGCACGAAATGGCTACGTGACAGAGCGTATTCCCCGCGAAAAGGACACATTTCTCCACACTGGCCAGACCTCATGCGAGCCCTTACTTTGTCATTTCCAGTAGTTTTCAACGCAGAGGTATCCTTTCGACCGAAGTTTGCGTGCCTTACTTTAAACCTACAAAGGAACTTGCTGTCGTTTATCGTTTTTCATTCAGAAAGCATACCCAAGGACGATATTGAAGTCTTTCTGGCCATGTTATCGAAGCTACCACCAAGGAATTCCTGCACATGGTTCAAAGTTCTGACAAACGTTCTTCAAACGAAGGTTAATCGAAGGCGGTTAGAAACTGAGCAAAGTCCAGAAGGCCTTGAGGATACCAGAGAATGCACCAATCCCAAAATACAGAACCACAGTGTTGAATGGCTAGAAAGTCTCGCCAAGGACACAGAAATTCCGGACTGGGCTGTTTCTATGAATACGTCTATCCCAAGATTAGAGAATATATGCACATCCTTAAGGCGAGTGAACTTTCCTGGGAGCTCCTTGCTGGCTAGTAATATTCGGCTTACAGGAAGCTGCAGTGACTGCAAGGATGACGGAGCAGACACCAACTTGAATGAACAAACTCTACCAGTCATCCCAGAAGAAATGGATACTGACATGCACGTTGAAACCAAGAAAGATTTTTTAGATGACAAAGAAATTATTGAAATTCCGGATGACATTCCGAATACATCCTTTGATGCACGCTTGTTCGAACTGCCAGCCCCTCCTGACTTATCTAACCAGCCAGACTTTACAGAAATGGTGGCTATGGAGGAAGTCATACCAGTAAACAACTGCCTTCCAGATAAAGTTATCCATTTCAAAGAGTACTTCAAATCCTCTGAAGAATTTGAGAGAAAGTGCTTCCAGGAATTTGTCAGCATTTTTTCAGGGCCTGTACCAAAAGATCTTGACAGGATTTGCCAATTCATGGAAATGGATAAAGTTCCAGAAACAGCCACAATCATGCTAATTGAACAATTTTTGTCACTAAACATGGAGTGTAGCTTTCAAAGTACAGTTGTTTTTGCTGATTACTGTATCAAACTAAAATTGCAGACCTTGGAGCAAGCAGCATCACGAAACCTACTAGCAGCTGTTCAAGCCTTTGCAAAAGCACATCCAAAGCCATTTGTAGATGGCGTGATGATTAAAATGTTTCAATCAAAATCGATGCAGTGGCCTCAGTGTGATATAATACTGAAATTGATAAGAGATAGTTTGGAGAGGGATATTTTGAAATACTTTCTTGTAAATGTTCTAATGACTTTTGAACAGTCACCATTGAGGTTAATCTGGAATGATAACATCATTTCAATATTTGCTGCAGTTGTTGACATGAAGCTGGATCTGGACAATTGCATTTTTGGCAAATTTGTTGCTGCCCTACAATCACAGTCACTAGCTTTGGCAAGTAATTTAAAGTTTACAAAGTTATTGTTGACTACAATCAATAAATATGGACCAATGGTAAAACAATCACATTCTGCCTTCCAGCAGATGTTAGGAGAAAATAACACTTTCTTAAAGAAGTCTGCTTTAGCTGCCTTGAAGAAAGTTTCAAGGTAGATGACTGGAAGTAAAAGTGAAACTACACTTTTGAAGGTAAAGTGTCTGAGCTTTTTTTAGAATGACCTATAAATATACTGTGTATTGCACTGGCAACTAAAATTGTTTAGCAACACTGGTGTGGTGCCTGTTGTGGTACTTTTTAGGGATTACAGAGAGAGAGAGAGAGAGATACACTCCAACTTTATCAATCTTAGCTGCACCAGGTAGTGTTTACAGAGCATGCCAGCATAGCTCAACATGGCACAGCTAGTAAACTAGGCTGCAAAATTATCAAGCCGAACATTAGCTTGCAAGTAACAGCAGTGACTGCTGTGGATATAATGCCTTGGTTATTGAAGTTAAGTATTAGTCAGCTTAATTATGGCAAGAAAAACTTTTATATTAGCAGAATATTTCAGAATATATCATATTTTCACAATGTGAAGCAGTTGTAGGTTGTGAGTTCCTGTTAGAGCCTTTCCAATAAGCCTAACACAAACCCTCATCCTTGTGATCAATGATGTTCAGATTTTTTCAGTGTACAGACTTATGTCATGAATAATGCTTAGTTCCTTAAATTTAAGCCATTAACCAACCATCAGCAGGGTTCAAATTAATTACTGAAAAATGGTTCATGATTTTTCAGCAATTAAAAGCCCTATTACGAAGATTATACTACCATCCTAATAACTGCAACAACAGTCTTTGTTGAATTTAAGCAAACATCTCAAGTTACATTTAAGTTATTCCATAAACTAGGCAGAAGTATCTCATCGTAAATTTCCAAAACTTCTAGTGAACAAGAGAAGTTTTGGAAGTATTTGCCACAATCATAGCAAGAAAATGCCATGAAAGTATTTCTTTTACAGCAGTAAGAGGTAATCAGAAGAATTTCACATAAGTCAAGGACATTTCTGGATTTGCATGAATGTTACGATCAATAAAGCGTTTATTCCGCACATCTAATTCAAATCATTTTGGTGATTCATTATAGTATTCACATTATTTTGCTTCCTTTGGAATGTTTATTGGCTGAAATAATTACACAATACTTGGGTTTATAATAATTCCACAAAGAAATGTGAATTCCCAATATGAATATGTTCAATAAACAATCACATCAAAACATCAAATTAAACCAAAATCAGAAAATTCCAATTTATGATTTTACTCAAATTTTCAAACATTCCACTTGTGAAAGATGCAATTTGATTTGAAAATCATGAATTAAGAACCTTGACAAGTCTTGGTCACTGGGTTATTTATCTCGAAACAACTTTATTTACATTTACTTATTTGGTCAAATTTTATTTTTCAGGAAAATGTAGAGTGGTTCCTTTTCTTTTGAGGAGTCCTTCTTTGCCTTTCTCAGAATGCTGGCTGGTAGTTGGACCACTTCCATCTAAATCAGACTGTACAGTGCTACCATCGGAATTTGATTTCTTATGGTAAGGTGCAATGTCTTTCAGGATGGTTAATGCTTGGTCCACCAGCTCCCAGGCATTGTGGTCAGGTGTGTCATGAATATTTAAAAGCACTTCTTCCAAGTCCATCTCAAGGATTTCATCTCTTGATGACATAATTATAGGTAAGAGAAAATGAGTAAGAAATAACCTTTTTTAATTTTACATTCAAATGTTGACAATGAGTGGACATAAAAAATGTTTGTTTTGTAGTAACTCATCTAACTTTCTTCAGCATTTCCACTATTATTTTAAATATTTTAGACAATGGCAGATTAACCCAAGGCCCTGTGCTTGTAGGTTTGTAAGGAGGCCACATGCCTTGCCTTATGCAAGACAGACAGCCTCTTAATTTGAAACTATTTTTCTCTTTTCATACTACACCTGCAGGCCTCACTAATCTGCTTCATTTCTTGTGATTTGGATATTGTGTTTAACACTGTAATAGTTAATTGAACAAGTGTCTTGTAGGTTCTACCATGTTCTCACAGGATACAACAAATTTAAAATTCTTTTGTAATTTTGTAATCTAGTTCATAGATCCATGGGGCCCCTGCAGTACACATTGGCCTAAGGCCTTGCTTTACCTTGATCCACCTATGATTTTAGATGTCAAAAACATGCTTAGAACTCACACCTACAATGAGTAAAACCATCTGCACTTGCCACTTTATTAGTTAAAATCACTTTGAGAAACCTGATTTTCTTCTTGTCTAGCTCCATATCACAGCTGAGCAGGTATCAAAATATGTATTGTTTTCTCTTATATGGCAGATCTTGAAGATCTAACACTCCTTCCAGCATATTGCCATGCAGTGTTAGATCTGGAAAGAGAGATCTTGTTTTCAAACAATGAATAGTTTTTTAGAGTGAATCAACTTGACAATTGTTGACATATCTGTCATAATACCAAGGTCCCTGATGAACAGCATTTAACAATTATCTGCCCAAAGGCAAAGTGAATATTGTTGAATAATCATCAAGGTGATTATTCAATAATACTGACTGAGTCTGAGGTGAATAACTGTTTCAGTATAATTACACAGGTGATCATTTGAAATAAAGTAGTGAACTAGCACTTTTAAAATCTCCTTGGTAACATTTACAAAGGTAGCTGCCATATTGCTTCTGAGCCTTCACTATTATAATCACCTGTAGGTGATTATTGAAATTTATGACCTAAGTTTCTAGCCAATCACCGCGCAGGATTTTCAATAATCACCTGTGTAATTATACTAATTGTGTATAACATTCAAGTCATCCATTTGGATAATTACTGTATCGTGACTACCACATAGGCATTGAACTGCATGCATTACAGCTAGCCATCCGGTTTTCACTAGCTAAACGGTCTGGGAGTTCAAGCCACAAACAAGGGTCGTTTTCCTGAGGAAAATAAGCTTGACAAACGCCCATATATCATTAACGAAACAGTGAGTTGAAAAATGAGACGATTTCCGAGTTTAACCAACCACAAGTTGTTTGGAAATCAGATTGATCACTATGTTCAAGTGATATGGCTTATCCAAAGGGCTCCTATTTATGAAGAAAATCAAGTTTGTAGTTCAAATTTTATGCTCATTAAAATCCCGTTAGCTGTCTGCATCTCGGTATTGCGTTTTAACGTCCAATTTTCGACTGTTGCTAAAAATGCACGGATTGTAAATAAATATGCCATCTACTTAAAGAGAGGTTCATATAGAAAAATATTTTCCTAATTAAATAAAACCGTACGTACTTATTGTCATATGAATCCAAAACCGCTAATATTATCTTGGCTGTCACTGTTTGTAGAGGAACATTGTTCGTATGTGACAGTTGGAGAAGGGCTGGTTTGAGCTTGCCAGATTTAACCAGTTTTTCACAAGCCTAGAGAAAATTTAAAGGGTTGTTCACGTTAAAACTAGCGTTGGGGAAATGATTGTCATGAGTTATTGAAATTCCTGGAAATTCTTCCGAAAAAATCTCATTAATGTGAAGGGAAAAAAAACATTTATCGATAAATAAAAAAGTTCAGTCTAGCAATCCCCGACAAATTGCGCAATCCCCGACAAATTGCGCAATATGGAAGAGTGGTTGAATACTTTCCAGTTTTCGTCGATGTGAGTTCGACCTTTCGCCATTAAAAATAGTGATTATTACGTAGAAATTACCAGTAAACGTTTGGCAGGTAAGTTGAAGTGTTCACTCCGGACACACTTATCCAATTGGCGGATATGTGCCAATCAGAGATCGCGTTCTCTATGTTATTACGTCATCACGTTATTACGTCATCACGTTATTACGTCATTACGTCATCACGTCACACGTCATTACCAACTCCATGAGGGTGTAAATATATTAAAAATGGGATGCTGCTTGGACAGTTCCGAATTGACGTTAAAAAATCGAGAGAACAAGCGCGATAAAAGATCATCCTAGATCATTGTTCTTTAATCCAAGAATCATTGCATCGTCGGTGAATTATTTAACAGATAATGACTAAGGCACGCAGCATTATTGGGTATAATGCAGGCAGCTTAGGCCTGCGGCGTCAGCTACCTTCATTATATCCAATAATGCTATGCCCAGAAGTAATTATGTATTAAATAATCACTGACCCTCTTCAAAACCCATTATTTTTGCTCTTCATTACATCAGCGAATGCAGCGAGCAAAATTATAGAAACTCGACTTGCATAGTTTTGCTCTCTGCATTCGCTGATGTAATGCAGAGTGAAAACAATAGGTTCTGATGAGGGCCAGTGGTTATAAAGATTGCATTTCTTGGTAGCGTTGAGAATGAAATTCTTTTTTTGAGACATGACTGGGTGACTACCAAAACGTGAAGGACAAGAAACTGACTTTTTGAATGAAGGCCCTAGGTCGTACGTTTCATTTCGATAATATAATAGTGAATAATACAATATGATAAATATTGCAATAACGGTAGGGCTTCTCCACCCAAAATGAGACGATTTTCAACCTTACATGTTCATCAGCGGCGTAGTACAATAGTATTTTTCCTGTTAAGAGATAAAGCTGTTCGTCGTCTTCAGAATTTGGAATTGACAGAAGATGTAAGAGCAAGCTGGTCTGAAACAGTAGAGGAAAGTGAATCATTAACTGGACACGCAGTTTCACGGTTGTTTAACCAAACTTTTCCATGTGTCCATGACGTCGGAACAAAAGTATCACTTACATGAGTCAGAATCACAGCTGGGTTTTCTATGGCAAGCAGTTCCAGAGTTTGCAGAGACAGTCGCAGTGTTTCGTGATCATTGACTTTAGAAAGGGACAGCAGTGCGTGAACTGTAATGGATTTTACAAAACTCAATAATTCACGAGGAAAAAACATGAGAATTTAAAGTTTAATCAGTTGTTGAAAATGTGAAACAACCACTTTTCATGAACTTCTCGTGCTATTTTCTGGACTAAAATCGTTGGAATCTTCACGATTTCTGAAGAACACGAATGTTTCCATATATTCGTTCAACACGTTGCTTACAACATGATCGTCCGTACTGTATCGAATATAGAATCACTAGCCGAAGAAACGCGATGTTGTGGTAATTGAAGAGCGAGACTGATCTTCATATCACTTGGGCCAAAGAATATACCTAAAATCTCGAGTAGTTTTTAGCGACTGTCATCGTAAACAGACCCGGATTGAAAAAAGTATAAACATCTCCTGTAAGTCTATAACGTTGGAAGAGAAAGTACTTTTATTCAACTCTGAGGTGGAACATTTTCAGTATAGTTTTGCCTTGAAGACCCTTGTGACTTTCGCATATACATCATGACGACGTTAAATGGATAAATTAATGCGTAATTGGACTGCTGGAAGATCAACCCCTACACAATAAACGTTCAATACCTGGAGAGTTTTGAGTAGACATTATTGAGCGAACTTCAGAACTGAAAGCCAGTTCCAGAAACATTCCCGCCACGATTCTTGAAAGAGGAGCAGAAACTGAAAAAAAGAAGTTATTCTTAAATTTACTTCAAATTAATATTTGGCGACTTCAGTGAAAGTGATTCAAGCAATTAAACTTGAAGATAAAATCACAGACGGGAGTTAAGTAAACTGGACAGAAAGTATGTTTACAGAAATTTTTTCATGATAATCTGATACTACCGAAGTCTACTAAAAAATGTTTGCTCGAGCGGGATTTGAGCTCGCATCTTCGGGATACCGGTCCGCTGCTCTTCTTGTTGAGCTGTCGAGTCCACAGGGATCGGAGGCAAGTTTTCATCCGACTGAAGTGCACGAGATGTTCTCGCGTCAATTTAATGCTTATACATCTATCCAGCGGCGGACCGGTATGCCGAAGATGCGAGTTCAAATCCCGCTCGAGTCAACATTTTTCAGTTTATCAGTGTCAGATTATCATGAAAAATTTCTGTTCCTGTATCTCTGAGGATGATTCTGAAAAAGTATGTCTACCTTTGGTTGAAACATGGGCAAGATCGTTTAATCTGCAAGTAAAAGAAATTAGATAATCGCGTAAAATAAGACGTTTTTGAGAAAGTACTCGATCACTGTATCCAAGCACAGAAAACCATTAACTTAAGCTGGAGACACACTACTCTGTGACCTTGTCGCTAAAGCTCAGTGACAACGCGACAAAGGAACAATTATACGATCATACGATCAATATTTTGAAGTCAACGTAGTGGGACATCAAGGCCCATCGCACGTACACCTTCGGCAATCTTTTCCCCAGCGTTAAGTTTTAGTAATTCGTTTTTGCAGTGTTTGAGTGACATACCGTGGGGAATGAGATACATCAGTGTGAAGCGACAATCGAACCTTCTACACATCTGTAATGGCTTCAGTGACCAGTTTCTAGCAACACCGCAACAAGCGTCGCTGAGCATTTTATTTTTATAATAAAAATTTGCGCCTCGGTTAATAAGTAGAAGTTATACCATGACCGAGGTGTTTAAGCGATATACGAACCTGAGGGCGAAGCCCGTTGGGTGACATATCACTTACACACCGAGGTCTAAGGTATATAACCGACGTATATCAACATTGGCTCAGTTTCTTTTGTTCTCAGGAAGGTTATAAATAATTTCTCAACCTCATAAACTTATTCATGAGGTTAATATCTAGTTATCAACCTGTAAATCTAATAGATCGCTCAACCTGGCACTTCCTTGCAAATATTAACGACTTAAGACGTAAAAACACATGATCTGTCCACACATGCAAACAAACAGGCACCAATTATTCCACTAGTAAGCACTATCGCCATCGTGTTTCTTTTGGAAACTTTCAATATTCTCTACAACCATATCCGAATATTTAGTGGTCTTAATATCCTAGAAAATGGAAATATTTGGAACGAAAGTCAGCTGAGATAAGCCAAAATTTGCTAAATTAGTTTTAGAAAACCTCACCAATAGTGATATAAACAACGTTAATACACAACTAAATCGGTTTTCTTTGTGCTTTCGAGGGTTTTATACTCCGTGAAAACCTGTCTAAACAAAAGAGCTTTTGAAAAGCTAGTGGGGACTGTATATGCAATGCTTGGAATAGCTGGAATTGTACACACAATCCCCGATAACAATTAATCCAAGAAGGAACAGAACCCCAAAATGTTTTTTTCCTTCTCAAAACAAAAAGGGATCATACCTGAATTTATTATATTTTTTTGCAATTTTATGTTTTACTTTCTATTTTTTTTTTTTTGTAACTGCGCTAATATGTTGCTGAGTACTGGCAACACGGCGACAGTGTAATGTATCTCCAGTTTTATTAGGTATTTCAATTTATACCCGTTATCTGAAACAAACGAAAGCCTGTTGGCTTCATTGTCCGCGACGATGTACGACATGGCCGTGACGGCTTCATTAACCACACGAAGGTCACTGCTCCGTAGCAAGGCACACAAAGTCCGAATCCCACCAGCCTCGACAAACTTTTCCTAGAAATAAGGAGATGAACGTGGGAAAAGAATGATATCCGAGAACTGTTAACATTACGCCGATCTATGGCGGACATTTTCCAAGAAATTGAGGGCAGTGATGGATACCTTAGAAAATATCGCGGAACTTTGCTTACTGAAGGTGGCCAGGATATTACTAAGGATGCAACATTGCGATCAAAAAATACGATTTTGATAAATGTGAATAAATTTAAAAAAGAAAACAATACGTTACCATAGAATTAAGAATTACTCCTCATATGGTTGTTTGCAGGCGTGGCGGAGTCTTAATTTGCAGCTTTCGTTCATGGAAATAAATATTTTCCAGCATTTCAGTCTTCAGATTCTTTCGGGGCACTCCCTACTCGTGCCCAACCCCCAACACCGTCGGCACGTCATTGGCGAAATAGCAAAGGAATAGTCTTCTTTGTCTAGTAACAAACATTTTTATAGGAAATTCCTAACTACTTAAAAAGATTCCGACGATTTCTACTTGAGTTTTTCGAGTTACTTAGTGATTTACCTCAGCGACATGGATTATTAAAGTTGTTGTTTTAAACATATCCTAATGTTCTCTCGCTTTTTTGCAATGTTTTTGTACGAACTGTAGACTTGGCAATTTGAAAAAAAAAATAGTATCGGAATGCAACCCGTGTAACAAGTCTACGTCACCACTGTGTCCATGAAGTTAATGGACAAAGTAGTGACGTAGGCTACTAGCGTGTTTTACACAGCTTGTCGGTACATCTTCGATTAAATGCCCAAGCCCCCCTAACAGCGCGGTCCTGATTACGTCACTGGACTGGATTCACGTCATTATCAGCTGTTTTTACTTTGTTTTAAATACCTGAACAACAGGTACTGTTAACATTTCTGCAATCGCCTCTGTTGCATATTCTTGTGTTGCCTGTTGAGGTTAAAAATAAAATGCGCAGTGTTTCCGTTAATGCCCATCCACTGCTTGAGGGAGCATGTCACAAGGTCGGCACAAGAACGGCTGAGACCAGGTAACCGTGTGGAGACTGAGACTGGAAAATCATGCAGTTTATTTACCTCACATCCTCTCACCTAATATTGAGGACAATCTTGAAATGTCAATGGTCCTAAGATTCAAAATTGTCCTGAGTGTTATGTTTAGGATTAGGATTAGAGTTAGAGTTAGAGTTAGGATTCGGGTTAAGATCCTAATCCTAATCCTAACAGTTGACATAGTACTCCTAGTGACATTATTACTTAAACCCAACGATTTTTTCCAAAACGTTATCAGATAAAAGTGTTTAACTTTGCAGTCCCAGTCTCCATACGGTCACCTGGTCTCAGTGGTTACCAAGGTTGCCACTCCTGATGATTTTTCACCAAACCTGGTGAAATCGGACTGAGTCTGGTGATCTGGTGAAGGAAATGTGAAATTGACCAAATTTGGTGAAATTTCACTACTGTATTCTTTATTATTCAAAAGTTCATTAACTTCTACGTACATCTTACTGAAAAAATGAAAATGCTGACTTGTAAGATGGCCCACAACTGTCACGGAGTATGACGAAAAATCATGGAGAAAGCCAGACTCGCGGAGAAAAACAATCAAGTTAGTGGTCAGCGGTTCGGTCAGGGGTTTCAAACAATACGTCATGGTAGGTCTACCATAATACCATCGTTCGTGGGGAAAAAGCCGCCATTTTAAAAATTTTTACATTTTCTATTACATTCTGTTTAAATTGTGGAAAATCCCCAAATTTGACTTTGACAAATTTGACAAAAAAGTTTGACAAAAGAGCAAACACAAGAAGAAACTTCTGAAGAGCCCCATTATAATGATCGTGAATTAATTGATGAATATAATAATAATAATTATGTTTGTGAGGGAGAAACTAAAGACGAAGATCAAATTGATGGTATCCCAATTCAGTCTCTCCGGAAAGAAGGAAGTTGCAGTACACATGATGTTGAGAACGCTAAAAAGCAATGTAATCCTGTAAAACAGCTCCAGTTTGGTCGACAAACGGAAACTAGTAAACAGCGAGGACAAGAATATCAACATAATCAACTCAGGAATAAATTTAAACGTCAAAAGCTTTTAAAGTCAAAAGAAACTGAACATTCTGACATTCGTCATACATCCTGTAACGCAACGGATTCGCCCAAACATGATTTAAATGGTAATAAACGAGCTAAATCAATTGAACGAAAGGCCATAATTATCATTGGAGACTCAATTATAAAGCACATTAATCCAAAAAAATTATCTCGTAGAACAGTATATAAATTCATGTATCCCGGGAAAACATGTGATGAAGTTAATGTGGCAATTGACGATATTCAGGAAACACTTGTCCCTTCGCATGTTATTATTCACTGTGGAACAAACAACTTAGTTACTGATTCTGCTGAAGTATGTGCCACTAAAATCGAAAATCTGGCTTTGAAGGTAAAATGTAAATTTCCCAATTCAAAAATCGGAATCTCAGGACTAACTTATAGAGATGACGTCCCTTGCAACCAAGTGTGTGTGGAAGTTAATAAAAAACTTAAGAAGTTTACTGTGGATCACGATTTTTCCTATATAGATAATTCCATTATTGACAAGACCTGCTTAAATAGAAGCAAGCTTCATTTAAATGATAAAGGATCTGCTTTATTGGCTGTTCAATTTATTAAATTTTTAAAACCAATTTCTAATGACAGTCAACGACTTAAGAATCGCCATCTGGGTTTTCAAATGGGTTTATTCAAACAGCTGGGAGAAATGCTATTGAAAATCGGGAACCAGAGACTTATATAACCAAGCGGGAAATGCAAAAAAGGTGCAGTCAACATGGTTCTACTGAAGGTAACGAAAAATTTTTATTGCATAACATTGCTAATATCAAAGGCTTTAAGCTTGCTTGTATCAATATAAATAGTTTATATAGACATATTGATGAGATTCGTTTTATTTTGATGGATACGTCTTTGGAAGTGCTAGCCATTAATGAATCTAAACTTGACGATACTATTTCTGATGAGGAAATATACATCCCCGGATATGTCATAGTACGGAAAGATCGAAATAGATATGGTGGTGGGGTAGCTTTATATATTAAGGAAAGCCTGTCTCACTCAGTTAGAGCGGATCTTGTGCCTGATCGACTGGAAATGCTCTGTGTAGAAATTAATCTCCTTTACAGAAGTTCGTTTTTAGTCAGTACGTGGTATCGACCGCCAAGTGCAGGCATAGATTTATTTGATGACTATATTAGATTTGTTGAAAAATGCGACTATACTAATAAACAATTAATTGTTTTAGGGGATATGAATTGTGACTATTCCAAAAATCCATCTGAGCCCCATACTCGAAAATTGCAATTTTTATCGTCTACATACCAATTAAAACAACTGATTTCGGAACCGACACGTGTGACAAGCACGTCAGCTACTTTAATAGATCTGATATTTACAAATGAGACAAAAAATATAGCAACATCGGGAGTGATTCATAATGGCATGTCAGACCATAGTTTAATTTATGTTGTTTGTAAGTGTATTCCACCTAAGCGTAGACCGATTACAAAAGAAGTACGAAACTTAAAACACTTTGTGAAGGAAAACTTTATTTATGACATACTTAATACACCTTGGCATGAAATAGAATCTATCAACGATCCCAATTTAGCTTGGAAAGTCTGGGAATCCAATTTTAATGTTATACTAGATAAACACGCTCCTATAAGACCTAAGCGTATAAGGCAATTTTCTATTCCATGGCTTACCCCGAACATTAAACAGAAAATGCGAAATCGTGATTATCATAAAAAACAGTTTGTTAGGCACGGCTCCAAACATCATTGGAGACTTTATCAAGCCGAAAGGAACAGAATAAATATTGAAATGCGGAAAAGTAAATTGCGCTATTATCGTCAAAAAATTGGAGAATGTAATAAAACCGATCCGAAAACTACTTGGAAATTAATTAATTCCCTTACTGGTCGGGCGAGTAAATCTAGCGGCCGTGTAAATGAAATCGAGATTGATGATAAAATTATTTCTGATGATGAGAATATTTCAGAATCTTTTAATGATTTCTTCATTAATATTGGACCCAAACTAGCTTCTGAATTAACAAAACAGTCAACTAATAAGGTTGACACTTATTTGAAAAGTCATGTTGATTCTAATATCCCATCATTCCGCTTTATGTATATTCCGGTTGAAAATGTTTTGAGAACCTTAAGACATTTGAAAATTTCCAAAAGCACGGGTCTTGATAAAATTCCAGCAAAGATGCTGCGAATCGCTTCAGATATTACCGCACCTTCCCTGACTTTCATATTTAACTTATCACTTTCAACTGGGGTGTTTGTGGATGATTGGAAAAATGCGAGAGTAACCCCGATATACAAGGAAGGCAACAGACGAATTATGGGTAACTATAGACCTATATCAATTTTACCAATTATAAGTAAGGTATTCGAAAAAGAAATTTTCCAACAACTTTACAAACATCTTAATGATAATTGCCTTATATCTAAATTCCAATCCGGTTTTCGGCCAGGGCATTCCACACTTACAGCTTTAATTCAAATGTGCGATGCCTGGTTTGAAAATATGGATAATGGCAAACTAACAGGGGTTGTTTTCCTTGACATTCGTAAAGCGTTTGATTCCGTTGACCATGATATTTTACTTGAGAAATTGGCATTTTATGGAGTTTCTCACACGGAACTTAAGTGGTTCCATTCATACTTAACAAATCGATATCAACAATGCCTCATAAATGACTTTCTTTCTGGAAAAGGTAAAATAATATGTGGTATTCCGCAAGGGTCAATACTTGGTCCTTTGTTGTTCTTAATCTATATCAACGATTTACCTAATTGTCTTAATTTAACAACACCCTGTTTATATGCTGATGATACACAAATATTTGCTTCCTCCTGTGATCCTGTTGAATTAGCCTATAACTTGAACTCAGATTTAGAGAATATAATGGATTGGTTAACTTTAAATAAACTCCAATCTCATTCCTCAAAAACCAAGTTCATGGTTATAGGATCTAAACCTAATTTGACATTCAAAGTTGCAGATTTACATTCCACAATAACCATGAATAATAATTCAATATCGCCTGTTACCTCCCACAAATGTTTGGGAGTCGATCTTGATGAGACATTGACCTTTGATATTTATATTGAAAAACTATGCTTAAAGATTTGTTCTGGCATAGGTGCTTTGAGGAGAATTAAACCATTTGTTCCCTCATGCTTTCTTGTCAAACTGTACAAATCTTTAATTCAGCCATATTTCGATTATTGTTCTCCCTTGTGGGATACATGTAATAAGAAATTAAAAGACAAATTGCAAACGCTTCAAAACCGTGCTGCCAGAGTCATTACAGGAGCAGGACATGAAATTAGATCGAATGAGCTTCTGGAAAGTTTACAGTGGGACTCTCTTCATGAAAGGCGTGCTAAATTGAAGAGTGTCCTGCTGTATAAGGTTCTCAACCAAAACACGGCACAGTGCTTAACAGAAAGCCTTGTTAGACTTAGAGATCTGAATAGAGGGTATGACTTACGTAATCTTGAAACTGATCTAGCACTTCCAAAGCCGAAAACTAATTTTCTTAAGCGAAGCTTTAGATATAGTGGCTCAATGTTATGGATTAATCTTCCACTAGATGCTAAAAAAGCTACTTCGCTTCGTCAATTCAAAAGTAGCATTGCTGACCTGTCTTTCAAATGAACCATGTTGACTTGAATATAGTGAATATACAATTTGTAATTATTTTTTAATCTAATTTTTATCTAATTTTATGTAATGTAATTAAAAGTATGTAGTAGTAGTGGTAGTGGTTAGTATGATTTTATTTGTATTTATAAGGTATCACGCCCCTCCTGTAAATCAGCTTAGTTCAAAAAAGTTGTGAGAGGCTAGCGTGTATAAATAAAAGCGATGTCTGTCTGTCTGTCTATTTATCAATAAAATTATCAAATTTGCTTCGTAAGCGCTGTCTACAGGTTTGTTATCATTTAGCAGTTGATATCCAATGAAAACGCAACCTCGTACCCAGGCTCTATAATGGAAATGGGGCATTTGGTGAAATTTAGGGGCATTTGGTGAAATTTAGGCACCGATTTGGTGAAATGCAAAAAACCCGAGTGGCAACCCTCGTGGTTACGTTCTAGCGCCGACCATGTCGCAATTGTCACAAGGCAAGTTCAAGATGAGCAGGTAGGCACGCCAAGCGTGATGTACAGTGGTTGCTTTCAACGTAATTATATCGAAAATTTCAACTTACTGAATCCGTTGATAAGGCCAAGTTTATTAAGACTTCTAAGCTGGGGATAAAAAATAAAATAAATATTAATTATTATTATAACATCATTAGTATTTTTTATTGATGGCAACAGTTATGGTGACAGTAGTAGTACAGGTAATTCCAACTGTAATAATAATAATAACAACAACACACAATAGTAATGTGTAATGATGAATAATAATTATGACAATCATAGTGATAATATGAATGGGATCCAAATTTACATTTTCTGCATATTTTTCATACATGTTTGAAAATTATAAAGTGCTATTAATACAAAGAGAGCATCAGGGGGGTAGGGGATTGTAGCCTCTGCCCTTTTGTTGGGAAATCTCACGTGTGCACTTTTAGTTACAGTTTTTGCTGTCATTTCTCAAAGCCACATGGATGAACTTCACTCAAAATGATCAAAATTGCTTGAAGCTCTGCCTTCCAAGTTGCCCCCCTGGAGCATCCAATCTACTATGAATCCATTTCTCCTAGCTACAGTCTGGCAGTTTCAAAAGCCTCTCCCACTACAAAAAAACAAACCAACTATAGAATGTGCTCAGAGGCACATCCACATATCTATTTACACAATGAAGGCCTTACCCTCCTTCTCTGAAAATTGTCATCTTTGTTTCTGTGTTACTGGCAACCAGGCCGACCATTTCAAAAGATGCATTACGTCTTTCTTTTATCCCGCCAAGTTTGGCACTTCGAAGCACTTTATCAAGGTCCCTGGACTTCACCAAATGGTCCACAATGATATCACCTACCTAATGGAAAATTGCAAAATGTGATTTGACTATAGACATTTTCATGTTAAGCCCTGCTAAATAAAATACTATAAGAGACAATCATAGGGGTAAATGGTTTAATCAGGGTTTTCCCCCTTTAAGTCATAGGGATCTCCCTCCATTAAATTAACATGTCTGATGACAGTCACAAAATTCTTAAGGGTCTGCTTGCAATGTAATCTGATTTTCAAAATTTGGCTACCAGTCATTCACCATAATATTTCTACTTTATTCCAAAATTACTGTCAAATGGATACTAAATACTTCAAAGTAAACTCAAAATAAACACACCATTGCTCTTTTTATTCTTATTTCCCATCATATCAAGTGCCACAGTCACTTGGTAGTTTGTCTTTATTCTTTATGCAAACAATCAGCTGGTTAGGGTTTTCATATGTTGAGAAAAGCTTGTCAAGCCTCAGACAAAAAATACACTGAACCATTTTACCTCATAATGAAAGTTCCTGAACAACAGTAGCACCAAAATAAAACTGGCTATCAGGAAGAGACAGTGGCCAAAGTAGAAGACAACTGAAAAAGAAATTCCATAAAAAAAATCACATGTTTGCTGTGATATTTTATTTGTATCCTATTCAGTCATTTCAGAATTAGCTATTGCCCACCTTTACATCAGACATTACAGTTCCCTCTTAGTCAACCCCACTTTTTTTTTCTTACACTTGCTTGTAAATACCAGATCACAGTTTTTTATAATTATATTATTTCCCCAGATGTATTTTTGTGTCACACTTGAGTACATTTCTTGTTACAGTGGGAAAGTTCTTAACTTTTTTCTCATTTTTATTAGCTAATCAAAGGCCAGACTTTAATCTGTATTCATTTATGACATGATCAACTGGCAGCTCAAAACTCATTCTTAAAACACTCAGTAAGCACATGTTCATTTTGTATGGAGTAACACATATATATATCCACTATTTCTCATCATACCTGACCAGGTTAAAACTTCTTTTTCACGACTGCAAGAACTCTCTGTTTCACCACAAGTGTATGACTTCAGGAAAAAAGGGTAAAAAAGTTGGAACGTTGTACAAACACACTTAAATGGGACTGAAGGATTATAGGATAATATATGTCAATACATTTTTTCCATGTTCAATTTGTCAGCATTGTCCATCTGTGATAACAATGTTGATACAGTGTTGTTGAGCCAAAAATGCTGTAACAACTTGGAAACATTTGTGGGTGCATAATAGGAAAAGTTTGACCACTGGCAAATCTACCATTCTGCTTGATATGTCAAAAGGTTCATTGATGTGCATTGTACCTGTACTTCAAGCACTAGGTAAGTGCCCATGAGAAGTGATGCTGTGAAATTAAATGCTGCTCCAATACCAAAGAATGTCAAGAAGTGGTTATTGCTAAAAGTATGACAGAATAAATTGTTGCCACAGATTAGATGTCAGTAGATGATGGTTATATTTATTCATGAAATACCAAAGGTTGCCACTAAGAAACAAATATTCAAAAAAACACTAAATGATTGGAAAATGTCAGCACCTCTATTCCTGTCTGAAAATAAAATAAGTAAAACACATGACTACAAACACATAAAGGTCTACGGAGTGGGGTTATTATATGGCTGTAGAGAAAGCTCCATTTTGAAAGAGTGTTAATCTGCAAATTTTGCCACAAGATGTTGTTAACATAGCATTTGAGGGACCTTAAATTTTCAAAATTTTCCAGGGCAGTATGCCAGCCCCTTGATGCACTCCAGCTATGCTCACTCGTAATCCTTCTCTCTCTCTGGCACTGACCAGTACTTACAAAGCAAAAAGATCCAAGTTTCTTAATGCAAAAGTTTTCACTGGCTTTACCTGATGTTGTTCCTTCCAACAAATCCTGCCATTTTTGTGTACACAGGACAATAATACAAGCCATAAAGCATTAGGAGACCTAACAGGAAAAATAGGCACCAGACTATTTTGCACAATACATCAGCATGTGAAGTTGTATTTCACTTACTGTTTTGGATTGCACATTCCTATACTTAACAAAACAAAAACTAATAGGCCCATGCCACTTTGGGACTGCAAGATGATCTGACAAAATTTTGGGAGTGACATGTTCTCAGCCCATGCAGGGATCACATGCTGTTGGCACAAAAGTAGCACACATCTCTTGCCTCTGTGAGTGAGGAAGTTGTGTAATCATTAGGCTTGTTTGAAATGTACACTAGTAAAGTATTAAAAATCCATAACATAGCACCAATCAATATACATCATTCTACTTTTAAATATCAGATACCAGATTCCGACCTAGATCTATGTGCAATTTCAGTGATTTAATACCACATACCTGACCAAAATCCAGAAAACCAATAAATACTTGAAAAAGCCAAAAATGTAGCTACAAAATGTATCCATAGCAATGCCTAGTAAAAACCAAGATCAAATAAGTTTATGCACAACATGGTTTTTGCCTTTCTCAGTTATTCTTCACTCCACATGTATTTTTCTTGCAGTTACTAATACTTAAACCTCAGCAAGACATTAAGATTCCCTTGTGATAATGCTTTTTACCTTGAATAAACCTAGGAGTGTTTCTCTTCTCTTAAAAATTCTCACTTCTTTATGGACTGCTTTTTGAATTTCATGCAAATGGCCATCTTTAAGTAAGTCTGGTTTTGGTGAAGGGATTAGGGCATCTTCATCAAAGCTGAAGCTGCTTTTTTTGCCAAGGGTAAAAAACTAAATGAAAGAAAACACAAACAGCCACCCATTGAACACTTTAATGCCAAGTTAATGATTAATGCATTTTCACCAAATTAGATTTTTAAAAACCAAATAAAATGATTCCTTGACCTAATGTATTCAACTCCATTAGTATTATAAGGTTTTTAAGTATATTTGGCCTAACCTAAAGCACAGATTCTTTTGTTTATTTCCTTGGCAACTGGTAAATTACTGTGAACATCCTGAGGCCAACTGTCTTTGGGACTTTTAATAGCCTTCTCTTGGCCTTTGGTAACATTTAACAACTAATATCCTTCAATATCATGCCATTGTTACCCAATAGTAAATGACACAAATGAAAGATTATCTGAGTTTGAAAGGTATGCAATAAATTGAAAGTGTTTTCCTCAACTTGTTATTACACAAACACTTATCAACCTTATGGTACTTCGATATTAATCTGCATGATTTAAATTATTAACACTGGTCATTTGCCAGTAAAATCAGTGATTTATCCAGTACAGGTAAACTTTTCGGGCTTAATCATAGCTGTGACTAGAAGGAGAACAGTGTGGTGGTTGCCTGCTGGCTCAGACAAACCAGACAAACCAGGTAAATCTGAACATTTATTGAAACCAAAGTTAGTAATCTTCCAAAGACATTTCTCTTGAAGAAAGTTGAAAATAATCAACATTTCAAAGTCTACAGAGTTCAAAATTTTTGAGGTAGATGTGCATCTAGACTTCCCTCTCACCTAGAAGCTGGCTTATTTGCTGAACAAACCACTAGTCTGGAGCAATTCTTTTTCTTTTTGTTACATTAAACACCAGCACTTACATTTTTGTCGGTTCTAGCCATTGGTACCATCTTGATCACAGAGTTGTCAAGGATTCTGTAATCCTAAAAGTAGGTAGCAATTGTGAAACTTATAATGCCATTCCAGACAGTAGTACTGCAATGGATCATAAAAGAATTTGTGGTTTGCTATTTGTAACTAATGTTGTGGTTACATGACCAAATTACATCACCACTAAGTACCAAAAGGAAGAACCTTGTGCAACTTCAACCCTCTTAACCAGATACATATGGCATTTAATAATGCCATATTTCAAGTAATTTGTTTTTACTTCCATGTATTTATTGTCTTCATAATCTGCTGAGCTTTTGTCCCGAAAAATCTCCAAGTTTAAAATACATTGGGCAACACTGAGTTATTTCTTGCTATTCAAGTTGTGCTAAGCCTTCAACAACACTAAAACATTCTCTGGCTGCAACTTCTCAAATAAACTTGGCAACGTGTTGGAAATAGCGGATCGATTTATGTATCCCCCCACCCCCCGTCATTGCTCCTTCGTTCTTTACGGTTTAAATTAATCCAAAATTGCTTCAGGATCAAAAATTCCAATGAAATTTATAGCAAAGAATATTTCGAACCTACTCTGAACGCTTTTTAAAACACACTTAATTGGTCTATATTTTTCTACAAACTAAAGTACTCACATCGAATGTATGGCAGTCCCTCAAATACTCTCCCTTGAAACGAAGTCGAAACTGATGTTTTTCTCGTCCCAACTCGTACAATATGTGCAAGAGATAGGCTCTCGCCCTGGCAATGGTGTCATATGGACTGCAGACCAACGTGAAGGTTTTGTGCTAAACAAAACAGCAAATATAATGCCATAGTATTTCATTGAAAAACTTCCATGGATACCCAGTTACCAACAACGTACTGGAGACAGAGTTGGGCGCCAACTAGCGGGAAAAAATAGTTTTTACCTGGAATAGTTTGCTTTCGACGTAGATTAGCATCTTTTGTCTTTGTTTGCAAACAATTGCAGATGAGAATTGCGTGTTTATAGCATGCTAAGTGAGTTCCAGTGCTTAAAATCTCCAAATTTCTTGGTTGCTCTGTTTACATGGAAAAGCGTTGAAGTTCACTTCCAGTAGAAGGGATCAATCAAAAGGACATTCTCGGAATTCAGAGATTAACGAGCGTACTTGGCCGTCTCCCGCGCCACGTAGTTCAGTTTCTTGGTGTGGATGTCATTTGGAAACCGAATAACACCGACTTGTGCTCACTAAATGACATATTTCATTTATTTGACTCAATCTGTTCTTTTGTTCTGAGAAGCCAAGAGAAAAGCTTGTTTGTCAGGCCGTTTTGGTAAGAAGGCCGGGAAACGACTCCCACGAAGTTCCTACTCGAAGCAACACCTTTTCCGAAACTGCATTGAATTGTAAGCATGTATATTATAATTCCTATATTTTTGAGGGCGTCTTTCGTACTACCACGAAAATTCCAACTTTTTGTTCGTTGGCTGTTAGTTTCTTTGAAACAGAGATGCATAAGGTTGCTTTTATATTGTAAACCTGAAGAGGATTATAGAACTCGATATTAGATCGGCCAGGTTGTACTATTGAAGAAGACTTGGTCGTTCGCGACGGACGTTTCAACGGCCTCACCGAGTCATGTCGACTCACCGGAGCAGATATACCATGAAAAGTTATCATGTTTCATTTCAGTGTTTATTGAAGTTACATCTAGCAAGCCGAGTTTCTTGTCACTGCACAGGAAAATTCTCGCCCCTTCTGGACAAAATGTGGCCGCTAATGCAGTTTCGCCCCTCAACCATATAAATACAAGTAACATACGTAAATCGCATATCAGTCGACAGCTTCTTACCTGGAGATTACAATGATACAGTAATATAAAGAATTCACTCCAAACGTAAGGCATTATATCCAAAAAACAGACACATGTAAGTGAGCGTCAACAGTGAACAGTGAGCGTCAGCAGTGAGGGCTGAAGACCGTAAAGTTAATGAATTTGCCTACAGTTTAAGTATAGTCCCTGTCCATTGTTTCTTCGCTCTTTAAAAGCCCCAAAAATGTGTATAAACCCTAATCCTAACGCTAACCCTAATCTAACCTTTGGGTTTACACACATTTTCGAAGAAGTACAAAGAAACATTCAAACATGGCGTCAAGTAACAGGGATGTTCTTTAAGGCTATAATGCATTATGTTTGCAGGGAATGTTTGGTATGGTGGTATCACTGTAATTTCCAGGTAATAAACTGTCGAATGATATATAATTTACTTACATTACTTGTATTTATATGGATGAGGTGTGAAACTGCATTAGCGCCCAAAATGTGTCCTCATGTGGCTGAAAGCAACCATGTGAATGAGTTTAATTATGGCGTCGTTTCATTGAGCTATTGTTGCGTCAACCTTAGTTGTCGACAAGCCATTCAAGAGACATTCTTAAATATAGCAAGATTAATCAGAGCTTTGTACTTCTGTAAGTGTAAGTAATGGCACAGTTTCAAGTGCAATTTGGGGGAAAAACCTGCAGAAGCCAAAGAAGGAGGCTATTTGTGGTCTTTGAAAAACTCACAAGAGCAAGTTTTTCCAGTTGTATGAGAAACATGTAATAGCCATACCAAATAATATAAATGAAAAAGGTAGTACAATGCTGATAAAAAAAGTAATTCAGTAAAGACTAGTGTTACCTTGAGACCACACTGCCCTTAGCCAATCAGAATTGTGAAATTTCTCACATATATTATGTATTAGAATTTACCTTGCAGGTAATAGTGCTTTTTGTACAGTCCGATTGGTTCCTCTATCTTGGAATATGCTGCACTATTCCCCTACAAGCAAAACAAAGTGGCTTCTTGTTTTGTTTCAGTTATGGAAGAACTTTTATTTAATAAACAAAGTTGCTCTGCCAGTCAATACCAAAAAATGCAGTGAAATTTGGCCACTAAGTATTTAAAGATATGTATTGTTTTTTTACTTTTAAGCAATAAATGCACTCAGGATGTGATTCAAAATGTTTTGTTTTACAAATGATGAGAGGGTGACAAGCCGATGTTCCATAAAATTATTTTAAAAATTTTTAAAAAATATGTGAAAACAATTATGAGGTATATGCTAAAGCAATTATTCGCCTCTGTGATAGTGAATAGTGTAGTTATTTACCTCACCACTTTGCGGCTTGGTAAATATCCACCACTATTCACTTCCGATTTGGAAAATAATTGTTAATTATCTGTTGCTTTATTTAGGTTCTATTTATTATTGATATGCAGTTTGTGCCACCCCACCGCAGCCAATTTCTGTTGTTAGTTGCTCTGGTTTCAGTTGTTGTTATGTTGTATTGGTCCTATGGTTACCTAAATCGCCAACAAAATGGTATCACCTGGCACACTGTATTGACACACAAGGACACACTGGTAGACTGGAATAACATTAAGCAGTTGGATGGGTTGGTTGATCCAGTTGATTGGTCAAAGGTTAAGAAAAGAAAACCACCTCCAGTTAATGAATTGCATGACAAGTGGATTGTTGTCACATCTATTGCAGCACCTACAGAGGATGTTAAAAAATTAGCAAATATTAAAGGATGGAAGCTTTTAGTTGTGGGGGATGTCAAAACTCCAGCGGATTGGAGGTAAGATCACCTTTTTGACTTCCAGATGCTGGATAGGAACATCAGTGAGTCTGTGCAGGCACTAGCACACATGCCAAACATTCCTATAGTGTTAACAATGACCAGCCTTTGCAAGGTACCAGGTGACTTGGCTGCTTTGCAGGTGAACAGATGTCCAGGTTGCCTTCTGGGTAAACAGATAACCAGACTGTTTTGATTGATAGCCACAAACATTTATCAACAATGATGTATTTTTACCCAGCATGTTGTCACAACAAATTTTATTGAGTGTCATTGACAAGTGGCATGTTACACACAATGGTTTTTCATAGTACACCCTTTGCTGTTCATTTCCAGAAACTACACTATCATTGATGTGAACCTCAAACTCATTAATACAAAAATACATTTGTTTTATTCAGTAGACATTCACTAGCATAAATACACAGCCATTTGCATCAAAGAGCATTCTATAGAGCCAACAGACAACCATTAACACCATTCTATGATACATTAGGAATAATAAAATTTCAATCGGGCAAGATATTTCTCTTGCGTTATTGAAATTTTATTATCCCTAATGTATAGCAGAGTGGTGTTAATGGTCATCTGTTGGCACTATAGAATACCTTCTGGTACAAATGGTTGTGTATCTATGCTAATGAATGTCGATTGAGTAAAATGAATGCATTTTCGTGTTAATGAGTTTGAGGTTGGTGTTAGTGATAGTATATTTTCTGGTAATGAACAGCAAAAGGTGTACATACATATTGTTATGTTAAAATTCTTTATTGCGCTATAAGAGACAAGGACACACTTCAGTATTTTACTCTGGCTAATGCCAAATGATTTTACTCATTACATGGAAGAGCCCTCGGCATTAAAGAGTTAATATCAACTGTATACCCAGCAGAACTGCAGCTGCAATCCATTTTTAACAGTAACATCCATTACACACCTTGTGATGATTTGACTCAAGATACATTAAAATGCAAGAACCATGAGGGGTTTTTTGGGATCTGTAAATATTTTTAAAAGGAGGATTAACCAATTATCTAATATTTAACTTTTATCATTTATTTTATAGTTAATCAGTTAAGCCTAGGATATGAATAGTTTATTATTGAATTGAACACAGACCATTGAAAGAACAGTATATTTTGTGGGATTTTTTTTGTAATTATGTGGTGAAATAGAACTGTGTTTAAATAATGTCAGAATAATTCACTGGTGATTCACCAGGTGGAGAATGTATGCATGATATAAAAATTAAATTCTTAATACGCACACTCTCAAGCTGTTCTCTCAGAAAAATTTTCTGAGTCCCCAACAGGAATCGAACCCGTAACCTTCTGATCGCCGGTGAGACGCTCTAACCATTGAGCTACAAAGACTTAGATGGTGAGTGAAGGTTAAATTTGTGTACTGGTTCGTATTCCCGTCAGGGACTCAGAAAGTTTTTCTGAGAGAACAGCTTGAGAGCATGCGCATTAAGAACATAATTACCAAGCTACCACAATCACATCATTGATAAAAATTAAAGCCCAGCATATTACTCGAAGAAAAGCCATGAAACACGAGCAAAGGAAACATAATATTTATTACATTTAACGTTTCGTCGCCATACTCGCAACATCTGCAGAGAATTACGTACTGAAGTCAAAGTAAGCTAAACATATAATTACAAACAGGGTGGTAATTAGTTATCTGAACCAATCAAAGAAAGCAGGAACTAAATATAAATCTGACAGGTGACAGAAGCAGTGACAAAAAAACCCAAAAAAAACCGGAAATAGCTGGGAAAGTCAATGTTGAGAGTTACCATTCTTTCATTGACTTTCTCAGCTTTTTCTGTTTTGTTTTTTTTTTGGGGGGGGGTTGTTGTTTTTTTTTTGTTTGTTCTGTTTTGGGGGTTTTTTTATCACTGCTTCTGCTACCTGTCAGATTTATATAAAGTCAGAATAAGAATAAAACGCGTGACAGTCTGTTCGGACACTGCAACTAGTAACACTCGCCCGTTCACCACTGGAGAGTAAAATTTTTCAGTGGAAAATGAAAATACTTGCCCAATCTGGTAAGTAACTCCGAGGAATTGAGGAAAGCAGTTTTTTGTGCTGAAACAACCAACTAATAAAAAAATACAAACAAAGCCTAGCAATGTGCTACTAAAGAACTATTTCATATTTTGATTTCTGTAAACCACAAGTGTCCTTTTACGTGGAATAGAACTCCTCGCAGCCATCTTGGATGCTTGGCAGAGGAAGCCTGGGTACGATATTGATGATGCAACTGAATTGGAGTTCGCCGTGTTGTTTTTGGGTTTCTCTTGATCTGCCTTTGGGTGTGCACGTGCCAGGCTAAATGAGTCCAGTGGAAAGTAAATTTTCCCATTTAGTTTCCATATTGGGAAATTTGGTGAAACGTTAGTGTCAAGCCCTGAAGATGCTTAACACTTTTTTTTATAATTTTCTTCCTTCCTCAGTCTCCCAAACGTGGTGTTTCTTAGCGTAAAGAAACAGAAGGAGCTCGGTTATCGTGTAGCTGAAGTAATGCCGACGAAAAACTACGCTCGAAAAACCATCGGCCACCTCTACGCCATCCAGCACGGTGCGAAGATGATCTATGAGACGGACGACGACACGTATCCTTACGAAGGCAAAATAAAATTCTTCCAGCAGGAAAAAGGAGACTTCCTCGTCTACAAGACAGATAAGGCCACGGTCAACCCTTATGCGCACTTCGGCCAGGCGACAATTTGGCCAAGGGGCTATCCCTTGGAGAACATTGCCGATCCTCCGCAGCATACCTTCGTGAAGTGTCGGAATGCTCGAGCTGTTATCCAGCAGGGCGTTGTTGACGGAGACCCGGATGTGGATGCAGTGTTCCGCTTGACAAGAAAGGACACCGGTGTTAAGCTGGATTTAAAGTTCGACCCAGCAGCTCCACCAGTATTGATCCCACCTGGAAGCTATACGCCATATAACTGTCAGAACACGTTACATCTACGTGATTCTTTCTGGGGACTTGTCTTACCTCCCAGTGGAACCCTTCGCGTGACGGACATCTGGCGTTCATATTTTGTCCAGCGGTTGCTGCAAGAAGTAGACGGCTACTTAGGATATTTCGGACCCACTGCGTACCAGGTTCGAAATTCACACAGTTACCTGCAAGATTTCATCGACGAGGAAGAGCTCTATTACAAATCTGGACGCTTTATTAAGTTCTTGAACGAATGGAAGCCAGACGACACCGACTTTTTTAACCGTATTTTGAAGCTCGCGGTTGATCTGGTGTTAGAGGATATCTGGAAGCCTCTTGATGCGGTGGTTGTCGAAGCTTGGTTACAGGATCTCGTCAGCATTGGTTACAAGCCACCCGAGATGAAGAAGACGTCAAGACCTTGCGCTGAGGTTATTGAAGCGCCAAAGGAACTGAAGTTTAACCAGCAGCCCTCCTCGTATATAAGAACTGGGACAGTTATGAAGAATATACTAACAATAAAGAAACGTTGACGAACTTGCCGGTTACTGTGATGTATCTTTTTTTATATTGTTAAGAAATATTCAAATGTGAATTCTCAAGAGACATCGTCAGGCATCTTTTCCAGAAAAATGAAACTTTCTAATTGGTTGCCCAGGAGAGTAACGACGTGCGATTGGTTGACCTTGGCATTGATGTTGGAATGTGATTGGTTGACCTGTGTTTGACTTCATGTGGTATTATCTGCGTGCCATTCAACGCTAAATATTATTAACATTTTAGGGTTATTTACCTTATTTATTTTCATGGAGTGAATGGTGCCTAGAACTCATTATCACCGTACATCAAGTCGACTACAGAACCTATTGTTTTGACGAGGACACTACGATTGTTACTTTTTAATAAATAAATAAATTATATTCCCCCACAATAGTTTAAATCAGCTTACCTGAATATTTACGATGCCTGTATCATGTATATCTTATCAAGCCCGTACCGAGGGTTCATTGACAGGAGGGGACCCAATGGGGTATTTTCACCCATGCTCCCCGTCAGGTACGGGCCAGCTTATTCAAGTTCTACTCCAGTTTGTGGGACCCATCTTGCAGCGGTCTTTTGCCGCCGGCTCAGCAAACTAGGAAACGAGCTTTTGGCGCGAAATTTGAACAGTATAAGCTCAGTGTTCTCACGATGGAACCTAAAATGCCGCTGGTTTATGGAGATATCAGCAATTTTAACAAAGATAAAACTTTGCGAGGATTTTACTACTTGAAAAGGGCATACTGTTTGACCTACGATGCTGAGAATGCTCTGGAGAATAATTATTCTATTTGTCTTGCATCGAGAATTCTTTTGTTTAACCCTTTCATACATGATATTTTTATTCTTTTGTTCTTTGTTTTCTTTTGTTTTTTGCTTTGTTCTTTCATTAGTTCTATTGTTGTAATTTGTTGTTGCACGACAACGGTATGCATGAAAGGGTTAAAGGACGTCGTCGTTAAGTTGATGTCGTAGATCTTAAGGTCCCTCACGGACATCTTACAACGCCGAAAAAGAGTTAATGCCTTGAATAAATGACGCTCTCATCAGTGTAGGATAATTCAAGCTGGCAGCATCTTGGTTTGAATGATTGATTCAACAAGGTGTACCGAACTGTTCCTCGATACGCACTCTCAACTCACTCGTGCGTTGTGTCTTCTTACAAAGGTAACTTTTATCGAAGTAAAATGAAGTAAACTACATTTCCAAGCACGCTTCAGTTCTTATTTTCTCGAGCAGTCTCACGTACTCCGAACGCTTTTTCGCGTGTTTATTCACGTGACTAACTTTGTTTCTAGGGAGGGGAGGTCCATTCGGGACAAAGGGATCATCGGGCGCTCCTGATTTTAATTATTTTCAACAAAAACCTTAAAATGTTTGCTTTAAAAGTAATGACAGGATGTGGAAAAATGGTAGCCGTAGGGTATAAGTCTCATATAGGTTTATGCAACCACGTTTGAAAAGAATTGTAAATATTTTTGTGGTTTGTCTGCTACGGCACTCGCTTTAAATATTAACGACCAATTGCTTATGTCTGTTTCAATGGCCAAAAGGCCAAAGGCTGTAGAATCTACATACTTGAATGACTTGATAGATCATTTAAGTAAAGGCTATATACCGTGACAGGGGTTTTTAAGCGATACATTAATCTGAGAGCAAAGCCCGAAGGTCGATGTATCGCTTCAACTTTGAGATCACCAACTGTCTGAATCCTGAGGCAAATATGGACTCCCAGTCCAATTAGCTTACAAGTATGGACTCACATTTACTTACAAATTTGGAAACGCTCTCCAGTTTTCAAAAAGGTGACGATGTACTTAGTAATGAAGAGCAAATATAAGACATCGTTCTCCAATGTAGATCGTCAGCACTTGAAAATGACAAGAACAAAATTGTTTAATAACTCTCTGCGGAGTGCAGGTAATCAAAAATCGAACTGCCAAGGTGAGGAAAATTGAAGCCAACATCCAACGCACTCCTTTGGGGAGGTTAAGCAATCTTGAATGACCACGGCTAAAACACAAAGTAAATGATGTTTAAAAATCGAAAGGAAATCACGTATCACTGACGTCAAATTCAACTCTTTAGATTCATTTTTCCTGCACTTAACATGTTCAGGGGCGACGGAAACGAGGATTGGGGGCCCGAGAGTATATGTGGGGGGCCTGGACATTTTTCACTGGCTAATAATATTAAACTGCACACTTACGATTACCAAATGGGATCGCTGCTGAATTATTTCCATAGAGCCGTAAGAAAGTCACGAATTTGACTAGGAACCACAATCAGGTTATCGTTTTTGGCGCTTGTATAATGAGGGCAACTGGTCATTGGGGTTTTTAGCCTCGGGGCACACCCTCAGATACACCCATACGTGGATTGAGAGCCCACCCCCTGCACACTTTGTCATCGTTCCGGATCCTTTGAATATGTTAACGTTATTTGATGAAAAATATCAAATGTTTTCCACGACCTGAACTCTGACGTCGTCTTCTGAACATGGAAATGCTCACTCTCGCATCCTGCTTACGACCAGATCGGGATCCAGAATACTTTGCGGGCAATAACATGCGCATTCTCTTGGTCTTCAAAGAAAGAATCTTTCATAAGGAAACGCCGTCGTGGGCGTATGAGTTCGAAGTTATACGTAAACTCCCTATTAACTTTGTTTGCTTTTGTTCTTTGTTGTCGCTCTGCCTTTGTCTTCGTTTTCTTCTCTCATTTGTTCTTTCGTGCTCGGCGTCCAGTTAATCTCGTTCCCAGGGCCTCTCCCCTTTTTAAAATTGAAAAAAACACACCCACACCCCCGATGCACACCCCCTTGTACACACCCTACCAAAAAACCCTGAAGGAGGAGTCCCCGAGAACGAGGCTGGGTGTTAAAAGCTTAAAAATAACCTTTGGAAAATGGTATCATTAGCAATGAAAAAAAAAAAACCCAAAAAACCCCAACGTGTTTTCAAATTACGATCATCCGTAGGCTTGTACAGATTGTGCTACGAAAATGCTGAAATTGTGCTCTAAAAATACTCAAAAGTTGCACAAAAGTTGCTCGAAAATTGAAAAAGTTGCTCCTAAAATGTGAAAAGTTGCTCACAAAAAAAGAGCACAAAGCAAGATATAACCTATTTTAAACTGCCTCTACTCGATCTAGCAAAATTTAAATTGAGTAACAGTTGCTTATACCACCCCGATTGACTTGAATGAACAGAACAGAAACTTTATTTAAAGAGGCTAAGCCTCCACATTATTAAAAACTACACGAAAAAATGAATTCTCAGTTCTGACACACACTGTAACATCAACTGTTTTGATTACTGAATTGAGTAATCGTCTAATCTGGTTTCGGCCCGAATTATTCGGGAAAAAAACAAATACAAAACACGTTCTTCACTTCTTTCCTAGTTTCCACTAAAAATTTCCTAAAATTATGCTTTTGCCGGAGAAAATTGCTTGAAGTTGCTGGGTCCATAAAAAGTTGCTCCAAACACAATAAGTTGCCAAAAAGTTGCCGAGCACAATCTGTTCAAGCCTAATCATCCGCCAGCGCTTGAACGGCTTTTAACAAAAGAACTGAAAATGGCACCGTAAGGAATTGAAAATGGAAACGATACTGTGCTTTCCATTGCGCTTTCCGTAAACGCTTGTAAATAATGATGAAAACGGAAGCCGCCGCCAACGCACTATCCTTGAGCGGATTTAAACAATGAGCGATGAGTCACGGATATTGATATTTTGTACGTTGTCTCGTACTGTGTTTCAATAAATTTTGACATCTTTAATTACGAAAATTTAATTTCGCGTTTAATTTTTACTGCATTTGCTTTTGAAGTTGGAGAGTTGAGAATTGTTTGGAAAGGAAGGCTACAAATCAATTGAGGGGGTCGAAACTCTTTAGGAGATTTTGAACTGGGGTCCAAATCTGGTCGGAGATTTGAAGACTGGGGTGGAGACCCACCGCGGGACTAAATCCTTTGAGACATCGGATCCACAAGAACGAAAAAAGATTGGTAATTATCCGACAAGTTTCTCTGGCCCTTTTTGTGGGTTGTAGTGATTTCGGCTATTATCCAATTACAGTCATTACAATTACAGTCATTACAATTACAGTCAATGCAATTACAGTCATTTGTGAAAATGATTTTAACTAATGGTGTCAGACAGTGGCATAGGAAGCTAGTTGAACTTGGGGAGGCGGGAACAAAATTTTAGTTCAGGGTGGGCGATTTTACGTGAATGTTTTCATCGCCTATATTGTTGAAAATACTGGGACAATACTTACAGTTTTACATCTATGGTAAAGCACATTTTGTGTTTAGGAGAAAGGAATGATTCAGTGGATTACTAATTTATGAATTAAAAGACTAAATACTATTATAAAATGCTATAGCTTTTTTTAACCCTGATGAAGGATACTAAAAGCGACCATACATTTATCCCGAGTTTTAGCAGCATCGATCTTCGTGCAACTCTAATTCTAGTAAAGTATCAGCCATGGTTTAAATGTGTGCAGTACATTAGGTTTTTAATCATAAAATTTTATTTATTTATTATATATTTTAATTTTGAAATGCAAGCACGTGTGATGGAAAAAAGTTTACAACACTTTGCATAGTGTTACCATATCTGTCTTTAATGGGTGCCGAACGATATTGCGGCCCCCTAAATAAAATGTTAGGGGGGCTACGGCCCCCGTGCCCCCCTGCTCTCTACGCTGGTGGTGTTAGATACGTGAAAGAATAATTGTTGTAACCCATGTGTCCGGACGGAAGAATGGGGAACGAATGTAAACTGTTCCTGAGCAATTTAGCGGACAAACTCTCCCGGAAGAATGGTGAGACCTATGCCAGAGCCATAACTTGGCTGAGAACACGCATATCTTTCGAGATTTTGAGATTAGTACATAGATGCGTTCGTGGGTCTAGAACCCCTTTCCACAATAATCCTGATTTTCTAGATGATTTTAGTGTTAATATATAAGGAATGCGGACATTTCTTAATTAGATTATTTATAAGTATAATTCATAGATTTAGTTCTAGGATTAGTTTTTAGTAGTTTTTTCTTAATTCAATTTAGTTAGTTATAGTTTTTATAGTATATTTTGTATTTTAAATTCAGCAAAAATTTTGAAAATGTATAATAAAGATTAAACTTGTGTCCGCAACGGTCAATGCGTGGTAAGCGCAACCTTGAGGGATACTAGTGGCGTCTGAGTACCTTTGGCTTGCGCCGGTGAAGTATTGTCTACTTCCGCCTGGGCAAGATGAAGTTTCCTGTATTTTTCAACTGCATGACACACAGAAACTAAAGGTTTCAATATTCTAACCAGATATGGGATCTCGAAGGTAGGTTTTTTATACGTACATTAACTAGCCAAAAACATGAACTCTTTTATGTACTGACTATTGAAAATTCCAGGTGGTTTCATTCAAAGATCACTGGCTATGAAGCCGAAACTCTTCTGTTAGAGAGGGGATTCGACGGAAGCTTTTTGGTGCGACCCAGTCAAAGCAATCCTGGAGACTTCACGTTGTCTGTAAGGTAAAAGTCTCGGTGTTTTATGTAAGTTATGACAATGCGTTTCTAAGGTCTTGTCAAGCGTAGCCTCTTGTTATGCTCTGCGGTATGATTTAGTCCTTCTGTATTGTTGGAAGAGCCCTTCATTTCGACTAACTTCGATAGCAGCCATGGTTAGTTGTCCTAGTTGGAGTCGAGTCATACGGTAAGCCAACGAGCCCACACCAGTCGTATGTGCCTGTTTTAACTGTAGAATAAGTGCTTGGAGTTTCGGTTTGTTGTTTGGTGTTCGATATTGGCTTATTCGTCCAATGATCTCTGTCTCCTCAAATGATCTGTCTCCTCTACGACCACAATCTGAATAATGAGGTGGCCGGGTTGTGGTACCAGTAGCTCAGGAAAAGACTTTACAGGGACTTACCGCGAGCTAAAACGTTTGCTTCTCGCGAAGATTTTAATTTCACACCTTTCCAAAACAACAACTGTTTGTTGACTGAAGTAACACACTTGTCTCATCTGTTATCGAGCATGATTTTCGTATTTAGTAAGCGCAACACGATGAAGTCCATCATTTAGAAATTCGCGTTTTAACATAAAAATCTAGGATTAATCTTTGGTAAAATGCTAGTTTGTAGAGTTGTTCACGAGAAATTTTTTAGGCATTTTGTGGCTGCCTCTTGGCCTAAGTAATTGAGTTCCACTCGATTACCTCTAGGCATAAGGCAATTCGCGGTGGTTGATGTTATCACACAAAGTACCACATTTTTTGGACATATTTTTGGTTTGTTTCAAGAGCTTTCACGGCTGTTTGCCAAGTTATTCAGTTAGCGCCAGTTTCGATATCACATCAGTCACTCTTCCTGCTTGTGTTTAAAAACCCTGACAAAAGCTAGGCCACGTTTTGACAATCATGATACAACTCATTTCATTTCCTGACGTTACTTGTAAAACTAGAGCCGGCAGATAGATTGATCAATTTTAATTGACAAACTTTGTCTATAAAAGTTTGTCTATAAAAACTTTGTCTATAAAATTTATTCCTGTACCTGTTTATTTTGAAGGCAATGCTAAAAGATTTGTTACCTAATAATCACCCCAGGGGTTTAATTACTTGACCAAAAATGGCTGTAGAAATGAGTTGTTTTGAAACTGGAGTGCATCACTCATGCCAAATTTACATTACACCATTGTTTTTTTCAAACTATGATACACCTTTCCTTACGAATTACACAAGGGTGGGTTAGTCTGTCATACTCTGGTGAAGGAGAATTGCAAAAAATGTATTCAACACCAAACATTTCTAAGAAACTGAACTTCTATATGGCTAGTCCTATCCCTAACCAGAAACCCAAAACAAAACCTCCTCAACCTCTTGAGGAAGGCTTATATAAGGGAAGAAAAGTTGCTTGTGCAGTTTTGTTATTTGGTTGAATCATAATCTAATTGACAGCTAGAAAATGTCATGCAAAAAAAAAAAAAAAGACCTAGAAATCAATTAAAGTTTTTAAATTTGAAAAGCCCAGCATGCAATACTATACTTTGTGGAATATGTTACATAGCCTCTTTTCAGCATTTGTTATTACACTTTTTTGTGTATTACTTAATTCTGAATGTGCATCATTGAAGATGGAAAGTATGTATCATTAAAATTTGATTTGTTTCCCCCCATTTAATTTAAGCCAACCCTTTTAATTTAACAGTGAATGTATTAACTTTTTCAAGATAAGAGTTTGCCCTTTGACAAGTAAAATTGTCTGGCATTAACCAGAGTAAAATAAGAGAAGTCTTATGCTGCTGGGAAAGAGTTAAACAGTTAAACACTCATTTATATTTGTAAAGCATTATTGCATGGTACTTAATACAGTGGAGCCTTGCTATAACGTGCATTGGTATAGTGTGCAACTCGGTATAATGCGGTAAATCTTTGGACCCCAAATTTCTCAATCCCTAAACTGATTTACAAACCTTGTTCGAAGAGGTGAACTCCTGGATCAACATTGACGAGAATGGACCAGTGTCGTCCAAAATGACAGAGGACAAGATCACTTTCAGTGCTCAACGAGAACCACAGTCAGAACTAGAAAGTGATGATGATGATGACAATGAGGAACCAGAACCAATGCTATCAATGAAAACTGTGCTGCAATGCATCGAAACAACATTGAAATGGGCTGAATCATTCAAGAATTCGATACGTTTCGATATAACATGCTTCAGCTATAACGTGGTCATTTACGATGGACCCCATATACCACATTATAGCAAGGCTCCACTGTAATAATAATAAAAACACAAAAAGTTCCCATTTTTACTGTGCAAGTAAGTGATTAATAAGACCCATTTCAGATTTTATTATAAAAGTAATCCCCAGAAAATCCATTCCAGAACAGTCCTTGGTAGCTCCATGTACCTAAATATCTCATTAAATATTTGTTAAAATAGGACATGAAATGTTCAGTGTTTTAGTCAAGGCCAGAATTTTTGAGGATGAGATGAGGACATTTAAGACCAAGACCAGATGGCTTGAAAACAATGCTTCAGTATTGGAGACAAGGACCAGGGCAAAAATACTAGGCAGAATGCTTCTTGTTGTTATTCTTGACATCAACAGACTCTTTATAATCCTTGAAGCCAAATCAGATAGACATGGATCTTCTTCACATCTTAGTAATAAGTCTTTTCAAACAAAATGACTGCCATGAACATCTATAAACAGGATGTACAGTTAGATTGCCCCAGTGTGCAAATTTGCTGGCTTATTATTATGGCAACCTTTTTATTGCTTTCAATAAAGAAAATGTCTGTGAGCAGCAAATGGCAGGATATTCTGATAGATATGACTTGTATGATGGCATGCAATCTCAATAGCTGCATTCACACAAACAATGACTCTGATGGTGATTTGGATTGCAGTCAAAAACACAAGTAGCAGCCATCATTTCACAAGCTGCAGTAAACAACAATACCTACTAAGTTTATGGATTTCTTTGTAAGTTCTGGACTGTGCTTTTTCCTCATAACTAGAGCTTGGTTTCCATATAATCTCTGCAAGCATTGTAATTGCTCAAAAAAGATTAGCTCAGGAATTACAGTAATTATATGTAAACTGTGGACTCAGCAATCCTAGTGATTACAATGATCACAGTGATCACAATTGCCTAGATAGTAAATGTCCTATTTTGGCAATCATGAGCATTGCAATTGTGACAATCCCTTTGATTGCTGTGTTCACAGTTTCCATATAACCACTGTGATTGCTGAGTTAATTTTTTTTTTGAGCAACTGTGACAATCTCAGTGATCATGACGATTATGTGGTAACTCGTCTTAACTTGCTTCTAGATCTTCCTGCATCACAGTTAGTTCTTTGAATTTTTAGGTTTTATGAATGTGTCAATGAAGACTTTGAAAAACATTAATTTAAACCATGTAAACATGGTTGTACACCTTTCTGTTGGTATGGATAAAAGGACAAATTTATTGCCTTTTTATGCCTTCCAATTAATCATAATTTCTGAGGACTCTGAGAACTGTGGATTGATGTGTTCACATCTGATCCTGCAACTGATGTTGAGATCCTTAATATATGCATACCTCTTTCAGAAAGGGTCTAAAAATGGACTTTATCGCAATTTCCAGTGTGTGGATCAATTGCTCTTAAGGAGGATTTGTGGTGTGAGGTGTGAATCAGTTGTGCATTTGCAGGATTTATGTATGATCACATCCCTGATGTCTCAAGCCCCGATTGAGAATAGCTAACATGATTTCTCTTAAATTATTTTAATCATAACACTGGTTTTTAGTCTTAGCTCTTATCTTCAATGTTAAAAAAAGTTGGCACATTTGGAATCCTGAAAGCATCCCACCATTAAATTTGTTTTTATGTTATTAGAAGAAGAAATGAAGTAACACACATCAAGATCCAGAACAGTGGAGACTGTTATGATTTGTATGGGGGAGAAACATTTGCAACACTTGCTGAGCTAGTCCAGTATTACACGGAAAACAGAGGCCAGTTGAAAGAGAAAACTGGAATGATTATTACTCTTAAGTATCCCTTGAATTCTACAGATCCAACTACAGAAAGGTTTGTAAAAACTTCTTTTTTACTCTTGCAATAGCAAGCCTGAAAAGACCATATTTCCCAGGCAATTACCTGTGGGTTATATGTTGATTTTAACTGTTTTTGAAGCTGCTACAGGTAATTCAGCAGTGATGGCAAGTTTTTATTTTGACTAGGGGTGCACCGGATAGTGTTTTTTTATAACCGGCCGGATACCGGATTTACCGAATAATTGAAAAAAATCCAGCCGGATACTGGTATTTTGGATGAAAAGCTCGCACTTGCCACAAATCAATCAATTATTACCCAAATAAGGTTTGGATTGAGAGGAGAAAAATTAAAACTTTACACTGAAGTTCAAATGTGATTTGTCTTTTTTTGCAAGTAATTACTTTAAAACATTACTTGTTCACTGGCATTTATAATTATTACAAGCATTAATTAGACAAGTTACGAGTTGCAACTTGCAAATGGTGGAAAAATGCAACAGAACTGAAGATGAACATGAAGATGAAACTCCTTTTCATTCATCACAATGGAAGAAAATTCTGACAATGCCACTATATAACAAACTAGAGTAGGACTACAAACAACTTTGTGTGAAATGGTTGTTATGCGCATCAAAATGTGTCACTTATTGAGATTGTTATCAAGTAACAGACGATTATCTTCTGTTTATTTGTTAAAAAATAACGTTAGATCAGAACACGAGTTTACATTGTTTCTTCCATTAATGTCTATTGTTAGTATGGTACAAGTAACACAAATTGACAACTGTCTTCAGAAAAGCAAATTATTCGGTATCCGGTATCCGGCCGGATATAAGAAAATAACCAGCCGGATACCAGATAGTCCCATTACCCTACTATCCGGCCGGATACAATATCCGGTGCACCCCTAATTTTGACATCTGCATTTTGCAAAAATGTCATTATCAAACGCTTTCAGAACATGCTGTGTGTTGCTACATCACAAGAGAATTCATGTGGAATTTCACTCAAATTTCTCATGGCTTAAAGGATATTACCACTCTGTATGTCAATATTGATTGGTTGATTCACAACTAAGAATCATCTTCACTTTGCTTTGATTAAGCCCTCACTTTTCATCATGCCTGGTCAAAAATGCCATCACCAGAGCTACTCCTTTGAGTTCATCTCATCATTTCAAAGCCACAATGATGTTAAAAGGGCATGGTTGAGGTGTGGGTCATCTGTCAACATTTTTTTTTTGTACCATAGATTCGACAAGTGTGGGTAATACACTGTGTGGGTAGTCACCTGGAAAATACAGTCACATTCAGTTGCAGTCAAATGATCAATGCATAACATCTTTGATCTGGCACTAGTCTAGTCTCAGAGTACCGGTCAAAATACCCAGCAGCACAATTTATCAATTTCCTGATCATTCAATTATCACTGTTTGTTGTTTTGTTACATCTGTTCAACCCAGTAATCATACCCACTGACCCAATCTTGTTTGGGAAACATGGGAACAAAATTAGATTGAGGTCAATTCCAGGCCATTTAGCATGGCCCTGTGTGCTTTGTGCCATTATTTGATTCTAAATAATCACACATTTCTCTCTCTAAAAATCTAAATCTTATTTATGCCAAATTCCATGAATTACCCTGTCATTAAATCATTTTGAGTAAGGTTAAAGATTTCTTTGGTGGATGACCACATTTAGGCCCTGAAGCTCCTCTAATGGAGGTAAATACCAAACAGTTGGCACATTCATTTGCCTACCCTTTGACTTAATATTTTCACAAAATTCATACAAGAATCTAAATGTCAGATTTAAATGTCAGACACCAATTCAAAAATGTCTGGCCCCCACTTTCTGGCACCTGATATTCTGTGAGACACCCCTGTGGAAGTTATTTTCAGGCTTGCAGTAGATTAGGTTCATTGATCACTTAGTGTTGCTGTCATCTGGTAGATATAGAAGGTAAGGTTGTGATGCCTAAATCCTGAAATTGCATTGTTAACCATACTTGTAAGAAATATTAAAGCCAAGCATGAAATGTGAAGTAAAGGCTTGATAAGATTTATTCTGATGTTTCGTTGTATACATCACAGCATCAGAGATATTATCAATAAATATGCTTAAGTGTGGATATAAATTTACTAAGTGTCAAGAATTGAGCAATGGGAGAACAGTGTTAAAAATAAAAGTTGCAAATGAGAAAAGAGGAAGCATGCAGGTGATGAGAATAAGAGTGAAAGAAAAGTAAACCAGAAACACAGAAAAAATAAAACAATTTCAGGGCATGAGGTTGACTGAAGTCAAAGCAAAAGAAGTGGGGCTGAACCAATATTTGCATTTAAGGACGGTTTGAATTCGCTTATCAGCAGACTTTCGTGTAGCAGGAGCTCATATTCAAATAAAGAGGAAGAAAGTATTTTAAAATCTTTAAAAGAAACAGGATGATTAGTTTCTTGATGGTGGGAGAGAATGCTTGTGAGTGGAGGATTGAAGTGCTTCTTACCAGTTAAACTTGAAATTAACATTTAGCCATATTTAAACAAGTATAAAAGTTCAATCAATGTTTGAAACAAGAAGTGCTCAGATGGTCCACTGCCACATGCACCTGGTACCCTGATCCTTGACCACTGTGGTAAAATTGACAGAATAACTGGCTGCATACACCTGTATGTGCACATAGTGTACTGTAATTACCATGTATCGTGTTTATACACCCCCTCTAGGTGAGAGGGAAACTACATGTTATTCTCAGAGGATGTTTACTCTGTTGTATCACTTTCCTTCAGTGAGGGTTTTAGTCATTTCATTTTTTTTTAACTTAACCAAATATTATCGTGTGGGTGTGTTTTCCACATTAGGGTCTTTGTAAGAGAATGACAGCTCATACTGTCTCATTTTCATATCAAGTGTTAATATCTCAAGGACTAAGTTGGGTGTTTGAAAAGCTACAGAAAGCATTCTTTGTCATGTTAAATGCCATTTGAAAGTACCTGATGCACACTCACTGTTCACCAACTCTTTCCTTTTGTTTTCAAATGGCACTTTAAGATTCTAGTCTGGTGAAACCCAAATGATTTCACTGAGCATAGGGAGACCTCTTGGCATAAAAGGTTAATTTTTAGACATGTACTCTTTAACATTTGAACTTCTTGCCTACTTAGTCACTCTATAGAAATGATTCACATTACAGTGCTTGAGGCAATTACTGTAGCAGGAACTGATCAACCAAGTTCTTACCAAATTTGATGATGAAATTAAAATAGTATCAAACTAAAATTTTTAAGCCTAGTCCACACGAGCAAATTTTCTGTGACACGTTTTCTGTGACAAAGATATTTCGTCATGTATAAAAACAGCAAATGCAATGTTGAAAACTCGTTTGCCTATGCGCCAGAACTGACTATGGACAGTAGAGACAAAACCGAAGACGCCACTGCCAGCCTCTGAGTATGTGGCTAATTTTCTCTGACGGGTCGTGCACACGAACAAACTTTCGTATACGACATTTTTCTTTGCCACATAAAAACGGATGTGCCAGTTTTTCAGCAAACGTGTTTGTCACATAAAATTCGGGCAAATTTTCTCACGTACACGAGCAAATAAAAATGGTCATTGAAAAACATGCCACAGAAAATGTGCTCGTGTGGACTAGGCTTTAGTACTGTCAAGCACAAGTTCGATGAGGGTTAACCTGATTGTTTTAGATGGTTTCATGGGCACATTTCCAGCAAGGAAGCTGAGACAGTAATGTTGGACAAAGGAAAAAATGGCAGTTTTCTAGTTCGTGAAAGTCAAAGCAAACCTGGAGATTTTGTCCTCACAGTAAGGTGAGAGTGTCTTTAAAAACCAGTGTCCGTTTTACATGTAGATGTTGAGCTAGTTGGGAGAAAATGGCAGGGAAATTAAAAGGAAAAAGTTTATTAGTGAATTACAGTGTCCTGTACAGAATTACCTGTCAGTGAGAACTACTGAAAAGTGTCCAAAGATAAATAGAAGATTTTATTCAAATTTTGAAAATTTTTCAGTAAACATTTGTAACTACACCTTTTGCTGTTCTATACCAGAAAATATACTATCATTAACACCCACCTCAAACTCATTAACGCAAAAATACATTCATTTTATTCAATCGACATTCGCTAGCGTAGATACGCAACCATTTGGACCAAAGGACATTCCATAGCGCCAACAGACGACCATTAACACCATTCTATTATACATTAGGGATAGTAAAATTTCAATTAGCCAAGATATTTCTTTTGCGTAATTGGAAATTTTTTTTATCCTTGATGTAAACTAGAATGGTTTTAATGGTCGTCTGTTGGCGCTATGGAATGGCCTTTGATGCAAATGGTTGCGTATCTACGCTAGTGAATGTTGATTGAATAAAATGAATGTATTTTTGCGTTAATGAGTTTGGGGTTGACGTTAATGATAGTATATTTTCTGGTAATGAACAGCAAAAGGTGTAATACATTAGACAGGAGTTTGATGTGGGAATTGCACTTGTAACCTACTGATCACTTGTGCGATGTTCTCACTTAAGGGAACTCAAGTTGCAGTAGTTTAAAACCTTTGCACATCAAAACAGGAAGAAAGGATCAGACAAGAGATTCAAATGATGTACTATTTCATCCCAGATGAACCTAACTAATAGGATCAAATGAGAGAAAATATTCTTCTGCCAATATCTGAGACCCCTAGTGAGACATTTATTTACTTACTTTAGTTCATGATTTACTTAGGAGATTGAGAAATGCATTTCAATTATTGTTTTAGGATTGATGATAGTATAACTCATGTAAAGATCCGCTGCAATGATGGTTATTATGACGTGGGGGGCGGTGAAAAGTTCAAAGACCTGAAAAGTCTTGTTGAGCATTACAAGAAAAGTCCGATGGTGGAGAGATCAGGCCGTGTTGTACAATTGAAAGTGGTACGATACCTTCTCAAACTTATTAATCATTATTTGTGAGATTTTATCCAGTCGGGGTTCAGTTTTGCGTCATGTGGTTGCGGTTTGATATACCGATCAAACAGCAGATCTGACCAGATTAAACACGAGTGTTTGATAAGTGATCAAAGTCTGGAGTTGGAGGCTTTGTCCACCGCTAGTGAACGTTCTATTTTAATCTAAAATTATTTATAGACTTGAAACAAAGGGCGTTCATTATTCTTTATTCAGTCGCTCATTCACACGAGGAGTCATTTCAATAATTCGTTCTGTGAGTTGCTCAGGGCTACTCCTCGAGATTCATTTCCTGGATTAATTCAAGTATAGTCTTCCCCATTGTTTCTTTATTCTTTAAAAAAACCCAAAGTGTGTATAAACCCAAGGGTTAGGATAAGGGTTAGGGTTGGGATTAGGGTTAGAATCAGGATTGGAGGCAGGATTTATGTAAATTTTCGAGGTTTTCAAAGAATAAAAAAAAAAAAAAACATAAAAATTTATATAAACCCTAACCCTAATATTTAAACAAGAGATGACTAGGGTTAGGATTAGGGTTAGGATTTATGTACATTTTTGGGGTTTTTGAATGAACAAAGAGACAATGGGGGAACCGTACTTGATTCGATGCCATTTGCATTCTTGTGTTTTGATACGGTGAGTCAGACATTTGAACCCTTTGTTAAAATAGTACACAGAATATGAACAATGGATATTATTTCATGTTTTCATGAGGAGGTTTAGATCTTATCTGCAACGAGTACAGTCGCATGAAACATAAGATTCACGACTTGCTGTTGCAAAGAGGATAGGAATAGCAAAAGTTCAGATTATGTAGAAGGATACTGCCATTTTGTGCACTGTTGCACCAATAATTAGGGATGGAGAGTTAAAATTAACATTTTAAAAGTTAAAAAGGACGTAAAAAAAGGACGTGCATTTAGTAGTTTCCTTAAGTAATTTTTCGAGACCGTTTTATCCAGTTTCTCCTCAGTTAGGTAATTTATTTTCGTGAAAATATATAACCTGTATCTCGGTTTGACTTTGTCGATATATATTTGATATTTTTAAACTCACTTCTATCTTTTGAAAACATGTTTTGTGTGTATTTTCAATAAGGAAAATTTTCAGAAAAAGTAAAAAGTCGTGTGGGAGACTAAAACTGACGTACGAGCCCGCGTAGGGGACTAAAACTGACGTGCGAAATTGCTCTTCATATGCGACCATCTTGGCTTCACATTTCATTGGCCAGTTAGCATTCCAGATATGGAAATTCGGTTGACTGCCCCTAACCCTGATGGCTGGTTTTCACGCTAGTGGAAACCAGGCCTTATCAGTCAGCGACACACTGGTGTCCGCTAAACCAACACAGTCTCAACCCCGAAAAGATGAATAGCATCAACCGACAAAATGCACTTAAACAGATGAATATCATCCATCTAGGGGAAGCGCAGGATAGGATTAGGATTAGAATTACTATTAGGATTAGGGTTAGGGATTGGGTTCGGGTTATCCAGCATAAATATAGTGACACACTACTGTAGTGCTCTTGCAAAAAATGAGAAAATGGTACGGACGTTTAGAGGTCTTTCGCTCGAAACGTCACGTACCACGTTCTCTTTTTTGGCAGTGCACTGCCTTAAGATTTTACTTACGCCATTCAGAACTGCCTACCCTGATAATCAATTTTTGATGTGAGTGTGTTTTAGTTGGGTGCCTTAGCTTTATTGGGGCACTGAAACGTGACAATCACCAAGTGGGATGTCAACAGCATAGTTTGTGCACTCTGTGTCACTTGCCTTCCCTGGTAGAGAGCAGGAGGCTCTTTCTGACCCTATTCAACATTTGTTTCTTGATGCTGTCGACCTGTTTTTCTAAAATGTACGAGTTTTTGATGATTTTCACAACCTTGTTTCCACACCGTGTTTCCACACCGTGTTTCAGCCATATAATGCAACGAGGATTAACGCATCTTCTATTGAAGACAGAGTTAGCGAACTCCTAAAAGAAAACGGAAATGTTGACGGGAAAGGAGGCTTCTGGGAAGAGTTTGAGGTAATGGATCATTTGATTTACAATATTTTTATTGCTTATAATTGCGCATGTTTAAAGTAACCTGAACTGGTGCTACCATAAATTTGATAAATGTTTAATAAATTTAATAAATTAATTAATTTAATAAATTAAATAAATAGAATTTTAAAAATTAATATTAATGTTAATAAATTAATGTTAAATTAATATTAAATTATTAAATATTAATTATTGGTGTTAATTATTAGATATTAAATTAATGTTTAAATTAATGAATTAATATTAATAAATTTTAATAAGTTTAATAAATAAATATTTTTTCACTTATACGTCCACTAGTTTGAAGTAACTTGCAGTGGTGCTACAATACAGTAGTTGACTTCGATGAGACTTTAGTTAGCCAAGAGACCTTGGCATTTTTCCAGATAGCTATGTAGCCATTTGAAATCTCCGAGTTGGCGTGAAACTCTTCAAGTTGATATAAAACTCATTAACCTGACTTAAAACTCTTTGTAGAAAAAGTTTAAAGATAAAATTCTGCCAAAACACGAGAGAACGAGGTACCGACGCTTCGAGACTCTGATGATGGTTTTGCGCTGGAAATGTCAGTGCTTTGTTTGCTCGTTTTGTAGCAGATTACTACCTTCGAACTTTTACCATATCGATTTAGGACTGCGTACGGAGCTTTTCAGTTTTAAATCTTATTGAGTTGGGGCGAAATTGGAGTTGATTCAAGTTTTTAAGTTCACTAAAAACTCTTCTAGGTGACTTGAAACTATTTGTGTTCGACTAGTTGTGTTGAGTTTAAACCCTTAAAATTGGTTCAGAGCTCACACAACTGGCTCAAAGTCTTCATTTTGGAAATGTGGGAGCTTGGAGATATTTTGAATGGTAGATGAACGATTGTCAAGCTCTATCCTCAGAAAAGCGATTTCTGAGCCCCAGACGGGGATCGAACCCGCAACCTTCTGATGCCAAGATATATATATCACATCAATAACATTATTAACATATAGTGACTTCCTCTTAGGTCGCACATGTGTTGAACTTGCACCTTAGCTCACCATCTGAGTCTTGGTAGCTCAATGGTTAGAGCGTCTCACCGGTCATCAGAAGGTTGCGGGTTTAATCCCCGTCTGGAGCTCAGAAATCGTTTTTCTGAGAATAGAGCTTGACGATCGTTTATCTATCATTCAAACGCTTATTTATCACAAACACCTTGAGTAGACTAAGTAGTTTTCGACTTCAGGGGTTGAATCTGGAAGTTGGCGATGCAGATTTGCCCATCATTTTGGTTGAAATCAGGAAAACTGCAGATCAGTTTTTAAAAGGCGGTGGAAAAATTAGACGGACAAATATAGTGAAATTAGTTTTTTAAAAAAATAATAACTGCGTACTATTCTCTACCAGCTAATTAGAAATTTCCATGGGGAACGTCAAAATTGCATAAAGGGATGAAATTATTGAAAATTTGCAGATTTGAAGTTGAGAACTAATTTTTATTCTTTAAATTCCTGAAATCCTTGAATAAAGGTTGTTCTGTATCTCTAGGAAAAGTCACAAGAATTTGGCGTACTTTTTCAAATTTGCATTGATGTATTTTTGTGGTGGTCTTTAATCCTTCTGTGGGCATTTGTTTTCAGAACTTACAGCAACAAGAGTGCAAACATCTGTATAAACGAGAGGAGGGAAGAAAACCTGAGAACAAACCAAAGAACAGATATAAAAATATACTGCCATGTAAGTAAAGGAAACAAACTTCTCAATTCCATTTCAGAATCATCCTCAGAGATACATGAACCGAAATTTTTTCATGATAACAGAAAAGGCAGAGCGGCGGACCGGTATCCTGAAGGTGCGAGTTCAAATCCCGCTCGAGTCAACATTTTTCAGTTGACTTCAGCAGTGTAGGTTAATTGTGAAGTTTTCGTTTCATAATACCCTGAGGATGATTCTGAAATAGAATTGAAACGCCGCACATCCATCCTCATGGATAGCGTTAAGTTGTCGCGAGAATATCTCGTGCACTCAAGTTGGATGAAAACTCGCCTCCACTCCCTGTGGACTCGATAGCTCAACAGGTAGAGCGGCGGACCGGTGTCCTGAAGGTGCGAGTTCAAATCCCGCTCGAGTCAGTATTTTTCAGTTGACCTCAGCAGTGTCTGATTATCATAAAAAACTTCTCAAACTCATTAAGTATTCATGCGAGGAAAGACTAAGGAAAATTAGAACTGAGATGTGCTTTGATGCAACGACCCCAAACTTACTAACAATTCGTGAGCTAATTCGCCAATCAGAGGAAAATATTTTGTCGCGTGCATGAGTTTTGAAAGCCGTTAAAGATCGCGCGAGACCGAATACAGTGGAACCCCGCCATACGGCCATCTCGTTATTACGGCCACTTTTTTTGTCCCGGCGAAGCGCCCATACATTTTCTCATAAGAAAACCCCGTTAATGCGGCCAACGACCACATCGTGAAATCCCAACATGTACATTCCTTTGTAAATTCACCTCGTTAATACAGCCACTCAAACCAAATGTGCATTCCAAGGGACAGATTAGTGATAAACGAAAGTAAAGCTTGAGAAACAATAACGATTTTCTTTTTTAATTGAAGATGTCTGTGATAGATCATGTCATTGACTTGTAAAACAGCCATTTCCTTCACAAAGTCAGCAATACAATACGAACCCCATTACATGACAAGGGAAAATAAAACGTGATAAGCAATAATACCCGTTAAATTTGTCAAAATGATTAAGTCATTGTACTTGCACAAAACAAGTCAATCGAAAGTCACGGATTTTTTTTCAAAACCCTGTTGACGGTTAATTTATTACTGAAAGTAACATGTACGATTGGAGAGTTTGGAGTTTATCTTAGGAAAACAAATATTAAGAGCGGCTGTCATCGAAGATGACACAGGTTTTGAAAAGGACAGTATGCATACCATGTTTATCTTACTGTGTAGTTCCGTTTTAATATATCTGCATTCTGTTATGATGTCACTTGAAAGAGACCAGCCATAAAATTTGACCCTACCCCGTTAATACGGCCAGATACTTACGGCCCGTTGGTGGCCATATTAACGGGGTTCCACTGTATACAGCTAAGGAATCAGGTAATAAACCGTCCAGACAAAGAACCATTTATTACCACATTTGTTAATTATAAATTCAAACTAGTCAAACTGTGAGCATTTGCATGAATAAATCAAGTGAATTCAACAAATACTGGAACTTAACTGGATATTGGGGTCTGATTCACAGTTGCCTTCATGTCCCTTGCAAATTCTACTGACAGTGATGATTGTGAAGCCATTTGATAAACTCGTGTCTCGAGTTTTACCAGGGGTAACTAGCGTTCGACAACAATGAAAATCACTCGGTCAGCGGCCTCGTGATTTTCATTGTATTCCCGTGTTTTACAAGCAGTCGAGAACAATGAAAATCGCCTGGTCAGCGGAGTTTCTCTCGTGTATGCAGCCCTTGGTAAAACACTCTTACTTTTTGACGAAATATTACATCAAACACGTTTACTTTTTCTCTTAAAACACGGGCTCGTTTGAGGAGATAGGCATGTATCAAACACTTGCGGGAATGTTTGACCCTACAATCAAACACCTCGCATAGTGTTCAAAATAAAAACCTCGACTTCACCTCGTTTTTCCAACGCTTTTCACGGCGATTGATGTTATTGTTCAAACGCGAGTTTGAGTGTTTCACAAGGCGTTCCAAACTCGTGGGGGGAAAATGAAAACCAAGGTGCGTGGTTCCAAGGTTGTCGTTGTTTTGGAGTGTTTGGAGTGCCCTGATGATATATGATAAAGGAGTGCTTGAACTAACTACTCAGTTATATTCTCTTCTTGACTCAAGCGACTGTGACACCATCAACGCAGTTCGGTAATGCCAGTGAGTCGAACGTTTGGGTGGATATCTCCACCATATGAAATTTTCTGGATGGTCTGATTATCCCATCTCCAAATGCTTTCACAAAAACTAGCCAGCGATGCCATATTAAATCAAATCTCAGAATTTTTTTGAGGAGGCGTTTCTTGAAGAGAAATTTTTTCATGATAATCTGACACTGCCGAAGTCAACTGAAAAACGTTGACTAGAGCGGGATTTGAACTCTTCATTTATCTCTGAGGATGATTCTGAAAAAGTGGTGTTTCTTATTTGTCTATTTTGCCATTTTTAAAATGAGATTATTCTAACTATTTGTGCTTTATTTATGACCTCAATACCGCCACAGTTGACCACAGCAGAGTCCTCATTAAAGAAGAAAATCAAAACGAACCAGGACATGATTACATTAACGCGAACTACATCGATGTAAGTTGATTACTTTTTTGGCTTGTTTGTTTTTGAGAGGATGGGGTTAAGGCGCTGTTACACTGTGCAACTTGTCTTGCAATTTTGCCTCGAAACTGGTTACATCAGTAGTGGTATCGTGTAACACAGTTTGCAATCACCAAATCTCGTAACATTTTTGTTGCTACAAGCGTTACACGAAGTTGAGCCAAGTTCTACTTTTCGTAACGATCGTGGCAATGTTGCAAGGGCGTTTTAAGGTATTGTACAGTTCAGAAATGCCAAATGAATTCCCGCGTTTGGATACTGTGATCCAAACACGCGGGGTGTTGCGAGACTTGAGAAAAACGTAAAAAACACGAGCCTCCAGGCGAGTGTTTTTAGCTTTACGAAAGCCGAGCAAAATTTCAAGTGTTTGGATCACACTATCCAAACACGGGAATCCATTTGGTATTTCTTTTATAAAATAACCACAGATGAATAAATACAATGATGAAGCAAGCAATTCTCCCGAAAATCATCGACTACCAATCGGAGACGATTTTCAGAAGATCGAACTCTTGTCAGCAAAGCGTAGCTACTTCAACGCGGTGACAAGGAGGAAAAACAATCGAGTTTTTTATAGCTATTTGAAAGTCAAGAAACGCACTAAGTTTTTGAATCACAGTATTCAATAACACGAAAACCGTTACGTATTTCCTTATAATAAATAAATAAATAAATAAATAAATAAGTAAATAAAAATAAATAAATAAATAAATAAACAAATAAATAAATAAGACTGAACGTGCAAAATAAACTTCAGTACAGTTTTGGTGGGCAAATTTTCCGTGTTTGGATACTCTTATCCAAACACGGGCATAAACCAATCAGAACTCGTGAACGAGTCGCGTTATTTTGTAGTGTAATATCTTTCGTGTAACTTGTCACGCCACAATAATTATGGTCAGCCAATGGAAATGAATGATCGGTTCGTTCTTAGTTCTTTTCGGTTGCTGTTCCACGACAAGTTGCACAGAAATAAAACCCTTTTATCATACAACTGCAACGCGACCAAGTTGCATTGAATGACAAATGAACGTTCGTCAAGCTCTATCATCAGAAAAACGATTTCTGAGCCCCAGACGGGGATTAAACCCGCAACCTTTTGATGACGGTGAGACGCTCTAACCATTGAGCTACCAAGACTCAGATGGAGAGCTAAGGTACAAGTTCGATATATGTGTGACCTGAGCGGAAGCCACTATATGTTAATAATATTGATGAAATTTATATTTTAGAAGTGTGAGAGCTTGGAGATATCTTGAGATGATAGATGAACGATCGTCAAGCTCTCTTATCAGAAAAACGATTTCTGAGCCCCAGACGAGGATCGAATCCTCAACCTTCTAATGAATCCGCAAGCGTCCCGCTGGTCATCCGAAGGTTGCAGGTTCGATCCCCGTCTGGAGCTCAGAAATCGTTTATCTGAGGATAGAGCTTGACGAACGTTCATCTGTCATTCAAGATATCTCCAAACTCCCACATTTCCAAAATATGTATCTGAACAAGTTGCATTATGTAACAACGTCTTTAGGGTTTGGGGATTTCAAAACATTCAGATTATAAGTTTCAAAATATTCTTCTCAGCGTATTGTTAATTTAAATGACATTTACCTAAAGCAGTGATTTGTTATAAATCATTCTGCAAAAAGCCAGTTTTAAAGTACCCATGAAGAAGTTATCATTTCTTTTCCGCTAAAAATCTGCCGTGTTGATAGGGTTTGAACAATATTGTGTTCCATTGCTATTAAATTCTATTTCCAAGTGGCAATTTATTCGATGATTGAAACATGTTTGTTAGGGTTTGGTTGAAGTGCACAAGACGCGTTACATTGCAACCCAAGGATGCCTACCTGTCACTGTTTCCGACTTCTGGGCCATGATATGGCAAGACAACTGTCGAGTTATCGTCATGACAACAAAGGAGACCGAGAGGGGACGGGTAAGATGCATTTTATGTACTTATTGTTGAGACTGCGGTCGTGAAAATATTTCTGTTGGTTGTTTACAGTGACGGCAGTGAAAAATATTTTGGGTCAAGTTAGTGCAGCTCCCATCGGTTCATACCCATAATCGATATTAATTGCTGTCAACAATCGATTAATATCGATCAATCGTATTGAATAAATTAAATCATGACACGTCCACAGTGGTTTGTCCCTTCAAAGAAAGGGGTGTGTTTTAATATTTTTAAAGTTTCGAAATTTTCCAGTAAGAAAAACTCAAGAAAAAAACATATAATATAATTATATAAACACAGAGAAATAGGCTAAACAAAGAAATATGCACTTTTTTAGCGCCTCTTCATTATTAGTTTCAAACATCGTGTGTTTAAATTAATTGGAACATTGTCTTGCGGGTTAATTTAATTTAATTTTATTATTTTTAGTATTTTTACGTGTACCGGTTGTAGCCAACACAATCAGATAAGGAAACGACCTTATGGACGCCCATGATAATAAAATAATCGATTAATCGATTAATCGGGAGCAGCATTAGGTCAAGTTCAGTTTTGCGGGCCCCTGAGCAAAGAGATGATACAAAACTAGAGGCACGGGGACCGGAAATTGGAATGAAATTGAACGCCGCCATTTTGAGTAAATTGGGGTTCAAATTGTTGTTCTCCAGGCCCTTTTCCATCTGTTCGAGAAACTCGAGGTCAAACAACTGACCTTTAGGAAAATGTTTCGTGTTTGTTTTCATTAACTGTATAGCAGAAAACTGCTTTTCTGGGTTTAGTGGGCTATTACTTTTGCCTTAATTGTTTTCAATTCTTTTTTTGGAAAAAAAAAAACAACCCAAAAAACAAAATGGAGACAAAAGGGAAGTGGCCTTCGACCCTGACCTTGAACTTATCATCCGGGCATGTTTGTTTTGTCCCCCAGTTTATCCAATATGACGGCACTCGATTTTTCCCGCACGGTCGAGTGACATTTAGCTACCATTACTCCCGAGTTTTATACATTATACTCTATAAAGACTGGAACGATACCTGCAAACTGAATTTTGTAGCCAACATGGAGGCTGACGTGTAGGTCAATTTGCAGGTCATCCCAGTCTCCTGCGCGATAAAACACGAAACTTATTGCGAAAAACTAACCCAAATTTCAGATTTTTTGACAGTTTTCTTTTTTATCCTCAGTACGTAGAGGACAATGTAGGTAGGGCTGCATATTTGTCAAAATTAACTGTCAATGAAAAATAAAGGTTCAATGCAACTTTTTCCCACACTTGGTTTTGACCTACATGGCTGCCCCCATGTCAGCTTTATTTAATTGTGAGGCCTGGTACAACGAGACATTGATCCAGTCTTTTTAGAGTTCGATGGTTTTATATGATCTCTATGTCCCTAAATTTATCGGACAATTGCGGGCTCAGCTAATTTAACGCTAACCCTGACCAGCTATATAACAAACAGTAATGTAGCTTAATTGAGGAGGGAGACTGGAACTTGAGAACGATTGCACTGCGTGCCTCATGCAATTTTCCCTTCATTTCCGTCTAGACCAAGTGCACAAGGTATTGGCCTGATGACAAACAAATGATAAAATCTTTCGGAAAGTATAACGTCATGCTGAAAGAGGAGGAACATACGGCATCCTATATATTCAGAGAGATGAAAGTTTGGATCGACAATAATGTAAGTCTAGTTACGAAATAAGAGTGAGACAGATAAATAACATAACGAAACCGGCGGCCAACCAACTAATGGCTAGATCCCCTTATACATCTGCTGAATACAACTACCATAATGCCTTTCGAAGTCTTGTTTGTAATGTTAATCGGAGCAGCTGTCTTTCCATTCACTTTGGGAATTCGATGTTTGCATGAGAATGAAAAAACGGTGAAGTGTTCTGGGAGTTGTATTCAGCTGAAGTAATAAGGGGAACTGGCTGTTGCTCGACTAACTCATTCAGACCAACGATATCGACCGACTAACCAATACAAAAAACCCGACTAACTCATTCAAACTGACTCACCAACCTACAAACCAACTAGCCAACTTACCGACAGACCAACCCATTCATACCAAGATTCGACTAACTAACCAATATAACCAGTGCGACTAACCCATTCAAATTAGTTGCCAACCAACAGTCCAACCAATCAGCCGATCGACCGACCAACCAACCAGTGAGTCTGCTAGCCAACGAGTTGACTTACCAACCAACCAGCCAACGAACCAACCAAACAACCAGCCAACCTACCAACCAACCATCCAAACAACCAACCAACAAGCCAACGAATCAACCAAACAACTAGGCAACCAACCAACCAGCCAAACAACCAACTACTCAACCAACTGACCAACAAGTCAACCAACCAACCAGCAAGTCAACCAACCAACCGATCAACCAACCAACCGATCAACCAATCAATCAACCAACCAATTAAACAACCAACTACTCAGCCAGCCAACCAACCAACCAACCAACCAACCAATCAAATAACCGACCAGTCAAACAACCAACTACTCAACCAACTGACCAACAAGCCAACCAACCAACCAATCAACCATCCAAATAAACAACCAATTACGCAACCAACCAGCCAGCCAGCTTGCCCACTTATCAAACAACCAACCATTCAGCCAACCAACCAACCAACCAACCAACCAACCAACCAACCAACCAATCCACCCACCCAGTTAGAATGTGTTAACGGACTGACCAGCTCAGGTCACAATACATTAATACATCGCATATTCTGCTGTTGTGTTCCCCTCAGCCAATATTTAGAGCTTTCTTATCGGTGGGTTATTTAGATTTACATCATCTAGTTCACCAGACATTGAAAGAGTGAGTTAAAAATCTCCACAGTGGTAGGATATCCCCAAACTAGTGTTCTTCAGTATGTATTTGGTGCTCTGTTATATAAAACAGTAGGAGACGTATCCGGACGAAAAGAAGTTGAGACGTTTTTTTATCCCACAGGAAGTAGCTGAACCAAGGAGTGTCTACCAATTTCATTACACTGGTTGGCCCGATCACGGTGTTCCCGACGATCCCAGTTCGGTCCTCAATATCCTCGAAGATGTGAATATCAAGCAAGATCATATCGAGGGCGCCGGACCAGTGGTCGTTCACTGCAGGTATCAGCTCACTATCCTTAGTAGATTCTAGGAATTGAAAAGGTAAAAATTATTCCAAGAAAGAAACAAGGTGTCAAATCTGTAGGCGAAAACGGTTGTGATACTAATCACCAGAAGTTTCTGTAACGTTGGTCGGTAAGGATTGTCTACCAGTAATATGCAATTTTGATTTCGATGATTTTGAATATGATTCGTTTGGTTGTCCAGTATTTTTCCGATTGAACGTCCTTGGCGTTTATTACATTTTCGCACTTTTTCGAATAGTTAACAATTATTCATCGAAGTGGAGGTGAATTGTGGCGGATATTTACCGAGCCGCGAAGAATTGTTTTAGTATATACCTCGCATAATTGTTTTCACATATTTGTTTTTCAAATGTTTAAAACAGTTTTACCGAACTCAGTCGGCTTGTCGCCCACTCATCATTTGTTAACAAAACATTTTGAACTCATCTTGAGGGCATTTATCGTTAAAAAGTAAAAGAAATACATATTTTTGAATACTTTATAGCCAAATTTCGTTTCTATATTGGTATTGTATGGCACGGCGACTTCGTTTATTTGGATAAAGTTCTTCCGTAACGTAAATAAAACTGGACGCCATCTTGTTTTGCTCGGAGGTGAATGGTGCAGGATATTGCGGGATCGAGGAACCAATAAGATTACGCAAAAAACACTGTTCACCCGCGAAGTACATGCTAAAGGTGCTTATTCGGGACAGGCATTTATTCTTCAAAAGCAGGAAAGTTTTAACAAAGAGAATTCTACAATTACTTCTATTAACAAAATGTGACACGTCACGGCATACCCTATAGCACATTTCTTATACATGACATAAGCTTTACAACAATAACATGTACGTGAATGGTAGATGAACGTTCGTCAAGCTCTATTCTCAGAAAATCGATTTCCGAGCTCCAGACGGGGATTGAACCCGCCAACCAGATGATGATCGGTGAGACGCTCTAACCATTGAGCTTCTGAGACTCAGATGGTGAGCTAAGGTGCAAGTTCGACATATATGTGCGACCTAACCGGAAGACACTAGATGTTAGTAATGATATAATGAGATAGATATTTTGGAAACGTGGGAGCTTGGAGATATCTAGAATGATAGATGAACGTTCGTCAAGCTCTATCTTCTATCCTGGTCAGAGCGTCTCAACGGTCATCAGAAGGTTGCAGGTTTGATCCCCGTCTGGGGCTCAGAAACCGTTTTTCTGAGGATAGAGCTGGACGAACGTTCATCTACCATTCAAGATATCTCCAAGCTCCCAAATTTCAAAAATATGTATCTCGTAATAACATATACAACAGCACGATCGGATAGTTTATGTTTAGTTGGGGTCTAGTCCTCGTTCATGAGCTCATCTCCAAATACCATTTCTTCGTAACTGTTTGGTTGGCGTTTATTCGGAAGGGGCGTTTGTTAAAAATTCGCAAGCTTAGCGGGACGTCTATTTGTGTAGAAACATTTGAACGGAGGCGTTTATTCGGAAAAATATGGTATGTAAACAATAGGCACTAGTCTGTCATGGTTTTTTAGTTAGCAATGAGTTTCCAACCGAACCAGACTACGTGAGATTAATGAGAGTTCAAACGATAAAGAACTTGAGTGCTGTGTAGGTAGTGCTAAACGGCTTTTAAAAAGTCAGAACGTTAAAAACCTTTAAAAAGCTAAGCACCGAAAATCCTAACGTTTCTGCGAAGCTCTTTCGCGTGAGAGTGAAAGGTCAAGGAAATCAGAAAGTAGGTGGGACTTTCATATGTGAAAGCGTCACGTAATATTAAAATGTCCAATCAAATGAGAAAATCGGTGACAAAGTAATTAGTGAGATGTAAACGAGGACAGGTCATGTGCTATTTTCTACGTTGATCAGCCAATCGGAATCTTTGTTGTTTGAGTTAGGGGCTTTGTATTTACCGCTATAAAACGTCACTCATCCTACACACGCTCTGATTGGACGAGCCTCATTTTCTCTCAGAGTGCGGAGAACCGCTGACGTAATTTTCATTTTGTATTGGAGTACAGAAATTTGAATGACGTCATCAAAACCCAAAATAAAACCTTGGCTATTTTATAAAAGAAATAGGGAATAGCTTTCACGTCTCTTTTCTGTGGTTAAAAACATTCACGACGCCATTTCAACCGTAAAATAACCTGGAAAAAACGTCCGCAAACCCTTACACGCCGATTTTTATAACTGCCTTTCAAATTCGAATTTCTAAACCGCCGGCACTTCACCAGGATTTTTCAAATCAAAATGTTTCGCTAAGGTATGATAAAACCCCGTGGCACTGCTGCAGCGTGCTTGGCGTCATTTACGTCGGCAAAGCCGATGTTTTCATCCCTTTATTTATCATTCGTTTGTCCTTTATAGCGCTGGTATCGGAAGAACTGGAACGTTCATTGTCATCGATATTTTGATACACGTCCTTAAAGAACAAGGTAAGACTTACACGAACAAGTTCCCTACGCAGCCAGGTGCAGAATCAGACATAGTATGAAGCTACTCTGAGTTAAAAGTTTTTGAACGCAACTTAAAAACCTACTGTTCATTACCCAACGTTTCGACACTCCGGTCTAATGTCTTCTTCATGGGCGATCGCTGTGAGGAAGAGGTCCTTATTTATACCCTCACAAAACCACTGATGACGTTATCTATTGACAAGATGCAAATGAGCATCTGGTAATAGACCACTGTCATCGCGATTCAATGAGGCGAGGGCAATATTGATGTGCCATGCCTCCTGGCAACATCTTTGATGGTACCTTGGATTGGTACTAATGATTCTGGAATTTTCCCACGCGTTCGTGTGGTTTGTTTGGCACGTGTGCTCCGACAAGGCTGACTATTGGCCTTTTGGGGCTCTTTTAAACGCGTTCCAAACTGACGTTAGGTATGACTTATTCTTATGCAAAGCGGCTTGCCTTTTCAGAACTGTTAGAAATTTTTTATTCTATAGTTTTGAATTCCCGTTCCTAAGATCTTAACGTGAAACCTTCCATTCATTTGCAGGTCTTAACAGTGAAATAGACATTAAGCAAGCCATCCTCAATGTTCGAGCCCAACGATCTGGAATGGTTCAAACAGAGGTATTAAAATTTGATCGATGCTTCAATGATGCTGAACATCTTTCTGTCTTGATAGGTCATCTGTATTGTTTTACTCGCCAGCGGTAGACCGCTGGACTGGAATGAGTTGGACCCATGTCTATTAACGTCGGCACTACTACGTAACCACTGAGACCAGGTAACCGTGTGGAAACTGGGACTAGAAAATAAATATCTTATTTAACTTTTTGGGAAAAAATCGTTGGGGTTCAGGTTAAAATGTCACCAGGGGTAACAAGCCAACGGTTAGGAATAGAATTAGGGTTAGGATTAGGGTTAAGATTAGGGTTAGCATTAGGGTTAGGGTTTGGATTAGGGTTAGGGTTAGGATTAGGGTTAGCGTTAGGATTAGGGTTAGTGTTAGGATTAGGGGTAGGATTAGGGGTAGGATTAGGATTAGGGGTAGGATTAGGATTAGGGGTAGGATAAGAGTTAGGATTAGGATTAAGTTAGGGTTAGGATCCTAATCCTAACCCTAAGCATAACATTCAGGATTATTCTGAATCTTAGGACCATTGACATTTCAGGACTTATCCTCCATCTTAGGTGAGAGGATATCAAGTAAATATAATGCTCAATTTTCCAGTCCCAGTCTCCACACAGTTACCTGGTCTCAGTGGTTACGTTCGAGTGCCGACCGTCTGTTAATTTCTTTCTGTCCGGTTTGGTCTTACTCCCAAACGGAGACCGCTGGACAGGAATGAGTTGCGACGTTAGGATACGTCCCGACACCGTACTCGTAAAGTGAGAAATAATCTTGGGCCTGCGGTGTTGTCCGTCGATGCCATCATTATATGATCCGTTTTGTAAGTTTTAACGTGTTTTTGGATTAGCCTTTTGAAAGCCTCGTTCATGAATTAAAACTCTTTTAAAGTATCAACAAGAGAACGAGGCATGAATGGCTAATTTATTTGCCCATAGAAGTTATTAAATTGGCGGCGATTTTTGCATGGGTATATACTGTTTGTATGGCTATTTTATGTCATATATCATATTATATTACATTATAGTATAGTATAGTATAGTATAGTATACACAGTTTTTAAATATGTAGATACCATGGTGATTGGTAATTTAAGATAAAGTAAGAGAAAATGAAGAGTAATATACGCACTAAAAAAGTATACACAGTTACCAAAGACTGTTGGATCGTTTAGTTCTTAAAAGAACTGTATGAAACTTAAAGAGGTAAAATTCTACGTAAAGAGTAAGCCTAAAGAATTAGAAAAAAGCACGATGCATTTCGGCAGACCACTTATCAAGTGCTATACGTCTGCTAACTAAAGAAATAAATCACCTGCTTATATAGTCTAAAGAAAACTGATGACATCGACCCAACGGTATGTGGGACGGTCAAAATAGGGACAGTAGGAAAACAAATTCCTTTTGTCGGCACAGATTAGGATCATTAAGTTTTATGTAAATGGCTTCCATCACCTTCAATCGCAATCATATTCGCATTTAAATTCGTAAATAATACAGCTTGATGATGAAGCAGGTAGAGACTCTTTGTGAGTGGGTGGGAGGATAGCTCTCGTCGAAAAAATGCCAACGAATCTAGCAACAAAAATGTTCGCTCAGTAATTAACTTGATCGATTGTCCAAAAGTTTCGGAAATTTGTCCTATCCATGGAAGTTTTAAATAGACTGGACATTTAGCGGGTCCAATTGGTTTGTCTTTTTCACTTTGATTAAAAGCCCTATCAAGTATTCTTTCCTGGTAGCCATTAGATAAAAATATAGATTTCAACTTGTCAAGATCACTTTGAAGAAATTTCTCAGATCGTACTTACAAGATTTCATCTGAGAAATTTCTTCAAAGTGATCTTGACAAGTTGAAATCTATATTTTTATCTAATGGCTACCCGGAAAGAATACTTGATAGGGCTTTTAATCAAAGTGAAAAAGACAAACCAATTGGACCCGCTAAATGTCCAGTCTATTTAAAACTTCCATGGATAGGACAAATTTCCGAAACTTTTGGACAATCGATCAAGTTAATTACTGAGCAAACATTTTTTGTTGCTAGATTCGTTGGCATTTTTTCGACGAGAACTATCCTCCCACCCACTCACAAAGAGTTTCTACCTGCTTCATCATTTAGCTGTGTTATTTACGAATTTAAATGCGAATGTGGATCTCGCTATGTGTGTAGAACTAATCAGAGACTGGGTGATAGGATCAAACAACAAGTTCCTAGCGTCATTAGAAATAAAACTCAGCCATCACGTCAACAACCAGAACGACTATGCCGTTCCAGTCAATTCTTCAGTTGCGACTCAGCTGTTGGCAAACATCTTTTGTCCAACAAGTCTTGCGCCGAAAACTACTCAGACGATAATTTTAGAATTCTTTACAAATGCCGTTTCGCCTGTCAATTGAAGGTGATGGAAGCTATTTACATAAAACTTAATGATCCTAATCTGTGCCGACAAAAGGAATTTGTTTTCCTACTGTCCCTATTTTGACCGTCCCACATACCTTTGGGTCGATGTCATCAGTTTTCTTTAGACTATATAAGCAGGTGATTTGTTTCTTTAGTTAGCAGACGTATAGCACTTGATAAGTGGTCTGCCGAAATGCATCGTGCTTTTTTCTAATTCTTTAGGCTTACTCTTTACGTAGAATTTTACCTCTTTAAGTTTCATACAGTTCTTTTAAGAACTAAACGATCCAACAGTCTTTGGTAACTGTGTATACTTTTTTAGTGCGTATATTCCTCTTCATTTTCTCTTACTTCATCTTAAATTACCAATCACCATGGTATCAACGTATTTAAAAACTTTGTTTAAATTTGTTACCATGACAAAATCGCTGTTTTAATATTATATTATGTTAAGTTATGTTAAGTTATGTTAAGTTATTTTAAGCTATGTTATTTTAAGTTATGTTATTTTAAGTTATGTTAAGTTATGTTAAGTTATGTTAAGTTATGTTATGTTATGTTATGTTATGTTATGTTATGTAGTACAATGTTATTTCATGTCGTCAAATGCCTTTTTTCTGTTTTTTAGGCGCAGTACAAGTTCATATACATTGCACTTCAACATCACATAACTGCTGAAAATTGCCGTTTGTCTGGTCGTCCTCCCACCATAGATGTTAGTTGTTAACCTAATAACAAGATTAATCTTGAATTGCTTATAACTTTAGGGCATGGCTACAATGAAAACTAGGAGACCTTTTTTACGGGTAACGAAAGTCATATGACTTCCTTTACCTATAAAATCGTCACTAAGTTTTTATATCACTTCACATTTGCTGCTAGAGATAATCACTATCAACCTCGCAGATACTTGTTCGCTATACTAAACTTCTTAGGACTGTGTATAACAAGTCGGATTCAGCCTCCAATCTTGCTACGGGACTCAAGCCGTTATGGACTTGCCAACAACCTCATTCGAGGTTATGTGAAAACATTCCGATAGAGTCTGCTCCGACTAGCCAGTAAGAAGTGTGCTGCCCGGTTTGTTACAACTTGTTCGCTCTTACGAGTAGACAAACAAAATCAAGGGAATAATCACCCAGCGAGTTTGCTCCATCACCGGAAAGGAGTTATGGTAACTTTAGTTTGCTTGAGAACTACGGCTATCGACCTTGTCAGAATGAGTATTTGGGTGAGATATATATTTCGGAAATGTGGAAGCTTGGAGATATCTTGAATTGATAGATGAACGTTCCTCAAGTTGTATCCTCAGAAATCGTTTTTCTAAGGATAGAGCTTGGCGAACGTTCATCTATCGTTCAATAAGTATTTTGTTAATACAAATGCATGTTTATTGTCGATATACATGTATTGATGTCTCGACTATATCAACACAGGAATGGTTTCTCACGAAGGACGCGCGATTTGCATGGACAGGTGCCGTTTTGTCTCGTGTGTTCTTCGCCTGCCTGTTTGGCCCAGTTCAAACGTCGAACTTTTCATACGCCGAATCTAATGTTGTTGAAGAAAATCCTTTATTCAAACTGATTTGCATTTAATTCGGCGCATAAAAGGTTGGACGCTTGATCCAGGCCTTAGTCTGACACATGTATGACATAAATTTGTGAGGCCTGATGTTATGGAAGGCTGGATAACCATCTGTAGCTTTTATACGTGTACAGATTTCAAAGTATTTATGATGGAACATGAAGTCATCCTTTCCGAAGACGTTTGCTGCACGTGTGCATGGCGAAAGTTGATAGAAAAAATTGCCAGGTGTATTTTTAAATTGCTTTACATGCTTCGGTAAATCTACATGTAATTATACAGTCGTTTTGAACTTTAATGAGGGAAATGAAAATGAGAACCTTGCCCGTAATAAACAAAATATATCAAGTCAAATTCAAGGTCAGTCGTAAGGTTTCTAATGGATAATCGGGAGAATGGTGTAAGTAGAATAAGAACTCTGAACTGCGGAGACTTTATGTCAAATTCTCTTGGAAGACATAAGTTGTTCTTAAGAACATTATGGCATTTACACTCGACCGCTAACTGTTAACTTCATAATTTTAGGAGGAAAATCTCGAGTGTCTTAAAATATCTAGAGGCTCGAGATTTTCCTCCTAAAATTTTCAGTTGTTCTTAAGGGCTGTTTACACGGTAGATTTTTGCTGCGATTTTTAGCTTCCTGACACATGCGATCGAGTGGACTGACTTGCGGTACAATACTTTGCTGAGTTGTTGACTCTAATCGCATGCTTCAGGATGGGATAAATCTCAAGAAGAATCGCCCGTGTAAACAGCTCTTTAGATATACATTGAAAATTGTTGTGGCGACGTACATTTAAAGGGCGTCTGTCTTTACAAGAAGATGTTTTCAAAATTACCCACTTTCGTCCGGAAGAATAATTAGTGGAAACCCTAGTGTGCTCATTGCAGTCTGCCGACATCGCTAGGAGACGATTCCCCTGCTGTTAGTAAACCCACGATGGGTTTACTAACAATTTCAGCTCACCACGAGAGCAGTCGTTTTCTCGGGTATCCGGTGTTAGTGTTCATGTGAAATATTCATTCGAGGTGCCTTCTTTTAAGATCCACTTGCTCAGATTTCGTCCTCAAATCGAGACTTTGCTCTTATTGTGAAAAACTGCTGAGGAAGGTGATCGGGCCGTAGTACTTGAGAAAGGTTTTTGAGTCCCAGACAGGCATCGAAGTGGTAAAATTCAGATTGTTATGGTAGTGTCATGGTAACCTGGAGGCAAGAATGGTTAAGTGGTGGGGTTATCACACCAGCGAAGCTTAATCATTACACGGAAGGTTAATCGTTCAATTCAAACTTGTTTCATAGTATTCCTTGTCGACGTTCTTCCTACATAAATTGTCCTACCCGAACAAGCACGTTCGTCAAAGTTGCCCAAGCAGTTCTCTGTAAGCTTCCGAGGTCATACCAACGTATTAACCATGTATTTGAAGGCCACTGGGTTATGTTATACTCTCATGTGTTACCCTCTTAAACTAGAGTCTTCGATCTATTACTCTGGCAGTGTGTTTAAGACTGGTCCACACGAACAAATTTTCTGTGACAAAGATATTTGCTCGTGTATACAGACAGTAAATGTTATGTTGAAAACTCGTTTGCCTATGCGCAAGAAATGACTGTGGACAGTGGAGACAAAACTTAAGAAGCCACTTCCAACCTCTAAATATGTGGCAAATTTTCTTGCTACAGAAAATGTGCTCGTGTGGACTAGACTTTAGAAACTTGGGAGAGTTGAAAGGTGAAAATCAAACAGACCATAACGAAATCCCTTCTTTTCAAAGTCCTTTCATTAAAGCAAATCGTTCGCTCTAATGAAATTGGCTTTCGCTCGTAACAGTGGTTTAGAAAAACGCTGCGTTGGCTGTGTTAAACGATCTGTAAAAAGCCAACATTTCAAAAACCACCAAAAGTGAGAGCAGCAAATCGTAACCCTCCGAGCGAAGGCTCTGAGACATTCGAAATCATCTACTTTCTGACGAAGGGACTTCGTCACTCGAAATGTGAGGATTTCATTTTTTCTTTTTCTCATTTTCCCGACGTTTTGGCAACTTGATCGACTCGCTTAGTTTGACGCCTTCCTCATTTTTTGTTCGTTTTCTAGACTGGCGATCATTACTATCCTAGCAGTCCTTATCAAGAAGACGAACCAACTCCTCCAATTCCAGCTCGAAGTGTGACGAGGTAAGTGAGCATTTTTAAAGATATATTTGCTTGAACTTTGAAAAAAAAATCCTAATCTCCAGCTCAAAATTCGAAATGAAAGGATAATAAAGTTTTGATCTTACTTTTCGTTGAATACCTGACAACATTTAACCAGGTTCGAGAGCAGGCGATGTTCAAACTGTCATTGCAGACGCGAAACCGACAAACCAACCTTCCATTTTCATTGAAATCTTTAGAGATATTAAGCCAGATATATGTTAGGAATGTGGGAGCTTGTAGATATCGCAGGCGATTGATGAACGTTCATCAAGCTCTTACCTCAAAAAAGCCGTTTCTGAGCCCCAGACGGGGGTTGAACTCACAACCTGATGACCGGTGAGACGCTCTAACCGTTGAGCTACCAAGACTCAGATGGCGATCTGTAGGACCCTGTAGACTTGTGATGTTGGGCCTTACTATTGACATCTTGGGTTATATGTTAACCTAAACAGAGCAACGAGGACAAACTGAAGCGAATCGTAAGCGGATATCTTACTGCATAGACTGTCAAGGGTTTATTGCATACACCAGGATGACAATCACGACATACAAAATCTCACGTCTAAACGAACCTTTAGGTGTAAATTCGACATATTTGCGGCCAATGGGGCAGCCATAATATATGTGGCCCTAAATGTGTTCACAAGTAAGTATCGATTATGCGTTTGTTTCGAAGTTTGTGCAGGGCGTTAATATGCCTTCCAAGGCTACGCCTTCCACAGTAGCATGAAAGTAATCGGATGTTACGCCAGGAAGTCACTGAGGCTTGCTTCCCGCCCGAACATGATACGCACGCAAACGTGTACACGCTCTGTTTACGTGCAAAAAACCACGCTCTGTACACACGCGAACACACGCTCTGTACACATGCAAGCACGCACGCTCTGTACACACGCAAACACAAGCTCTGTGCACATGCAAGCATGCACGCTCTGTACAAATGCAAACACGCACGTTTTGTACACGCAACCACGCACCCACTGTATCAAGCTTGATACCAACTCAGTACCGGAAACTGTAGCGGCCCCTGATAACTGCATTATCGCCACAAATTGTCTCCGTCCTGATATACACGCAGTGTGTATCATACCATCGTCCACCTGCGGTACGGGTACTGATATTGGAAAAGCACGTATATACACCGGAAGATTAAATACGCTACCCTAGAAGAGTGATCATGGTTTAGTCATGGATTAGGCTTGTTCGAAAGCAACGACTGACCGTTCTCAGCTGAACTACACATTATATGACATGTGTAATTATAAAATAAAACAGATTCCAAAAAATGTCATTCTTCACTTGCGATTGAAGTAAAAAAGAATTGACAAGAAGTAATACGCTAATATTTCGACACTATTTCAGGGTCATTATCAAACCAAATGAATTACAAGGCTTACTGAGCACTATTAGAGCCTTGTAATTCATTTGGTTTGATAATGACCCTGAAATAGTGTCGAAATATTACCGTATTACTTCTTGTCAATTCTTTTTTACTTCAGTTGCAAGTTAAGAATGACGTTTTTCGGAATATGGTTTATTTTGTATTTTCTTAAACTGTCGGCTGGTTATGGTTTATGAAATGTGTAACTTTAGGTGACATTGGCACTGCTGAGACAGCGAAGGTAAAACATGGCAATCGAGTAATGTCAACCTGAAGGCAAAGACACACTGTTGCTGTCGCCGTGTCGCTGGACCTTAGCGATACATTTGTGCGGTTACCACGGCTTGTCGCTCTGTCGCTGGGAACGCGTCGCTGAAATTGCTGAATCACATGAAATCGCTGAATCACATCAAGTCGCTGAGTCGCTGGCGAAAAATTTCAAAATAGTGTCGTTCGAGGAGGTTCTGATAAACACAGATTGTACCCGGTGCTTTATGATATGTCATGGAAGGACTATAAGAATGAGAAGATGAAGTTGAATGCTAGGGAAAAGATTGATTTAAAGCTGTTTTCCACCAGGCAAATTTTACCGCGTGAATCGACATTTCTTTATGTAAATTGAATAGGTTTTTCATTAGTTTCAGCCGAGAGCTTATGAGGCTAAAGAAAAAGTCGCTTCGCACGATAAAATTTTCCTAGTGGAAAACAGTTGTGTTGTTCAATTTATTCGCTTTATCGCTAGCGACTTTTACAGTGTATCTAGCCAATTGTCGCTTGGTCGCCGATCGCCTTGTAGCTGAGCTACAGCGATCTGGCGATGCTAGATTACACACACAAAGCTGGTGTCACAGTGGTAGTGCATGTGCCTGTCGCATCTATAAATGGGTTCCCATCTTGCTTCATGCAGTTTTCTGCATGATTAAAGTAACCTTGGTCGCATATGAGAAGAGTGTTGTTCAGTTTAACTCTACTAAACATCGCAGGTTTTCTCCGGATACTCTGGTTTCCTCCTGTAGTAACACCGGACCTGTGAGGGGTAGCCCTTACTGAACCTCTAGGGAGAACAGCTTGGTTACTTGACAGGGCTATCCAAAGTAAATAGAAACTTTACTTTAGTTCATTTTGAATTATAACATATGAACTGAAGGACGATTTTGATACTTCCAAGCTGGACTGACACACACAATGACAAACCCTCAGTTTAACTATAAATTATGTGACTTGATATTCGTTGTAGGTCCTCTGAAAAGCGAAGTAGTGGTCGTTCAAAGTTCCCTAAACCTGCTTACCCTCCGCCTGAGATAAGTGCTCCTGCCAACGATATGGCGCATGTAAGTAGATATTTTTTCCACGACAATTATAGTCACAAGTTATATAGTCTATTATATATGATATGTATCACTATAGTCACAAGTTATATAGTCTATTATATATGATATATATCAATATAATCTCAAGTTATATAGTCTATTATATATGATATCACTATAGTCACAAGTTATATAGTCTGTTATATATGATATATATCAATAAAGCCACAAGTTCGCAATTCATAGTTTAGCGACATGAAGATTTTGTTGTTGAGCAGTTTCTGTGCAGAATGTGGAACTGCAGTGTTGTTAGACATCGAACTGTCAATGTTCATAGTGGGAAAAGATATTCTTTTTCCAATGAAAATGCTGGATGTTAAAACATTAGTAAAACAAGATGAATACGTTCAAAACCTTGTGGTCGTGAGAATCTTAGCAATTGCACGAAATCCGAAGGCGAACAAGAAGAAAAAGGATAACAACAATTGCTGAGCGCCCAACGACCTTACGTCGACTTGCAACCCCAAAGCAGTATCTGTGTATATTGAGAAAGAGGATTAATGAAGGGACTATGAAAACCATAGAAATCCAAATTGAAAAGCGGGTAACGAGATTGTACATAACCAAGTTAAATGAAAGTAAAATGATTGAAGATCTTTTTTTATAGTTTGGAAGCTCGTCCGCCGATATCAAATCAAAGTTCGTTATTTTCATTAGTTTCGCATTACAATTGCAACAGAAATTCAGAGTTAGGACAACTCTAAGCTGAAGACTTTTTTTCGTTCTTTCTCATCTTACCTACACTCCATGGAAATTTCGCACAAAAGTTGATTGAACCTTCGAAGATACCAGACGGTTGTAGCGTCCGTTCCCGCTCCATTTAACTGTCGAATCTAGGCAGGTTTGCGTTAATATAAACAAAAACGTAGCCTACCTCATTGTGAATTTTACTTCCCTACAATGTAAAATAGTTCAGTAAAACAGCACCATATACCATTCTTAACTCTTTGGCGGCAGCAAGAAAAACTGCTATTTTCAAGGTGCCGTATTAAATAGTTTTTTGGAGAAGGTTATTAAGTCAACATGAAGGTTATTAAATTCAATACGAAGGTTATTTGAGTCATATATGATCGATTTTATTAAAGTCTGCCACCTAAGTGTTAAATCATCTGTGCGTTGTTGAATTTTAAACTAGGGCTACCCGACAAACAATGGCTTGACAGAAGACGATGGACCCACACCTCCAATTCCAGCGCGAACTTCGGGCAGGTAAGGGGCACTAAAGGCATTTGATTAACACAATTTATGACTATGTCAGACAAAAAGAAACGGATAGGAAAGTTTGTTCCCCTGACAGAGGCCTTTGGTTGTAAAGACTGGACAAACTTGCATTTCAAGTTTTGTTCTCCGGTTTGACAAACACATGATGGATGAGTTTGAGCATCGTGAAAAACATCGTGATACAACTTATTACCTATACCAAAGTCCTTGTATTTTTTTTTTCTATAATTTAATATAGTTTTCAATAATTATATTCATATTATATTATATTCAATAATTAAGATTAATATTAAATTATTATAGTACAATAATTATTATAATATATTACCTATATATTGCTTATTACCCATACCAATGCCCTTGTGTTTTTTTTCTGCCCAACGCTTGTCTCTCAATATTTTTTTCAAACACAGTATTAATTCAGTGACTGAAAACATTTTTCTCCTTACCAAGTCCGAAACCTTTGTCTCTCAATAGTTTCTTTTTAAAACACAAGTTTTAATTAGATGACTGAAAAAGTCCGAAACCTAAGACCACTTCTGATTGGTAACTTGACATTCTCTTGCTGCTATCGAGAAATCGAGCTCCTGCAACAACCAATTGTGAATGTCGTCGCATTATATCTGTGCCATAAGACGTTATATTATACATTTATAAGTTTGGCAATCCTTAGTTCATCGGACAGAGAGTGAAATATTTGAAATAAGTGAAGAAAAATCGCCTCGATTTCTTTTTAATGACTTCTATCTAATGATCTAAGTCGACGGTTTTGTATTCTTTAGATCATCGCAAAAAGGCCGAAGTGAGTCAACTAGCATTGCATGAACCGCAAATTAAGGGTAAGTCTAATATTTTAAAAGAATGATTATTCGTTATACCGCACGTAGATTCTCCTCTCGTCATGAATTGGTTACCTCGACTTATTATTCCTTAATTGTTCCTTAAGACATTTCATGTTAGAGTAGCACTCATTATTTTTTGTTTATCTGGACGATTTTCGTGGTGGGTATTGATCATTTTTCTTGATAGAGGTGTGTGAAACGCCCGACAAGAAGTAGGGATCGTAGTTTGGACTACAAAACTGTATTAATGCTGACTAGTGATTCATAAAAGTGTTATCAAAGTCATGATACACAGCGGGTTACTGCATTTCTAGCCTTGTGAAAAGGTAGCTCGCGAGCATGAATGAAACTCGGAGTCACTGAACAACTGAGGTTTGTAGCCCGGTGTAAGCATATTAAAAGAATGTAAATTGAGGCTAAGCAAAAACCACTTAAAAAACCCGACGTTTCGGTAGACTCAGTTGCTTTCTTCAGGATTGAAACATATCATTTCTTCCCATTTCACTCCTTAAGAATGTACTAGAGTCTACCGAAACGTCGGGTTTTCTCACTAGTTTTTACTTAGCCTCAAGTTACTTTTTGTAATACAAAGTCGAAATGTATATTATTCCGTAGGAACAGGGATAAAGCAATGAAGTCCTTTACTGACAATATTTAATCCGTCTTTCTCTAGAACTGTGAAATCTACGATTGTTTGGAACAAGCGTGAATGTTTGTCAGAGTGGTGATTAGATGAAAATTGACTTTAACGGATATCTTGTTTTCCATCAACCTCGGAAAATAATTACCACTCAACTCAGAAGACGAAATATATTTTGGTCGTCAGACTTCGAACTGAAACTTCCAATTCAAATTTAGATATCGTTTTTCGAAGCATAGGTAAAATGAAAACTAACTATAATTGATATTGATTATATAAATATATAAAATATATAGAATTTTTGAACAGATAATTTTCAGCTTTATGTGGAGTAACTTAGAACAACATGTCTGAGTAGAAAGTTTATATGAAAATAAAATTTGCTTACAAAAGTGACGCTGTCAAAGCATTCGATTTAAGCTATAGGAGGCTTCGCTACAGATTCTCGAAGCATTTCTAATTCATAAGTAATCGCAAACGAAAATAGTAAAGGAACCGTGTCTGGTTACAACGGTCGAACTCTTCAGCCAACTTTTAAGTTGATTTTCTCCTAACACTCAAAAAGCATTTGGAAAACTCGACTAAACCTTGTTTTACGGACTATATTTACAAGTCGCGGAGGTCCAGTGTAGATAGCTTCGATAAAACAGCGGCGTTCTTGAGATTATACACTATCTAAGATATAGAAAACAAGCTTCTCGACGTTTCGAGCGAAGGCCCTTCGTCCGAAGATTAGTAGCATGTATTCCATGCTACTAATATCCGGACGAAGGGCCTTCGCTGGAAATGTCGAGAAGCTTGTTTTCTATATCTTAGATAGTGTATAACCTCAAGAACGCCGCTATATTTACAAGTGTTAGATCTTAGGGTGAAACATCCTCCTTCGTGTTTAATACATAACTTCATGTTCAGAGTTTTTGATCAGATAACATGTTTACTTATAATTTACATCATGTTTTTATATTGTACACATTCGCTCATGCATATACTGAAATACAACTTTTGCTGTTCATTACCAGAAAATGTACTATCATTAACGCCAAACAATACATTCATTTTGTTCAATCGACATTCATTAGCGTAGATACGCAACCATTTGTATCAAAGGGCTTCCATAGCGCCAACAGACGACCATTAATATCTTTCTGCTATACATTAGGGATAATAAAATTTCAATTAGACAAGATATTTCTCTTGCGTAATTGAAATTTTATTATCCATAATGTATAGTAGAATGGTGTTAATGGTCGTCTGTTGGCGCTATGGAATGCCCTTCGATGCAAATGGTTGCATATCTGCGCTAATGAACGTCGATTCAATAAAATGAATGTATTTTTGCGTTAATGAGTTTGAGGTGGGCGTTAATGCTGGTATATTTTCTGGTAATGAACAACAAAGATGTAGTTTACAAATCTTGACGAGAACTTTCCCATGCAGAGTAACAAGGTCAGATCTAATTCACACTTGGGCTTGTGAGAGACAGATCTTCAGGGACTATTGTCCGAGATACTTTTTCCAAGAAATTTATACCTTAGTTCGATAATGAAATGTTCAGATAGGATGACGTACTTCAAATGTTCGCTTGGATTAGTTGGATTAAATTTCTTGACAGTCAGTTATAATGTCATAGTGAGACCGCGAATCAAATTGATTCATTCTCCTTACTTCTATCTCGTTCATTCTCAAAAGTACTCACTGCGAGTTTTATTAAATAACTTTCAAAAACAAAGCCCTTCATAGGTTAATTCACGAAAAAAGATTGAACAGTTAATGTTCACTGTACAGGGAACGGTTGACGTGAAAAGTAAGCTTGTGTTTATCGCATATAAACGCACAACGCGGTTATGATCTCCCTTAGTATTTTTGCTCATGAGTTTGAGAGGTAACCTTGCAGAATTTGTTAGGACTAGACCAATGTCTAAAACATCCTCTGATGGATAATTCTGAACGGGATTTCCCGTTGCTGTCAGTTTTCCGCGTGTGGAAATCTGGCAATTGTCCAGGGCAGATGTCATTTTGCTTTTTTAAATCCAAAATTTCAATTCAGATTTTTGACGTTAAGGTCGTGCAGAATCAGCGAAATAGCTTTTTCCTTTGCCCAATTAATATTTTAATTTTATACCTGTTGAGACTATAAGAAATGTCAATTTTCTTCAATTTGCGTTCGTAGAGCTAATTTTTTAAAGTCTTAATTCGAAAACTCGGGTCAAACTTTTTTACCTCTTCATTTAGAACTTTCTCGTTTTGTTTGAGTTTTAAATGCGCCCCTTGATAAGGAAAACTTCGATAGTGAACCAGGGGTGGTGCCACAGGGGGTTACAGGCCTTAGCCCCCCTGTCGACACCACAGAACCTGTTATGGAGACTGGTGTCACACGATAATAGATTTCATGACATGCAAAACGAGTATAACCACGCCCACGAGGTCCGCACTAGAAGGTAACAGCTAAAACCAGGTAACCGTGTGGAGACTGAGTCTGGAAGATTAAGAATCTGAATCTTGGGATTCTTGACATTTCAGGATTATCCTGAATTGTGATTGGATATCAGTTAAATAAATATTCTTAATTTTTTAAGTTCCAGTCTCCACACGGTTACCTGGTCTCAGTGGTTGCGTACTAGTGTCTGCCTTTACCTAACCCACGAAGAGGCTATTGCGAGGAGTTTGGTAATGGTTTAATGTTTATGTGTGGTGAATAGTCTTTTTGCAGCCAGGTGAACTATTAGTCATTTTTATAGGTAGTGCTACTCTGGTTTGGTGGCCAGCGAAAGGTACATACAAGTTGCTTGGAAACATTTCTTAATTAAGGACTAAAATAGAGTCGGTTTGCTTTCTGTTCTTTCCTTCTTTATATTCCAGGGGAGATATCTGGTGACCTCTTATATAAGGGGAGATACCCGGTGACCCCGCTTAGTATTAATTCTCAGGGAGACACCCGGTGACCCCATATCTTTCTTGGGAAGATATCCGGTGACCCTTTTTTAGTCTCATAGTCTTGGTTTATTGTCTTATCTCGGTCATTACCGTGTTTTATCAGTAATCTTGGGGAGATATCTGGCGACCCTTATTCCAAGGAAGATACCCAGTGACCCTGTTTTAGTTTTTAATTATCAGGGAAATATCTAATGACCCCTAAATCTAGGGGAAATATCTGGTGACTCTATTTTAGTCCTTAATTAAGAAACGTTTTCAAGCAGCTTGTATGTACCTTTCGCTGGCCACCAAACCAGAATAGCACTACCTATAAAAATGACTAATGTTTACGTGTGTTAACCAGGTTAGTGGTGTGTACTGATGTGGTTGGTAATGCCAATTCATTAGGTTCCTACCCGGAGGCCCTTGGGTTATATTACTCCATTTCATATGATCTAGTGTAAGTGCTACGATATCTCTAATCAAATAGCACTTTAACGGTGAGTAACTCGCGATTTGGTTGCATAAAATTTTAAGTTCGTTTCAAAGCATCTCGTGTAGGATCGGCCTCGGCGCAGAGCCTCAGCTGGGAGAAAGAATGGTGAATTTTTCCGAGGGGTTTGAATTCGTGGGTAAGTTTGACCGGATATATTGGTCCGTTACTCGTGGGCTTTCGAAAACAGCATTAGGAGTCAGGTACACTTTCTTGTGACCAGATAGTGTTGACAACTAAAAACTTTTAGTATTCCAGTCACCTGAACCTTCTCAGTTGCTATTTATATGTCGGTAAGTTTAATCGTTCGTTATTTTTGTTTATTGTGGCTCCACATCAAAATTTCACAAATATTTACTTTCAAATGTGCGCCCATTTTAAATAGTTTTTAGAATGAAATTGAAACGTTAGCTGATTCGAGTAACTGCTTTTTAAATACTTAGTCTTGTAGCTGTACTGTTAATGTTGATTTTTCGTAATAGGTCGGACATTTTACGTGTAGAAAAACCGCTGAAATGTGAACTAAAGAAAAATCGTTTACGAAACCATGATTTGGATTATGAGATTGTGATCGGAACGGTCTTTCTGATGTTGTGAACTCTTTTCGTGAAAGACTTCGATCTATATATATCGATTTGAGTTGCACTTAATGGTCTTATCATTGACACTACTAGCTTGACTCTTGAGGTGAGTTTGTGGATCACTAAGATGGCCCACCGTGAGTCCTTTTATGGCCAATCGTATTAATAATTCAGGAAGAAAGAAGACGAAATCTAACAAATTGTACAAAATAATTAGCAATTAAATGATGTTATTCGCATAGCGACTCGGGATGTACAGGTTTCCGAGCTATCGGAAAAATTGCAAGAGGGCATGGTCCGTTTTTAGGTTGTTAATTTTCGGAGTTTAGGGGGAAGTTCTTAGAATCTTGGATACAACGTGCTCGTTGAAGATAATTTAATTAAGGACAATTCAATCAAGTCAATATAGAAACAACAATTCCGGTAAATTGATTGCCTTAAAAGTACGTTCTTTTGGACCAGTAATTCGTTAATAATTTCCTATTTTGAAGAAGGGATCCTAGGAATGCGTGCACAGTACAATCTCATATTGAGGTAATTTGATATTATTTTGCCGTTATTGTTTGGACAACCAAAACAAAGCGTGAAAATTCACCAGCTCTGTCTAAGTAACCTAAGTAATAAATTACTTGAAGTACTTGTGAGCAACAGCATAAACCATTTCTTTTAGAGACACCTAAGTTTTAAGAAGTTTGAAGCTGGTTGGTAACAAATCATTTGACATGACATGTATTTGTAGCAGCCAGGCTTTTGTTTTATTGACCTTGACACCATAAGGCAGTGGACTTCAGTCTCTTTACCCACCACTGTTTGGACAGCCGTTTATAATTTAATCTAGCAAACACAGAATAACTTTGCTTTCTGAGGCTAACTTCAGGTGATTTTACTTGTCTTAGGAAAGCCATCTGTGCACAGATTGGTAAAGGAAATATCTTGGTTAACCATTTTCCTTCTTTAACAACATTTTCTAAGTTTTTAGTGACCACGATAATTTTGTTTGTGATAGGGACACTATCAAGGCAGGAATGGGTTAAGGAGTTGTTTAAATTGGAACATTCCTGGCTAAATTGTCTGTTAGAATTTTACTTTAGCTAATTCCAGATTGCAATTTTTGGCAATATCAAAGGGAATCTGTCTTGGCAGGAATGGGTGTAGCACCAAAAACTTTTTACCCAAGTCAAAATTGCAGATGTGAGGAATTGTTGGGTTGACAAATTGCAGATATGTCACCTTATGACTTGTACTGAATAAGAGTAAGCCATTAGCCAGCATAAAAGAGTAATGAGTCATACTTATACTATCAAAAGGTTAGCCAGTCATGTTTGTTTGTGTTAATTTAAAGTACTAGGAAAATTATTATATTTGTAGCACTGGCAGAAAGTGATTCCTGGTTGTCTGATCTTCTAATAAATTTTTGGGTTTTGTGAAATTGTTGTATGGATTCTCATGTCATCAGAAGAGAGTATAAAAGATGAAGTCCTTACTCAGCTTGGTGATCAAATAAAAGCCGTAAGTAAACCAATTATAGAATTTCTTAATGAATCTACACTACTGAAGTGAACAAGAAAATTTGACTAGCTGAATTCAAACTTATATCTTTGGGTTTCAAGACTGCTGCTCTACCAGTTAAGATATTAAGTCAATTAAGAACAGTAGGCTGGTTTTTAAACTTTGTTTGATATTTTTTCAAGAGATATGATGATTTATCTTTAACATATTGAGGCGCAAGAGCGCACTTTGACACGTTACTCTGGCTAATGCCAGACAATTGTACTGGTTGAAGGGATGAGCCTTGCCCCTTAGAGAGTTGCTAACCATCTCCTTGACCCATTAAGGGGCAAGGACACACATTAACATTTTACTCTTACTGGATAATGCCAAACATTATCTTAATCATCAATGGGATGAGCCCTGCCCCTTAATGATTTAAAATTAATGTTTGCTATATGGATAATGTCATGCCATATTGAGTGTTTTGAGTGAACTGGTTGGAATGAACTGCCTGAAGGATGAGAGTGGAAATATAGTTGTGAAACCTGAGATGATATAGAAGAGATGGAGGGAGTATATGGAGCAACTATTGAATGTAGAGAATGATTGGGATGGAATTGTAGAATGTGGGATAGTTGAAGGACCAAGAGAGTTTATCACAGAGATGGAAGTAGAGAAGGCAATAGGGCAGATGAAAAGTAGGAGGGCAGGTGGTCCAGTGGTCCAACGGAATTGGTGGGTGAGATTATCCATGCAGCTGGTCAAGTAGGGGTGAAGAAGATGACAGAGATCTGCAATATGGTAGTGGACAAGGAAAAGATACCAAGGGAATGGGAGCCGAGTACCCTTTTACCCATTTACAAGGGGAAAGATGACCCATTGGAGTGTGGGGCACATAGGGCAATAAAGCTGTTAGAACACAGGATGAAGGTATTTGAGAGGGTTCTGAAGAGAAGGTTGAGAGGGAAAGTAAATATTAATGGCATGCAGTTTGGATTTATGCCAGGGAAGGGGATGACAGATGGAATCTTTGTGGTATGACAGATGCAGGAGAGGTTTCTGGCAAAAAAGAGACCATTTTATTATGCATTTGTGCATCTGGAGAAGGCATTTAATAGGATACCAAGAGAAGTGGTTAGGTGGGCATTGAGGAAGCTGGAGGTTGAAGAATGGCTGGTGAAAGCAGTGATGATAATGTATAAGAAAGTGAGAACAATGGTGAAAACAAAGCATGGAAACAGTGAGGAGTTTGAGGTGAAGGCTGGGGTACATCAGGGATTGGTTCTGAGTCCATTACTGTTTGTGGTTGTGATGGAGGCACTGACACAAGATGTTAGGGAGGGTCTGCCATGGGAGCTGTTATATGCTGACGATTTAGTTCTGATGGCTGAGAGCATTGAGGAACTTAAGTGGAAAGTGCTGTGGTGGAAAGAGTGCATGGAGGTGAAAGGGTTGAAGATGAACATTGATAAGACAAAGGTGATGGTGTCAGGGGAAGAATTGTGGTGATGTTGAAAGACTGGGGAAGTGGCCATGTACTGTATGTGGAAAGGGTGTTGGGTGTAATTCTATCAGATGTACAGGATGCAGTGGATGGGTACACATGCAATGCTGAGGTGTGAAGGGCTCTCTGGTTAGAGCTGAGGATATATTTATGTGCAAGATGTGTGAAAGAGAAGGTGATGAAGAGGATAGGAATGTGGAGGAGAGATTGGATCTGGGAAATGGGGTTCACTTAGAGAATGTTGGAAAGTTTTGTTACCTGGGTGATATGCTGAATGGGGGTGCAGGAGCAAATTCTGCATCTGTGGCAAGGGCATGTTGTGCATGGAGGAAGTTTAAGGAGTTATCAAGGATCTTGGCAAGGAAGGAAGTGTCACTTGAGCTGAAGGGGAAGCTGTATGTGACATGTGTGAGGAGTGCTATGATATATGGAAGTGAAATGTGGGCCATGACGGTGGAGCAGAGTGGGAGATTAGAATGTAGGGAGATGAGGATGGTGAGATGGATGTGTGGCGTATCGCTGAGGGATAGAGTGCCAAGTGCAGAGCTGAGGGAAAGAATGGGGATTGAGTCAGTGTCTGATGCCATGAAACAGAATAGGTTAAGATGGTTGGGACATGTGCTGTGGAAGGATGATGATGATTGGGTGAAAAAGATCATGTTGTTCAAGGTGGAAGGTAAGAGAGGATGGGGAAGGCTGAGGATGACATGGAGCCAGGTGGTGGAAAAGGACATGAGAGAATGCAGGTTAAAAAGGGAAGATGCGAAGGATAGGAAGAGGTGGAGAAGGCTGCTGTGTAGAGCCACCGGCCAACTCCTTTGTAAGCAGGGAAAACAGCTGTAAAATGACTGTTGTTGTGTTGTTGATAATGTCATGAAAAAAAAATTAAAAGTTCTCAAATTGTGTAGTTTGTGAACAGATTTTCCCTAAGCCCTTTGCATGTCTCACTAGAATAAACCAGATTTTTGCAGAAGACATAAATAAAGCACCTAAATAAATATCTTATTAATACAGAGATGTGGAGTTGAGAGATGACAATGAATAACCAGTTTCTTAAATCTTCAACAGAAGTGCAAACAATTTTCTCAAACTCATTAATAACTCATAAAGCAAAAACAAAAGAAATACATAATTAATCAGTATTTAGAAATCAGAGGAAGATTACAGCTGAATTTTTCCAACTTTCGGCTGGATTTTTGCCTAAAATAATGGTTCGTTTAAGAAGTAATTTCAAACACTCATTTAGTGTTCTTCCTTCAATTTCTAGATACCTCGAAACTCATTAAAAAAACTTGGCTTTGCCTCGTTTTTCAACTCGTTTCTTGGTATCTAGAAATCGGAGGAAAAACACCAACTCGTGCTTGAAATTTTACTTCAAATACTTCTTTAATTTACTGCTAATTACACTTAAACACATTGCACACCAAATTTTTGACTATTGTTTGCCATATGTCAACAACACGTTGACATGTTGCAAATACTGAGTCCAGCGAATCAAACTGACAGTTCAAATTACAAGGCATGGCATATTTATTCTTATGTTAACCAATTACTGCTGATTTCGGCTGGGTGTGAACTGTTTATTTTAATTTTTGTAATCATTGTGTTTTAGCCATTAAAATATGATTAAAGATTGTACAGGTTAAATAATGGAGGAGACAGGCAAAAACTTGTCACCATGGACAGGTAAAAAATTAGGAACATTTCAAACCCTGGGGTTCATATGTCCTATACCCCTTTCTTGCTGTGCACCTAAATATTGTGCACCCTGAACTATAAACTTTGGCTTCCATCTGTCCCTATAAAATGTTAACACTTGTAACATGGCTAAAACATGGGATGCTTGTTTGTTTTATAGCTTCAGGTGAAGCAGTTTGATGCCACTGAGTCTGAACATGGCCATGATGAAGCCTTGATAAAATGTAATAACATTCATTTGAAATGTTTACTTGATGTTCTTGACCATATTTTACTGTATGGGTAAGGCATTTTTATCAATTTATTCTTGCATGACATTCCATATGTTGTTCACTATCTTAATCCATGTCTTGTTTGCTTACAATCTCCTTCCTTCCTTCCTTCCTTCCTTCCTTCCTTCCTTCCTTTCTTTCTTTCTTCCTTTCTTCCTTCCTTTCCATCTTTCCTCCTTTCTTTCTTCCTTCCTTCCTTTCTTTCTTCCTTTCTTTCTTTCTTTCTTTCTTTCTTCCTTCCTTTCTTTCTTCCTTTCTTCCTTTCTTCCTTTCTTCCTTTCTTTCTTTCTTTCTTTCTTTCTTTCTTTCTTTCTTTCTTCCTTTCTTTCTTTCTTTCTTCCCTTCTTTCTTTCTTTCTTTCTTTCTTTCTTCCTTTCTTTCTTTCTTTCTTTCTTTCTTCCCTTCTTTCTTTCTTTCTTTCTTTCTTCCTTTCTTTCTTCGTTTCTTTCTTCGTTTCTTTCTTTCATTCTTTCTTTCATTCTTTCTTCCTTCCTTCCTTTCTTTCCTTCTTTCTTTCTTTCTTTCTTCCTTCCTTTATGTCTTTGTTAATTCTTTAATTTCTTGTTCCTTTCCTTTTTGTCCTTTCTTCCACTCTTTCATCATTCCATTTTTTTCATCTGTTTGCATATTCTTTCATTCATTCATTTATTCATCCATTCATTCAGTTATTCACTCTTTCATTTGTTTGTTCCATTCTCAATCTGTCATTCCTTTTCTCTCCTTACATCTCAAACATAATGCTTTTATTTAGTTTGAAAAATCCAGATAGTGGCTATTGGAGATTTATTTGTGAATTTACACATCCTGAAGTTAAGAAGCAAGTTAACGAACATTCTGATGTTCACACAGTGTTTGACAAAGGTTGGGTAGAAGCTTTAAACAAATGTCAAATTTTAACACTTATCAATGTATCATCTAGATTGTTTTTGTTATTATTGGTGTTGTGTTTTTCTACTGCTATTGGAGCTCCTGCTTCTTTTTTTCTTTTGCTGTGCTGTTTTACTTTTTTTTGTTATTTTAACTCATAACATTTATATTATTTTTTAAGGAAGACTGTGATGAACATAAACAATAACTTTTAAATCAAAGTTCCTTTTTGTTCAATTCTGTTCTTCTGTTTAAAGGAAAGATCATAATTATTAATCATCTGTTCTGATTTATGCTTCTGGAAATCACAATTTCACAAGTTCTTGCAGTTTATCTAAGGGAGTTAAGGTTTTTGCAAGTTTTCATCTTGTTAATAGGATATACTTGTCTTCAGCTCCTTGTTGTGCAATGACTTCAAAATTGATAGGAAACTTTTGCTTTACATGATGTGTATACTGTATAAGCTTTGAGCTGCCAAGCAATGTCTTGGATTGTGGTATCTACATGCATATTAAAAGTCTGAGTATATGTTGTTGAACTTTTGAGATTTGTGAACTTCATAGATAAGAACCTTGTAATTTACTCTTTGACTAGTTTGCCCTCAACTTTCTTGTTTAGGTCGGCTGTGGATTTACCTAGCCTTGCATGATTGTTTGTTGGAAAGCTACTTTCGAATGTTCTATGAAAGTGAGAAAATACCAGCAAAGTACTACCATGGGTATGTTAGTTTGTTGGAGTTTTACATTTTTCGATATTTACCTTCACTGTTAGTCACATTAACATTTGAATAGTTTCCAAACGCAGACCAGATTTACTTACCACACGGTTAATGTTTAAGTAACTGTGAGTTTTGGCTTTAATGGCTCATAACTTTTGTTCACAACCAATGCTTTGCTTTCTTCATTCTTTAAGCATTCTAAAACATCTATATAATCTATTTTTTTTTGTAGAAATTCATTTATTCGTGATAAAGAGGTATGTGCTTAGTTTACTTGTTTTCATTTCTGCTGTCTGGTATCAGGGATGTATGTCAATGTCAGAAGTCAGGGGGATGGCTGGAGGAAGAAAATCACTAAAATTTCTGTGTGTATGTTTAATCCATTGCAGGGTGTGCCCCACTCAGCGTGAAACTTTAAGTAGCGACGTAAAGGACATTTTTAGTTAACATTTGTATATGTATATATATATATATATATATATATATATATATATATATATATGTAATATTTCAAAACCGAGCAGGAGTGCTTTATCGGGATTTAAAACACGAGGCGATAGCCGAGTGTTTTAGACCCGATGAAGTACGAACTGCGAGTTTTTTAAATGTCTTATGAAATTCACCTCTTAATACGCTAATTCGTGAAGAAAGTTTGAAAATTTATATTTCGTAAGCCGAAAAAATTGAACTTTATCTTGACATATACATGTAAAGGCAAATGTATCTTTATCACACATATAGATCCGACACGCTTATGGTTTTCTATTGTCTTTTCCTCGTGAATTTTTAATGAATTTTATATGTATGTATGTATGTATGTATGTGTTGGAAAGTTTTGTTACCTGGGTGATATGCTGAATGGGGATTCTGCATCCGTGGCAAGGGCGTGTTGTTCGTGGAGGAAGTTTAAGGAGTTACCGGAGATCTTGACAAGGAAAGAAGTGTCACTTAAGCTGAAGGGGACGACGTGTGTGAGGAGTGCTATGGTATATGGGAATGAAACGTGGGCCATGACGGCGGAGCAGAGTGGGAGATTGGAACGTACGGAAATGAGGATGGTGAGATGGATGTGAGGTGTATGTATCGCTGAGGGATAGAGTGCCGAGGGCAGAGTTGAATCAAATAATAGGGATTGAATCAGTGTCTGACGACGTGAAACGGAATAGGTTAAGATGGTTGGGACATGTGCTGCGGAAGGATGATGATGATTGGGTGAAAAAGATCATGTCGTTCGAGGTGGAAGGTAAGAGAGGACGGGGAAGGCCGAGGATAACATGGAGCCAGGTGGTGGAAGGGGACATGAGAGAGTGCGGGTTAAAAAGGGAAGATGCGAATGATAGGGAGAGGTGGAAGAGGCTGCTGTGTAGAGCCGCCAGCCAACCCCTTTGTAAGCAGGGAAAACGGCCGTAAAATGTCTGTTGTTTTTGTTGTTGTAAAAAGTTAAAAGGTTGATAACTGCCATAACTGATCTCAAAGAATATGAACATTTCGAGCTAAGTCCCTTCTGAGCTAAAGCCCTAACTTTTTACCTTATCACTGTCTACATAGTATTCTATTCTATTATATATATATATATATATATATATATATATATATATATATATATCGCTCTATGGCCTCTTGGTTCATATTGAGCACTCTACAGGATGAGTCATGCCGTTAGCGAATTTGCGCGCGCTCACTAGTCTCTAGTTAGAGCACTCTGGCATGGCTTAGATGTACCGCAAGTGTGGAACATTTGAGTTACCTATATAATGTAGGCTTCTCTATCCTGCTCGTCAGCACTACACTGATGAGGCCCAGTAGGCCGAAACGGTTCCGTCTGTAGTTATATAATATTTAGTTATAGCTTTGAACAACTGTCGTTACACGGTGTTTCACGCTTACGCGATCATCAGGCGACTGATGATCGAGTTGTCTGATGATCGTGTAAGCGTGAAACACCGTATAACGACAGTTGCTCAAAGCTATAACTAAATATTCTATTAAAGCTCTACACCTTTGTATTGAGCACTCTTCTTTTCAGAGACCAAACAGCTACATATATACACACACACACACACACACACACACACACACACACACACACCCAGGGTTGATGCCCATGCTTGCACCTCAAAACGTTTTAATGAAATGGTGATGTCTTTTCCCTAGCGGTTAGCAGTTATCTTCACTCTTGTTGCTGGTCTGGATATGTTAAGGTTGTCTTCAGAGCTGGTAAGAATTTTAGAAGCGCTAGTAAGAAGAAATGTATCACAGCAGAAAGAAGTATTGTTGTAGCATTTAAGTAAGCTGAATCGTTCATTGCAGGATTTATCATTCTTGGGTTTTCGTGATTTTGGTCTTACTGATGTAATAGGTAAGGTTTGCTATATTAAGTGCTTTACATTGTTCTTCTCCCTTCTTTCATCTTTTGTAACTAGTTTTTCCTTTCATCATTCATTCATTTCCTCTTCCCTTGTAGTACCTCTGGAAGCCATCTTTATGCAACTGCACTCATTCCCTTCTGGTCAGCAGCATAGATAATGGGGGTGTGGGTGTGTATGGGAGGTGTGACCCCCTCCACAAAGCTTGCGAAAAAAATACAAAATTCGGGAAAAAGTAGATAGTAATTCGGGCAAAATTTGGTAAGGTAAAGTAGGTCAAAATCCCTTGGTTACTAGTATATATTTATGTATGGGGGTTGAGAAAGCAGCCTTCGTAATTGGCCTCGGCACTCGGCAATTGCCGGGGCAAGTTACGATTTTTCTGGTTTACCTCAGAAAAAAAAAATGCCGAGGCAAGAACAAGCACTTCCTTCAGTGTCTACTTAAATATTCTTCTTGCAAATGCTGTTCGAAAAGTACTGTTTGGCCATCATCAGAATAGGCGCAATTTTGCGTGCGTGAGTGCCAGCTGTGACAACGGTATTCTGCCGAAGTGTTTGCCGAACGGTGCCGAAGCGATTGCCGAAATAACGTACAGTAAATTTATCATGTTCCTCGGCAGAAAAAATTGCCGAGACAAAAATAGTTGAATTACGAAGGCTGGGAAGCAGCGGTACACCATACATGGCCTGAATGCGCGTCATATTAAATTCAGGCAATTTTTGAAAGTATACAATGATCGGACAAATTAAGTTGGACACCTCCCAAGTCAAAATGGGTTAACTACTCCCCTGGTTGTAATGCTGTCAAAACTTTAACAAATGTGCTCAGCTGTGTGCTGTGATAGCTGTGTCAGTTGTAAGTACTCGGAACAACGCTGAGGTCTAAGCAGGTTTTTTTGACACAACTTGCACAGCATACAAACGAACACCTTTACTACCATGAAACTACAACTTGCGAACTTAACTCAAAATTTACTAATCTAAAAGTAGACCTGGTGTGATGGAAAAAAATAGAGAAGTAGTTGAAATAATTTTATGGCGAAACTGCATTCTCTCTCGTTGAAATAGATCTTACCAAACTATATTGTTCATTTGTGGTTGCATTTTGTTCATTTGTGGTTGCATTTTGTTGGGCCAATCAGATTAGGTTGGATTAAAAACTGCAGAAAATTTTTACGACTGCAGGAAACCAGTAAATTTTTTAGGACTAGTACCCAGGCCCTTAATGCTGATTTGCCTCCGCAGTGCCATTTACACCAGTTATGGTTTTGAGGCACAACCAGGAATTTCGAAATGCATGTTGGGGTCGAAGGGAAGTGTCAAAGGCGATCAAGTATTGAGGCGATTTTCGTCATTTCGAGTACAGTAAATCTACTTTGGATCATGTTAACAATAGTCCCCTACCCTACCCCCTTTCAGGAGACTATTTTGAACATGGAAAAAATTGTTGTTCAAAATAATCCCCTCATTTTCTCTTGCAATGTAAAGATGTTTACAAGTTGTTTTGACAGGGTTGTGGAAACATTTTCTTCGGCAAACTTTTGGCAATTCAAGCACGTTTAGAAGTTGTTTTTACAGTGTTGTTGAAATGTCTAACAAATAAATCCGCGCTTGTCACAGCCTTTCATAGGCGATGGATAGACATTGACAACATTGATGAGTCCTTTGTGTTCAACCGAGGATGAGCCAGCTGTTTTTCAAACGTGTGTCAAAATTTTCATCATCGTTTATCCACGTCTGAAATCGGAATTACCTGCCGGATACCTCGACGAATTTATATGGAGATAGTGTGTGGGAGGTGATCATTTTGTAGCCATATTGACGGAAATCGCTCGCCAGTACCAAGTGTGGAATGGCTCTTTTAAAAGCCAAAACAGTTCCTTTAAGAACCACCAAATATTAAAAAATCCAGTAACAAACGATACTCTTTAAATTTTGTGTTGTGCTGTGTTCGTATTTTATATTTTAATATAAATATGAGGGGGAGGATTATTCCGGACATGGGTGTTCAGTTCAGTGTTCCAAGACTTATGGTGGGACTATCCTTAACATGATCCCTACTTGGCTTTTGGGAAATGAGGGGGAAAAACTGTCACTAACTGGGCACATAGAAGACCCCCGTCACAGAAAGGGCAGGGGTCGTGACCCCCAAACATCCCCTCTAGTATCACCCCTATGGTTGATGTGAAATTGAAAAGATTTAGACGACTGAAATAAGTATTCATGCATATTCTTTACTTAATTTATCCATTCCTTCAGCACTTCTATTCCTCCCTTCGCCTCTCTATTCCCACCTTTCTTTTCCATTCTTTGTATCTTTCCTTCTTTTTCCAACCATATCTCATACATTAATCCGCATCAACCTTTCTTTCCCAGGTAATAGTTCGTCACCAGGGCCTAAAAATGGGAAAAAAGGTGACGAAAATATCATCCAGATGAAGCCGTTCCACGTGAATAGGCCAACCGAGATCACAACCGCTGTGAACAGCTGTTTAGATCCATCGTCGTATACAACGAACGAAGATGACAAAGTAACTGCAGTGGTGGACAGAAATGACGAGCGTACGTCTGGTGAGGATGTCCCAAAAGATGACGTCATTCGAACAGACGGAACGGATGGAGGGTCTGGTTCCAAACTGTTGACTTCTGAAGGATCCTATCTAGGTAGAAACTGGTTCTAAAAGGCTGTTTACACGTGCGATTTTGTGCCTTGCGATTGACAATTTGGAGTATGTGTTTAACTGACAAAAATGTCGAGGACAAACTTCAGCAAATCATAAGCGGATATCTTGCGGCATAGACTATCATGAGTCTATTACATACACCAGGTTGACAATCGCAACGTGCAAAATTGCACGTGTAAACGGCCCTTAACAAAGTTATCGGCTGGATGCTTTTCAGTCGAAGGGGGAAGCCAAAACACAGCATTACAATAAGGCGGCACGTCGGAAGCGCGGGGGGGGCAGTGGGCCTTGGTCCCCCTACATTTTCTGGTGGGGAGCCAGAGTATGTGCGGTTCCCCCCGCTTTTTAATCGGGTGGTAATATTAAACTACAAACTTATGATTACTAAATGAGATCGCTCTTGAATCTGTACCATAAATTCACCCGATCAATTGCAATGAGTAAACGAACCTTTAGCAAATCACAAATTCGACTTCGAACAACATTCAGGTTATTGTTTTGGCACCTGTATAACAACGGCAACTGGCCATTGGGGGTTTTCACCCTTGGACCGCGCTGTCAGACACACCCATACAGAGATTGGACCCTCACCGCCCCCCCCCCCTCACTTTGTCATTCCGACGCCTGTGCAGCAAGGATGCACTCTTTTAAACTTAGTTTCACCATTCTTATTCCGGAATTGTTGGAAAATTTTGTGTGTTATGAGAAATTTCACTAGTTATTCTTCCTTTGCTTTCATCAGTCCAAAGTTCATCCTATCTTTACTGGAACAGTTCTCAAAGAAACATAGCAACCGTTATGTTGACAGAGCAGCGTACTAGATTCGCGAGCTCGCGGGTTTGATTCCCAGCCAGATGACCCAAAGTTGCATTTTTCGCAACAGGTCGCAGTTGGGTCTTAAAACATCTGGACACTCGAGATTTTCCTCCCTCAGAATTAGAAACTTAACAGTCAGCGGTCGAGTGTAAATACCATAACATTCTATCGAAATTACCCTCAACTAGATTGATTGACAAGAAGCAGAAAAGTTTACCCGCCACTAAATTGTTCAGCATGTATTTAAGTATTAGTATGGAAAAGTGATTTAGTGAAACTTTGCCGTTTGATGCTTCTCTTCCAGACTCCGTTGACTGGCTGTCAATCAAGAGGCCGGGATTAAACGATAATGTAACGTCTGACTACGAAACCAGGTCGGACGATGCCGACTCCTTTGACGAGTTCTGTCATAACAACGACCGAAAAAGTGTCGACTCCAACGAGATAAAAAACGACTCCACCATCTCAGTTGTTGAAGCCGATGACGAAGCTGTGCAGCCAGTGCGAGAACCTAGTTCTAACTCAGTCCCTGTGTCAGACATGTCGTCTTTAGCTGAATATGAAGGCATTGTTTTGGCTGGGTTTCCAAGGAGACCAGGGCTTTCTGAGACACTGGGAACGTCTGCGGATGTTTCTCTCAAGAAAACCGCCATCGAAGAGCTGTCAATGAATGTTCTTTTGAAGAAAGACGAAGTCTTCCATCGGATGGTGAAAGGTTTCACTGGATTTAAATATGGCCAGCTTCACTGCGTCAACTTGTTACTAACGGATAAAGCGATTTACTTTCTAAGAATGCAAACCAATGGTAGTTTTACGTGCGAGAACGTGCTCCGATTTCATGATCTGAAACAAATTGAGATCGGTTTGAACTGTCAGTCCCTTGCATTTTTGGCCAAGAAAGAGAGGTATTCTCTCTCTACGGCTAACGAGGCAGTGACTCGAAGTTTAATTTCTGATATTTCGTCGATCGTAGCGAAGAGCTTGCAGTCCGCGGCACAATTAACCCGACTGGTGACGAGCACAGCTGTTCAAGGGGAAGCCGCCATCAAGAAGTGGTTACGTAACACACTGGAAAATCAGGTAAACGACGAAGCATGGGAATTCTGGGACAGGGTTCTTCGAAAAGTGGTTGGTCTATTCTATTATGAATTAGTGAAAATTTTGTGAGCAGTAATTCTCTTTCGCCAACCATTCATTCTTAATCTCATCTTTTATTCTACTCTATATCCCCCGTTCTGTCATTCTTTGTGCTAATATATATATATACGTAGACGTAGACCTAGACGTAGACGTAGACGTAGACGTAGACCTAGACGTAGACCTAGACGTAGACCTAAACGTAGACCTAGACCTAGACCTTGACGTAGACCTAGACGTAGACCGAGATGTAGACCTAGACCTAGACGTTGACGTAGGCGTTGACGTTGCCGTAGACGTAGACGTAGACGTAGACGTAGACGTAAACAGACATTGACGTAGACATCTGCATATGTGTATGTACAAACATATAGACATAGACATACTATGTCTATGATAGACATAAATAGACGTAGACATAGACAGAGACATTAGCAGACATAGACATAGACATAGATATAGACATGGACGTGCATATGCGTATGTATATGGACATAGACAGATATAAATGTAAACATAGAAATGCACAAGTATATGTATATATGTTTATTTTTGTTTTTTGCCGGGCTGTTTACGCACGTACCCGTACCTACCACATTCTTGCCCACCTTTTAGCATACCTACCTACTTAATTCCTTCTTTTCTTCCATTTCATCCCTTCTGTTCTTCCTCTTCACCACCTCCCATTTCGTCTACATTCTGTCCGAAGTGATCCTTTCTAACCTCTGTTTAATTTGCTTAATCCCAATCATCTTTGCTTTCCCAATTATCGACCTCTCTATCTCCTTTCAGACGGTAAACGTGGAGGTTCTATGTTTCTCTCTGGTCCACTGGATGTGTTTTTCAGGACCTGGTAGTGAACTGGATATAGTGCGCTACCAAGTTATCAAAGAAGGTTATCTTGAGTGCAAGTCAAGGTACTTGGGTATGATGAGCCATTGGGAGAGAAACTACGTGGTTCTTACTGGACGGGGTTTGTATCTGTACGTCAGACAAGGAGACAGCACTCCAAGGATGGTGTACAAGTTGAATGGCACTAACTGTGGAGGTTGTAGAAGGATCTCCGATGAAGAGAAAAAGTATGCGTTTGAGGTGAGAAGAAATGACAGTCTCAAACTCATCAACAATTCATGAGCAAGACGTAAGGGAAATCAGTACCGAGACGTAGTTTGGATATCTGATCTTAATTGGCATGGAATTTTGACAACTTTAAACCCGATTTTCTCTTTAAATAGGGATTCGTTTGAGATGTAATACCATGCACTCGAAAGTCGTGTTTCATCAGATATCCAAACACCTCGAAGTTGGTTAAAAAACTCGTCTATCACCTCATTTTTCAACTCACTTCTCGGGGTTTGGATATCTGATAAAACACTCCTCGTGTATGATATATTACTTCTTGAGCGACATGGGGCGCATTTGTTTGGGCATATTGTCACGTTTCTTATTCCAGAATACAAATTTGATATTACACAGTGTCAGATTAAGGCCTCGATCAAATGTCGAACTTT
>JASJOG010000012.1:600000-840000 GCA_030142905.1 Heliopora coerulea | reverse complement strand
CTTCTTTTCTTTCCTTCCTTCCTTCCTTCCATCCTTCCGTTCTTCCGTTTCTTTCTTTTTCTATTTTAAATTATTTATTTTCTCCTCCATTACATATTTTTTCTTTCTCCTCTGATTTCTCTATCAGTCCGTCTCTGAATGTTCGTATATATGTCTATTAATATTTAAAGGATAACCCCTCCCTCTCATTCTCTTCCTTTATTTCTTTATTTCTCTCATTCTACCTTTCTTTGTATCTTTCTTTACTCTCTTCTATATTTTCGACATTTTCCCTCATCCCAACGTTTTCCTACTTACCTCACACATGCTAATTCAACGTACTTGAACATTTTCAGAAATTCGAAGCCGATCACGAAGGCATGTGGTTATTTTCATTTGCAACAGAATACGAACTTAGTAAATTTGAACACGTTATAGCAGAAGCTTGGAAAGAGTGTTTACAGGTAAAAACTTCGAAAGTATGGGGTTGAAGAGACATGGCACATTTTTAAAAGTATAGCAAAGGCATTTACAAAAGCTTGCGCGAACTTTAATTCCAGTGGAAGTTACCGTTGTGCAGCGTTTATAGTAATGCGAAATATGCTCCAGACTCGCGGCTTTTTTTAATTTTTCACGTTATCTTATGTTTCACTGTTATTCCATTTTTGCTTGCTATAGGCTGATCTTCAGTTCTATATAATCGGAGAAGGGCCGACAAGACATAGGGCACGTGAAGTGTGCAAATATATTCAGACCATCTTCCTCGCAAGTTAAGTGTGAAAGTGTGCTGTATATGTCCAGAACATATGGCATTCCGTACAAAATGACCACAAGAAAACTGCTCTTAACTCTGTCAACTAAAGCTAAGTGGTAGATACTGACTTTGAATCAACATTGTGGGGTAATGATACATGCAGTGAACTGATGGGATTGTTTGGGATTGACCAAAGCCTTGTTATAGTGGATTGAGCAATGACATCTGATAAACAATGTGGACTGTGTTGTTTCCTGCCATTTTCATTCCTGATCCAATCCAAGGCCGAAGCTAGGCTCGACCAAGAGAGACGGAGCACAGTCGTGAAATCGTGTATTTGAATGAGCAGGAAATTTTGTCTCTGTGTGCCATTGTCAATTGTGGCTACGACATGTAGTTACGAGGAAGCCCGAACGAGATTACTGTAGGGCTTATAAATCTATGCTTCCTTTTACGTACAGCAAAGTTATTGATAGAACTCTTCAAACACTAATAAACGAACTTGCAACTGTGTTGCAGTTCCTTAAGACAGTGATTCTTAACTTATGCATTGTAATTTAGCTTACCAGGCCATTCTCAGTGGATCGCCAACTGTTTCGGTTCTCGCCGTAATTGTAGTAATAATGTTATTTAAAGGCCGACAATGAGGACTCAACCTGGTTTTCAAGTACGAGAAATTCGTTCCGGTCCGAGGCGAAGCCGAGGATTTGAACGAATTCCGAGTACTTGAAAACCGAGCCAAGCCCCAATTGGAGGCCTTTGAATGACTTCTTAGAATCAATTGGTGTATTAGTACAATGAATTAGTGTATTGGTAATGAGTGTATGGATGAATGAAGTGATTGTGTGAAATTATATTTTAAGTCCAAGTACTCGGACTGTTTTTTCCAGTCCAAGGACTGGAAAAAACAGTTCAAGTTCTCTGTCCAGTACTTCCATGGTATTTCAAGTTCGCTCACGTGGTGCCATTCAACACGTTCGATTAAATCATATACTCATGAATTATTAATGAGTTTGAGAAGTTAAGGTAAAGAAATGCTGGCAGACGTTCAACGTCTCCGCAGAGACGTCTGCCTCTAAACTTCGAACGAGTTTTCAACGTTCAACATAAATTTTACAATAATGGCAATTACGTTGACAGACGACAAAGAGAATTTTGTATTGTCAATTGTGACATAGTCTACAAATAATAATTACTCTAAAAATTTTTCCCTAACTCGAGCTGAACTTAATCCAGAACATGTACATTTTCTGTGTGATTTTTAAACTAGATTAGTAAATTCTTCGTAAGACATTTCGAGATGAAGATTAGCGATAGTAAAATTATATTTGTTGAACGACGTTTTGATACCATCGTGATATCAGCTTCAAGTTCGAATGGTAAATGTTTACAAATTAGAGATTATACATACAATAGGAGTTGTGACATAATATATATTCTGTAGTTATTCCTATTGTATACTGTATATATAACACCTAACTTGTAGGGTTAGATACATTATGCCCGCATAATTTTGGGCATAATGGCGCAGTCGGTGCATCAAGCATAATGCCGGCATAATGGCCATTTTTTTCCAGCATAAAGAGAATAATAATAGACAAAGGTAATTTTTCCATAAGTATAACCAGAAATTTTCACTTTCACATGCTTTTACTAGGGATATTTATATTAAAATCATTTAACAACATAAGTTAATAAAAACGTACTTTAAATTAACACATTTAAAGGGCCTGGGCCCTGGGCCCTGGTTGCACCTTTGCATCTGAGAGAGTCTTCTCTGTCTTGACAACAACATTTAGTCACTTGCAGGATCTTGCCTTACAGGACTACATTGAGTGCTCATTAATGCTTCAATTTAATAAGAGATAGATCAGAGATATAATAGCTAAAACATTATCGTAACAATAAAACATAAACCGAAAACAGTCATTCTGGAACTTGATATTCAAGTAACAACAAGAATAGACACAGTGATCCTGGTAATATTTCGACTCAATTTCAGGGTCATTCGAAATATTACCATGATCACTGTGTCTATTCTTGTTGTTACTTGATTCTTGAATATCAAGTTCCAAAATGACTATTTTCGGTTTATGTTTTATTCTTTATTTGTTGAAATTGTCAGCTGGTTAGTGGTTATGGTTTTTATTATCATAACAAATGACACGGCCCTGGAGTGTTCCAATGAAATAAGACTTTTTGAGTGCTTTTGAGCATTATTTGTTGTTTATTGGATGTAAGTTGTAATCGATGCAATAAAATGTTGGGTTTCTGTTGAGCTTTTTGTCTACGACTCTACAGGGATGAAAAACGGCATAAAATATACCAAAACCAATCGCGCATAATGCTACTTCTCGAGCATAATTTTGGGCATAATGCTGCTGTTTTGTGGGTGACGCTCAAAAGCATAATGCTCAAATTTTTGAGCATAATGTATCTAACCGTACTAACTTGTAAACATTCACCTATTCGAACTTCAAAATGATATCACGATGATCTCGAAACGTCGTTGAACAAATAGAATTCTACTATCGCTAATTTTCATCTCGAAAGATTTTTAAACTAGCTCTGTAAAATAAAGTTTGTACTTTCGAAAATCATTAATTATGAAATTCATAATTTCATCTTGGAGTTGCTCGCAACGGAAGTCTTTTTTAGTTCCCAGGGAAGCTCTCCTTTACTGAGAAACTGCTGCTCATTCTCATAGCGGGCGCGCAGAAGGAAGTTTACATTTATTGATTTGGCGAAGTTTGGCGGGTGTAAGCAGGAAGAACAGCTCTGTAAATACGATAGTTTATATTACACAGGGTTTAACTGACCTAGAAATTTGATAGGACTATTGAAATATGCCACTTCTGGTTACAGACGAACAAAAGGTAGGAGGTATCTTTGACAAGCCTGTAAATCACGCTGACTGTGATACGTGTCATTGTAACGTAATTACATTAAAGCTCTTTATTTGAATTGTCCGGCTCCTTTGATCATTTTCAACAATGAGAAGATTTGATTCAATTTAAAGACACGCGAGGAGATTTACTAAACAAGCTTTAGCTCCAATTATTTAAATCGAGAGCCAAGTACGAATGTTTTGTCATATCGTTTTTGTATCTCTATCGTTGGTTTTAGCGGTTTTGATTTTTGTAATTTAATTAAGGACTCTTTGCCCTCTGTCAGTTTCGGTCAACTATGTTAGAAAAGGAAAAGTTAATGTAGCGTTACGAGGTCTTAAGTGTTCATACAAAGCGGTTCTGACCGTATTTTTTTAAAGATTTGACCTCGCACAGTTCGTGACATTCACTCCAAGCTTGGTTTTTGCATTGGTGGTCCGAAGCGAAGTAAAATTGGATCATCTTAATATTTAAATGAAACTTAGCTGCATCTACTTTTTATAGGATAACCTCATTTACCGTTTGATTACTATCCGTTGCCGTAATTTTATTATGTCTTGGTGAAAATACGTTTCCAAGCAAATTCCATATCACCAATTCTCAATATTGACAGTAACGTACAATTGAACGACATGTGTACGTCCAAGGATTATTACTGAAAGTTACATGAATTAGTTTGTTATAGCGGTAAATATATCAGCAAAAATATGTTTTCAGCATTATCATTAATATGTTTAAAGCCACATGTGAGAGTGTTGTCAACAAAAATTTCAAGTTCCTCTGGGAAGGAGTTGTTTAGTCCCCAAAGATATAATTTGTAAATATATCATTCTGGCCTATTACAACTGGCAACCTTAATTCACTATCATTACTCACATTTTCTTGTAGCTAAGTTATTAAGCAGGCTAGCAGTAGAAAGAAGGATGCTTTGATCAAAGACTGGAAGTTCAGTAAACATTTTGACTTTTGTCTGATTGAAGTTGAACTAAGCCTACCAGTCTCATATTCTGCTTGCAATATCTGAAGTAATAAAACTTTCAGGCTAACTTTAAATTACATTTAAGCTAAATTACAGGTCTAACAATGAGTTGTGAAGTGAATTTGCGGAATTTAAATTGTTCAGCAGTAATATACTGGAATTGATGTAGGCAGAGGTCATGGGTGATTACCCTAGAAATCAGTTACCTCTAAATTGTAGCCAAGGCCTAGTCCTAATGTGTCTGCATATAAATATATAGAGGTGTACTTTGAGGTGGGTAGTTTGTAGTAGATACTGCAACTTGAAAAATTTGTGTGGATGAAACAGTGGAGGAAAAAAAACCAGCTATAGGTCTCTAAAAGTACCAGTATACTGCCAGATACAAGTTACCCTACCCTATTGTCGATTTCACTTGATGTCATATATCTTTCATAAGTGAACTTAATATTAGTTTTTATTTGCCAGTTTCCATCAGCTCACTCAAATGGTTATATTAACATAATTTCTATTACCTCTTGTAATGGGTACTATATATATAAATAGAGTTCAGTGTAGTTACTGCCATTTGACACATCCCTGAGTGGATTCACCAGGAGTTGTTTTCTCATGGGGCTGGGCATGTTTGCCATTGTGTCCCCACAGATTGATTCCACAATGCTGCTTGCACCTCTTGACTTATGACCTTTTAAAGTATGTTTAATCTCAAGCAATCTGTTTTTTTAACCTTGCCAATTCCCCCCCCCCTGAAAAGTTATTTCATTTTTTTCTGCTTGCCTTTTTCAGGACTCTCAAGCTATAGTAACAACAAGTGACTGCTGAGTTATATTTTATTTTCAACAGGATGATGAAATAAATGATGAAAGACAAGAATTTTTACAGCTCCAAAGTTCCAGAGGTGAACAAACCACATTAAGCAGAAAACATTTGCCAGCTGTAATCTTAAGTTTTAGCTATTAAATTATTGCTGGTAAATTAAGTTATGGTTTAGTGTATGAAATAACTAACTGGTTTGCAATTCAACTGAGTAATTATAGTATGGTAACTTGGGCTTGTTTGTTTTTGCTTCATTTTAGTTTTTGGTAATGTTAGAACAAAACGAGATGTCCTTCCAAAGACCAGGGAAAAATCTTCCATCAGAAATCTTTTCAGGTAGAAGAAATAAAATAATCGTCTTGCATTATGTTTAACTCCCAAACATACTATTGGTATCTTTGTCCTTGCTGTTTCTACCTCAACTTTATTTGAAAACACATGGACCCAGGCTAGAAAATACAAGAAACTAGAGGAGAGAACCAACTGAACTTGCATCTTGATATTGTGGATGAGCTAGAAATATGGGCCTTCTAATACCATATACACTGGGCACAAGCTTACCAGTTGTTCCTCTGCCTGTCACTAATTTAGTTTCCCCTCTTTCAAAGACAAGTCAGCTTTCTAGCAGTGACCTACCATGGAAAATGTATAATAATAATAATAGTGATAATGATAATAATAATAATAATAATAATAATAAATAAAAAAAAAAGGTAGGCAAGATGTTTCGGCATCCTCAGGGAGTGGCACCCCTGCCTTGCCAGCTGGGTAAACGGGTGACTGAAAGCCACTGCTTGCCTTAATTGGCCATCAGTGGTAAGTAACCTCACCTAAGGTGTTGGCAAACCTTCCCTGTTAGCCCAAGAACTAGTAAATCCTTCTGGCTGTCCTGATGTCCTTTACCTTAAATGGTTGAGTGAATCCGGGACACTTACATGTCTGAAAGGAACTCTCCTAGTCTAAGAACACATTATCCAACTTCAGCTATTGGACTGGCATCTAGCTTGCCTTAATTGGTCGGCTTTGCGGAACAGACCCTTAGAATAGTCTGAGAGGAAGTGTGATGGTTATTGAGGAAGTCTCATGATTTATAGGTGCAAAGCACCAGTCCTTGACCATGCCCAACCAACGGAATTGTGTATGTGAGACTGTGGTGTAAAATGGCATTAACTACTCACGATGTTTTTCACTTTGTGACTGCCATACCACTATAATTTATGGGACATGTGCCCACTTTGGCATAACATGGCAATTTGGGCTAAACGACCTCATTGGCTCGTATGAGCTGACTTTCCTCAATAAATAAAAATACAAAGACCTTGAAATAGAAATACAAAAGATGTGGGGCATGAAAGTAACCATCATACCAGTAGTGGTAGGGGCACTAGGTGTAATAAACAAAGGAACTGAAGATTTTACCAATAAAGTACCTGGACAACTGTGCTTGAAAGAAATCCAAAAAATTATTCTGACTAGCACTGCTCACATCTTATGCAGAACTCTATCTTTATGGGAAATTTCACTGCTGAGTAGAATGAACATCATGGCCATTTCCTGCCTGACGTCTCTGGGTGAGACCTGGTTCGATGACATGTATATACAGATATCAAAGGAAATACAATAATAATAATAATACATATTTTTACAGGATAACCCCATCAGCACCTATATTTGTGCTGTTATCTATGAGGGTCTTGTTGTACAAAATCATAGCATAAAATATTTAAATAAGAGTAAAAATTTATGCACTATTATACTTCATGATATATACATTATTATACTTAATACACATACTGTACATTTTGAGATAAAAAATATTCCGCTAACTTAGTTTTAAAAAGTAATATAGAGTTTAAGTCATGTAGATCATACTTTGTTCATGCTATTAGAATGTGGAATGCATTGGCTTGTGAGAATGACTTCAGCAGGAACAACCTGAACTCTTTTAAATTTGTTCTTAAAAGCTATTACCATGCTTCACTTGAAGCAACTTATGACCCTGACAATCCTAGGACTTTTAAAACCATTTGCTGTAAATGTAACATAACACGCAGTCTTAAATATCCAATTACCTGTTGTTTTTAGGTTTTATTAATATAATGCATGAGCTTATCATATAGTTTTATAAATCTGGGCCCGCAATAATTGGCTTACGCTGTTGCGGTTACCCTACCATCCTCTAGTCTTAGTAATGTTTGTTTATATATTATTTATTTATATATATTTTATTGTACTTACTTAATTACTGCTTTGTACTATGACGGTGAAGCAATTAAATTACAAATTACAAATTATATCTATTGGAATTTCATTAAAATGTATGATAAACGTTCACATTTTCAGACAACACAAAAATAAAATCTTCCATATTCAATGCATTTTTCCAAAATATATTGTAAGATTTTGTTTTGTGACATCAACCTTTGCCACGGAATTTTTGTTTTTAAGTTGCTTATATTTCATATGAATTCCAACCACTTGTAAAATAAATACTGTACCATGAGGATGAGGTTGTTGTCTTGAAATGTGAAACATGACAGTAACAATGCATAAAATGTTATGCCATTTGCTATAATTTCACATTTGTTAACTGTGATTAATGATATAAACCAAATGTTTGCTATTGTGTTTGTGTATTAAGCTAAATATCCACGATAAATTAATATAGCTTTCTTAAGACAGTCATTGGAAAAGATTTGACCAAAGTGACTATGCCTGTCCATATCAATGAACCAATATCATTTTTACAAGTAAGTTGATCAAATACTCATCATTCAATTTCATTTAATTCATCCTGACAGTTTATTTTGTTTTTTGTTTTAATTTATAATAAGTCAATGTTCTTCCATTGTAGAGGCTGTGTGAAGATCTAGAGTATGCTGATTTACTTAATAAAGCAGCAGGTAATAGGCAATATATATATATATATATATATATATATATATATATATATATATATATACACAAAATCAATGTAATTCCAAACATAGTGTGCATAAGGCACAATTTTAATAGTAAATTAATAATAATATTAATAATAATAATAAATAATAATAATATTAATAATTGTAGATTAATGTTAATCTTGTAGATTAATGAGACACAATTTTAATAGTAAATTTTTAAATTTATAGTAAATTGTCTTTAGAAAATGAAGTCATCTTCAGACTGAAGAGTCTGAAGATGACTTAGTTAAAGTTGAAAATGTACAAATAGTTTGTTCCATAACAGTTTATAGTGAGTAAGCTATATAACAGTCTACAAAATAAGATAAAAATTTAAAAGGTTCATAACTGCCATGATTGATCTCAAAGTATAAAATAAAACATATTCCTAAAAATAGAAACATCTTGGAAAACTCAAGATATGAGCCAAAACAAGACGAGTATACGAGACTGTAATACTTTGACTTCATCACAAAGTCATCATCAGACAGAATAAATATTACAGTCTCAAATACTTGTCTTATTTTGACTCATATCTTGAGTTTTCCAAGATGTCTCTATTTTTCGGAATATGTTTTATTTTGTACTTTTTGAAGTTGTCAGCTGGTCGTGGTTTTTGATCTCAAAGAATTCCAATGTTTTGGGCAAAGGTCCTTTGTCAGAGAAAGAAAAAGGCCTTAGCTCGAAACGTTGGAATTCTTTGAGATCAGTCGTGGCAGTTATCAACCATTTAACTTTCTACCTTATTTATCACTATCTTTGCAGTATTCTATTCTTATATCATGGATTTGAGTCTACAAAATATATTTGTTTAACCACTCACACTTGGACTCTGTAAATAAAAATATCTGTCTGCCTGCTTTTAACTGTTCAAGGTTCTCTACTGTCTGTCTGAGGTTCTTGTATTTATTCAGCAAAGGGAGATATCTTGGTGGTTAAAAGGATCAGAACATCATAGTTCTGTTCTCTTATATTCTGTCTTTGTATTTTCCATATGTAGATGTAGTTGTATTCAGTTTGTTGATTATATATATGGTTATACAAGATGAGAGAGAAAGCCAGAACTTAATTCTTTGTCATTTTTCTCACTTAGCATGTAGTAATTCTGTCGAAAGACTTGCGTATATTGCAGCATTTATTGTGTCATGCTATTCAACTATTCCTGGGAGGTAAGAACAAGATTCTCCTCTTATTTTCTGACCATTAATAGTTTAAAAAGATGCGTCATACTTACCTTATATATTTCTAAGTGAGGCTTTTTCTTACCATTATTCACTGCAGGTTTTGGAAGCCTTTCAATCCATTACTGGGAGAGACGTATGAGTATATTAATGAAGAACACAAATATGCTGTCGTAGCTGAGCAGGTAAGACCATACAAAACAAAACAAATGATGAGAAGAGAGAAGAAACAAAAACTGAAAAAATACAAAACAAAACACAATCGGAATAATAGCATCTTAAAATCTGGAGATTCGAATTAGGTTAAGAAAACAATGTGAATAAATGATATTTTGACTTTATTGCAAAGTCGTTATCAAACTAAAATTACATAGCTACGGTCTTAATATAGGTCATATGACATGATCTGACAAGTAATTACAAGACAAAGGTCCGTCATATAGTGGAGTAGGTAACCAGTGAAACAACATTTGAAACTAAAATAAACAAAATTAAACGAAACGAAAAGAAAGGGATTTTCTTTTAAGCAAAGGAAGGGGAAAGACAAGAAAGAAAGGACGAAACGACAAGAAAATAACAGAAGAGGAGAAAAGAGAAGAGATGATGGAAGTAGGGGAAGGAAAGAATAAACAACGGGAGAGTTGGGAGGAAAGGTGAAGGGGGCAAGGAGATTTGAAGGGAGAGGAGATGAGAAGAGAATTCTGGACAAAACAAAGCAAGGTGAGACAAAGATACGAGAAAGGGTGGGTGAGAACGAGACAGAATTAGAAAGATTGGAAATGAAGTTGTGGGATGGCGAAAAAATAAGAAAAAGAAATAAAAAAGCAAGCAGAACAAAAAGAATATGTCGGGAAGCAAGGGGAAATTTTGTATCGCTTGGGTATCGTATCGGTTCGTGTCATGTCGTGCATTACAGAGCAATAGGCGTTGGTAACGTGGGTTGGCAAATGATGACAGAAGACTGTCGAAAGGAACAGCTAATCTGTTTTTCTTCAATAGGTGTCTCACCATCCTCCAATATCTGCACTGCACGCTGAATCCCAACACTGGATATTTTGGCAGGAGTACAAGCTGGACACTAAATTTAGAGGACAGGTGAAGAAACATTTCCAAGAGTTGCCTTGGTATTGGCTTTGTTAGAAATGGGTGTTACCAATGAATGAAACGTTGCATACTACCCAGTATTCGAGTATCAAAAACCAGCCCTTTAATCGAAATTCGTACAATGCCATTGCCGTAGCACGCATGTGTGAAATGAGAATACCACGTTAATTTTCTCAAAAAAAACTGATAAAACTCCCTTCATTGAAATCCTTGCAAATCAATCCGTTCTATTTCCTTCAGGGGAGGCAATAAGTGCACTTTCACCACGATCTCAATACGTCACTACGTGTAATAGCTTCGGCGTTCGCACATGACCTTTCGCCTGATTGATTAATAGTTTTATTCTGTACTAGATCAACTTTTTTGTAATCCGAGACATCTACCTTCCACGAGTAAAATCATTTGGCGTTAGCCAGAACAACTGAAATAAAAGTCGGCTACGGACCGCAATGGGTTGAGATACTCTTTCCGGTCTTAGGCGTCTTGCCTTGACCAGTAAAATCGTCCGGCGTTAGCCAGGGTAAAATAATTAAAATCGAATACGGACCCAAAAAGTTAATGCACAACGGAGTCTTCATTAAGGAGCCCATTACATAAATCAAAATAAGTGCGAATAGTTAGCTTCCTGCAGACTTCTAGTGACTTTAATGTGAAGACGTAAAGTAATAAAAGATGTAAACTTAGTATAAAGACGTTTTGTGAACTTACTACGTATTATTTCATCACCTGTACATTTTTTGTGTTAATGTTTCTTTGCTTTATTTAGTATGTCAAAGTCTGTCCCACTGGAACGGTTCATCTGAAACTCAAGAAGTCCGGGTATCATTATAGTTGGAAAAAACCTAATACGATAGTCCACAACATTGTGTTTGGCACCCTATGGGCAGAACACGTAAGGCTATATCTGTTCTTTTGGGAAGAGTCTTAGGAGTGGCGCTTTACAACCGAACTCTTTAGATCTGGACGAGTAATACCTGATATCTTTAACTTGATGAAGTCCCGATCAAGAGAGAACTAGTGGGTTGTATCACATAATTTGAAAAAGCATCTTATGAATTGATTTACAGCTAACCTTTCGTGGTGCTGACCAGGGAATTTCCTCCTTTCGCCATGGTGCTTTAATAATGTTTTCTATAACAGATAAACTGTCACAGTTATTGACGGAATTTTGTTTACGTTTTTCCTAATGGGCCACAATTTTGTGGCTGACTGTTTAATTTTTTCGTAGGATGGTGAGGTTGTTATTACCAATCATCAAGCGAACGAGATGTGTAGAATACACTTTCAGCCGTTTAAGAGAGTTGGTGAAAACTACAAGATAGTCACAGGTTTGTTACTGAAATGGCTTTCCTGTCTATAGGGATGGTAGAATTACACGACCTAGGAGCTCTTGTCTAATAGCGTACATCACACAATGAATGGGGAAACATTGTTTTTAAAATTTTTTTGCCCAGTAATTACGGTAGTAATACGGAAGATGAGACATTCTCTGCTTTAAAATACTGATTATATGGCTGGTCTGGTTACCCGGTCTGTACCCAGAATGACACACACTGATTGGCTGTCCAGCCGTGCAATAAATTTTTCCTACAAGCCATTAAGTTTTGGCGGGAAAATTTCCGAGTTTATTTAAAGTCAAACAAACCAGATTCACGTATGTTTTACAAAAGATTAACAACCAATTGCTTGAGACTTTGTGAAATCATCTTCACGATGATTTTAAGCCGAAAACTAAATTAGTAGACACAAAAATATGAAGTAACAGGTAAAAATAAGCAAGTGAACCTGAGTAGATAACTCACGAACTAAAAAACTCGTTAAAAATGACGAAGAAAGGAACCAAATTGAAAAGTCATACAATAAATTCTTTAATAATCTCGTTTGGTCAGTCTATACTGGAAAGTATTTGCGTTCGGTTTTCCCATACAGGCCGCACTTCGTCGCTCGGTCTGTATGGAAGCTTCAGGCAGATACTGATTACTTATTAATCGAGTGTGAGGTCTGTACGGGAACATATTTGCCTGAGGTCTGTACGAAAAAAAACCGAGGGAAAATACTCTCCCGTACAGACTGAACAAAGAGGTTCATAAGGAATTTGTTATACGGCTTTTGGTTCCTTACTTCATTGCTTTTAAGGAGCTTTTTAATTCGTGAGTGAGCTACTTAGGTTTGCTTGCTCGTTGTTCTCTATTATTTTGTTTGTTATTTTGTATAAATTCATCTAGTTTTCTGCTTAGAATTATTTTTGAGAAGATTTAAGAACTTTTTTTGGTAATTTGTTGTTGTAAATCATTTGTAAAACGTACCTAAATTTGATGTGTTTGTCTTCAAATCAACTCGGAAATTTTCCCGCCAAAACTAGCCGGTCTGTATGAAAAACGTATTGAACGGCTAGGCAGCCAATCAGTGTGCGTCATTTTGCGTACAGACCGGATAGCGAGCTCGGCCATATAATAATTTCCTGTACAGACTTTTCAGTCAGTTTATAAGTTATCATGATCAGAGATTTCGTAGGCTATGGACTGCTGCCTGTGGAAGATTGTAGACTGGCATTAGGAAACTCTAATAATAATTAATATTTTAAATCAGAAAACGTGTGAAATTCTATATTATTGTGTCTACTCCTGGTTTCACATCTTCAATTTTCATCTCAGTTATGGTAGTATCCAAAGTAAAAGAATTTTATGGCATTAAAATAGCTCTTCTCGGTGAAATGTTATAATCGACGCAGCTCATTTGCAGGTGAAATCCGAGATTCAAATGGACATATATGTTATTTAATTGATGGAAATTGGGAAGAGAAAATGGAATACACGTCAGTAAAAAACGGTTGGTAACTAGTTTTTTCACTAGAGATATGTTAACAGGGAGCGGAAGTGGGTTTTTGCAATGGAGCAAATCTCAACCGGCCCTGCTATGTCAAAATTGTGGTTGAGAGCGTATTTGATATGGTTAAGTAACTTTGAAGATAGCAACTACGCTATCTCATGTAAAATTTAAAAACCGAGCCGGAGTGCTTTATGTAATATTTCAAACAAGGGGCGATAGCCGAGTGTTTTATATCTGATAAAGTATGTACTGCGAGTTTTTTAAATTAAATATAAAACACACCTCGTAACATGCTTATTCGCAAACAAAGTTTTAAAATGAATGTTTCTGAGTGAAAAAACTTGTGGAGAAAAGTAAGCGTGTTTTAATCACATTTAAAGACACGGCATAGTTGGCATTTTCCTTTGTATTTTCCTCATAAATTATTAATGAGTGACACTACATAGACAGCAAATAAGAGACACGAGATATCAACTTCTGCCGGTCAGTACACACATCGCAAGATGTGCTATAAACAAGGACATAACGTTTACAGTCTTTCCGTTTTATAAGATGAAGGTGGAGAATGACGACGAAAGGACAGCGAAAGAACAGTACTTTATTGATAGATTCAGACCTATTTTAAATGCCAATTAATATGACACAATGCCATAATTAAACCTTAACAAAACAGATAATAATATTAATGACGTCACAAAGAACATAATTGAATTCATAGTAGCCTGACGAACCACGAAAAAGTGGTGAAACGCGTTGCGAAATAAACTTGAACTATTATATATCTACTCAATCCTGTTGGTGTTATAATTCTTTGATATATATATCGTAAAATAAACCAGAAAAGCTCAGTTACCTTGACGAATGGTTTCAACTTAAAATTGTCCACGACTGTCTTTTTTCAGGATTAAATTCAGAGCGAATATTACTGTGGAAAGCTAAGCCAAAACCTGAAATCTCCTCTCGGTTTGTAACATTACCTTTCTGTGTTTTATAGCAGCATTGTTTTTGTATTAAGAACGTTTATGTCTAATGTTTCATCCACCCTTTCTTGTAGAATGTACGGATTTACCACATTTACTATGCAACTAAATGAACCAGATGAAAGTGAGTCATCGCACGCACGTAAAAACGGACACTTAAATAAATTTTGACGCAAACGTATTCAGACATGCGTACACGTTTATGCTTACCACTCTCTCACGCGAGTACTGGTGCCCATGCTCCGACGCACGTCAGGTTATGCACTTATACGGCCTTATCAATCTCTCGTGGCCAGCGGCCAACCAGCGAAAAAATAACTGACAGGTTAAAAGTATTCTGATCTGATACTCATTATGACCTGATTCGCCCCACTATTTCTGCTTGTGTGAGCGCCCCACATTACCACCACCGCTATTAATGACATTACACCTTCACAACCACCATACTGCACACCAAAACACACACAGAAGTCTCAAAGTACCTAATCTCCTACATGCACGGTCAAACTAGTGCCCTCTTAACGTGTTACCCCTTAAAACTCTCGAGACTTTATCGAACATGCATCAGAACGAAAAGTTGTATGCGACTATCGTACGGTGTATGTAGATTAGGTCAAATCAGCACTGTCAGACACAGCTATACAGAGATTGGGGCCTTACCGAGTCCCCCACTTTTATCGTTGTTCCAATGCCATTAAGTCTAACATGCTCTCGTCAATGTGTTGACCTGTGATCACCTTTATATCTCTTCAGGCGTTCAATGTCAAACCGACAGTAGAAAGCGGCCTGACATTAGAAATCTCGAAAATGGAAAGGTAAGTACACAACTGCAATGAACCTTGTAGCCTGCGCAGCCGTCCTTTTCGTAAACGGTCTTTGCCATCCCAAACGGTCTTTGCCATTCTAATGTTTTCAGGTTTCCTATGTGTGCTCTCTACACCGTGACCCCATCAAGTCGCATAAACAAGAAACAACTCAAAATCTTTCACCTGTTTTCTTTTCTTGACTTTGAATTCAACGACGGATTACCTGGGACATCTTACCCAAACCGAAACCCAAACTTAACCTTCCCAACAGCAGGTTTCCACCTTCGCTTACACCCTAACAAGACCACCAGTTCATTTAGTTTATTACTCTAATTTTAACATTTTGACTTTACAAAAGCTCGAAGTTAATTAAGCACTGCAGCGTAAAAAACATTTTGAGTGCAAAGAAAATAAAATAAATAAAAACTCGGTTTTACCACGAATTCGAACCCTTTTTGTACCGATCGCTATTGATAGTACAAACCGGTAAACTAGACTTGCAAGCGCGGTTGACCGTCGTCAAAATTGGGAATTTACAAAACATCTCATAATTCCCTGAGGGTCCCCAGGGTACACTTGGGGAATCCGAAAACATTAGGATGGCAAAAGCCGTTTACGAAAGGGAAAATAGCGTAGCCTGCATTGCGTCTGGACATTTTTGGACTAGGAATACAGTCTTCCTTGTTTAAATATCTGTCACGACGCTGGTTATGCAACATATTGGTCAGTCTGGTGAGTCTGGAGCTCATTTTGGGTCCTTGGAATTCCTAGATTGAAGAAGCCGCACGAGAGAAATGTAGACTGGAAGAAAAGCAAAGACATGCGAGGAAGAAACGAGAGAAAGAAAAGGAAGAATGGAGTCCCAGGTAAGCACCACTCCACGACTGCTTGAAGGGAAGGAAAGTGGGTTGGGAAGACAAATTAGGAGGAAAAGGATGAAAGAGGAAGGGAATTCAATGGAGGAGATGGGATGGGATAGGAAGGAAAAGGTAAAGAGAGGTAGTTGGGCAGGGATGAGATGGGTTGGAATAACGAGGAATGGGAAAGAACGGGATGGGATAGGAAGGGAATTCTATTGATGGGATCAAAAGGAATAGGATGGGATAGGATGAGATTAGAGAAGAAAGCAAAAGAAAACAGATGGGAACGTAAAGGTCGGAGCAGGAAGAGTTGGATTCGGATGGTATTGGTATTAGGAAGAACGAAGAGGCACTAAGGTGGTCTTTAGGCCATCGCATCATTAGATAAAATATCTTAAAATGGCATTCAAAATTTGTTTTTTTGGACTCCTAAGTTTCGGAACGGCTAGGTTAACTTTCTTTGATACTTGCTTGACAGGTGGTTTAAACTAGTTGAAGATTCGGATTCAAATACAACATGCCACACTTACCAAGGAGGTTATTGGAAGGCAAAACTCCAAGGAACTACTGATGGTTTAGTCGATATATTTTGAATAATAACAAACAGTAGAATGAAGCTATGAGGAATATCTGCCTTGATATGTGATAGTCAAGCTTAACGACATTTACACATCCTAATAAATGTTCGACCCGAGATTTAAGAAATTTTCACTGGCAGATCTTGACCCCATGTTCTTTTTGTGGAGGGAACACCAAACTAAGATGGTAATTTCTTGGGTGGATTTGGAAAAACTTTGAAAACTTCAGTATGCCGAAAATTTTTCGTATTTTGAAATCAACACTTGTGTTGGGATACTGCCATCATGTAAGGCTCAGTTTACCCTAGCGCCAAAGACTGCAGATTCGTTAATACAACGGATTCCAGCACCAAAAATGTCAGACCCGTACTTTCTACATTAACCAACAAATACGTAAATATCGAGAAGTAATGCAAAAATTCACTTATTCTTTACATGAATGCAACGTCCAACTTTTTTCTGCGTTCTAGGCCGCGATGTTGCCAAGCTGTCTGTTATTTCCATAAAACCTGACTAGATAGAAACATTCATGGCGCCATTTCAACCGGAAAAACACCTGAGGACAGTCGGCTACGCCTCCTGATATTTCGACTATATTACACAGTTAATGTCAAACCTTACATGTAACTTGTTTGGCTTGACAATGACTGTGTAATATAGTCCAAATATCACCTTCTCAATTTTGTCTTGTGTTTATACTCATATTTTGACTACCGAGAAGCTTCTTTTCGGACTTTGTTTCATCTTATAATCGTTACGATTCTGTTGAATACTTAAAAACTTCATTTGTTTACTTGGCCACGTTAGAGAGGAAAGCATGACCTGGTGGGCCCCGCTCTGTCTAAAGATCTGCCCGTGGAAACCTTGGAAACTTCCATTCCACTGAATTTAGCATAATTTCAGTCGAGGCCTGACAAAGGTTTCGTAAATTTGAAACATAACAACTCTTATAAGCCCAGCTTGTTATCCCCATGTTAAGATTAGTCCCATTTCGACACATTTTCGAGGTGGAAGAAGATACTGTAAATATTTCAAGATAAACTTTGCCATCACTCTACGTCTGATATAAATTTTCGTGAGTCTAGCTTCGAAACTTATTTAGGTCATTTCCCTAACTCCAACGTGATACAATTGCAAAGCTTAATGATGCCTTCCATCTGGCCAAAAACTGGAAATTTGTTCACTTAATAAATCAGTTTGATTTTGTTTGATTTGGGATGCCATTGGAGATTTCGTGAAAAATAAAAGGAAAAGAAGAGAGAAAAAAACCCTGCTCGTACTACTTTGAATGAACAACTTAAAAAACACACACACATTGGATTACATCGTTACAAAACAATATGAAGTAAGCCCTCCATTCCTCTCTATCAGTTCATCATTCAAAATAGAAAAGGCATTGGAAATACGGTAAACAACACTGAAGACATAACACAGCTTTTATTGCAGCAAAGTTTAGGCCTAGAAGTGATCATTTATTGAAATATAATAATCTTTGTGACTGAAGCGTTATAAGGCTCTATTTCTTGCAGGCAGGAAATAAGTTATTTAATATTCAATTATTTAAAAGGCTTTGAAGTTTCTGTCCGTTATATAGTTAAACGCATTTCAATATAAACACTCAATAGTAAAAGGTCTTGATAAGAACTGAATTGGTTTATGAGTACTTATGTTTATTTGAGCAGTTAATTAGGTATTTATCATAATGCAATGTAATAAGACAGCTCTTTTAGAATTATAATAAAGGCCATTTTTATTGATAATTTACCATTGTTTATTTGAAACATGGTTTGTCTGGTGTTTGTATCTTGCTACATTTCAACCATTGAGCTACTAAGGCACTGACAGAGCAAGTGTAAAGGCAGTCATCGGTTAGAATGCCAAAAAAATGAAATGAAAAGATTTGACATTGTTGAGTGGTTATTAGAACTACTTGAAGTTTTCAAAGCATTGTGGTTAGATGTAAAGCCACCATCAATTTCGGAACAAACCATTCATGGTAACAGCTCTGTAATATACCTCAATCAGCAGCTAATGGAACACATTTAAGCTTGCAAAGCGTTGTGGTTTGACGTACAGTCACCATTATTTTTGGAACCAACAATTCATAGTTACATCTTAATCATTTTTGAGTAGTCAGTAGAGCTAATCTAAATTTGGAAAGTCTTTGCGGCTAAATGTGTTGCTACTGCATCATCACTTTTCAGTATCATCAACAAATTGAGATTTTTTTTTAAAACTGTTTAAAGTGTTCATTTAGTAAACCTTTCAGTATGACTTCAATTTGTGATTAATTTGCACAAATGTGTGCACCAGTAGGGCAAACATAAATTGTTAGATGGATTAAAAGTGTCACCAGTTTTATGAAATAGCAGTTTTCAGTCATAAACACATGCCTTGGCAAATTGCTAATCACCAGCATTTTATTTTCTGATTTGTTTTTCATTTTCCATCAGGAAGTTCTATTTGTGGTGAACAACTTCCTTCATTATGCTTTTGTTCAGATAGAGTTTGTTGATCAATTTCTAATGACACTATGTGTTTCCCAGGAACCATAGCCAGCCCCAGAATTCTTGGTTCTTCATTTTCAAAGTCTAAAACAGCAAGTGCAAAACATTAAAGGGGTGTATAAAAACTATTGGGTCAACAGATTGGCTAATTAGATTGGATTGTTTCTCCTTCTCTAAAATCTTGTTTTTCCTACTGGTCAACCAGCCTAAGTATGTACCAGTGGGCCAGTTGGTCAGCCTCATTTGCTCATGATGGTCAACATTAAGAAACATCCTTAGAAGGAGTTGTCAAAAACCCCTCCATCCAAACTCCAAGGCGACAACTGGTTACATGAAATAATTCCTAGACCAAATAATCAACAATAATTGGAATGTCTTTTTATCTTGCAATGTTCCTGTGACTAGGACCATCAAGACGAAGGTTAGCTGGTATAACTACTGGAACCTCAGGGTGTCACAATCGCCCAAACGGCTTAAAAATTGGGGCTCAGACCATATGAGGGTGCACATAAATGGGCCTAAATCTGATACATACACTTTTAAAAGATCTCTTAGACAAAATGTCTTTCTAATCCAATATACAACACACATTAAGGTGTGCTACCACAACACATCCAAGTGTGTGCAGCATCAAACAAAGGTGTTTCAACAACACACCAATCAGAAGAAGGAAAAAATGCTCCTCAAGTTGTGTTGCTGAAACAAACCTTGCTTTGTTGTTATCTTTTAGTAACACATTTTAATGCGTATGAATTACTGGACTCAGTTGAAGTATAAGCCTCTGCCCCACTGGCTTCACATTGTTTAAAGTGCTCAGAATATTTTTAAATGCAATTAAAACTTTGTTTTGGCACATCAAATCCCTTGACAGATTTTGTGAGTCTTCTACTGGAGTTGATCAATACACTTGAATTACCTCAATGTGTCAATTTAACATATTTGTTTTAAGTATTCACTGGGCTAGTCCTTCCCTGCATGGTCCCAAAGTTCCTATTGGTAGTGCTTCCTGGGACATATTGTGCCTGATTCAGGGGCACAAAATTTTCTTCTGGAATGAGTACTTGACCCTCTTAGTAATCCCACCAATGTGCTTCCCATCTGGGGTCCCAGGTTCAGCACTGTACATGAGCAACCAAGTAATCCAACAACCATTGGCAACTGTCAAGCATTCAACAAGCAGAATAATGCTTTATTTATGTGGCTATCCAACCTTTAACCTAGTGGTTTTCAGTCTTTTTTGGATGAATTCCCACCTGCCTCATACTGAAAGCTCTTGCTGCCCCCCCTGGTCAGTCCGAGTTCAGCACCTGCATCTAACCCCAGAGCAACAAACTGAAAAAATGTAATATATGGTTACTTAGGTCAGTATTGCCAAGCTAGTAATTATAACACCTTGTGACAACTAGAAACCAAAAAAGGCATTGGTGAATGTCCGTGGCACACCCACCCTTTGCATCCTAATACTCCTCCATGTTGCCTTTTTGTCATTGCTCCCTGACCTTCTCTGAATGCACACTGTCAGGGAGGACTGCCCCCCCTTTAGAAGCACTGTCCTAACCTATGGTGCCTGAGTCCAGCATGCCAAGAACTAAAAACAAGCCAACCCGACCCCTTTTGGTACCGAAGTTCAAGCTTCACAGCACCATCACATCTTACCATCTCCATTGACATACTCTTGACAGGATCCCAATATGATGTTCATGTCCTGGTCCGTGCACAAAAAAGATCCTATTAATGTTCTTCCATCAGAAATTTTCACTTTTATGGTTTTGTTTAACCAGCTATGGAGAAGATCTCTTGAGTTTAATGGTGGATCCTCTTCTGACATCTATAATATGGTGATCAGTACATGTAAGAGGTTGTGGGACTTAAGAACCAAACCACATGTGTTGCTTACAAGGTTCATTAATGTTCCCAAACAATGTCCCAATCTCCTTTACATTTGGTTTTTTAGTACCTTAAAAGAGCTTTGAAAGAATACGTGACATAAAATAATTCCAATTGAGCTATTTCCGCTTATTTTTGACCATTAAATGGCAATAAAGCTTTAAGAAAACTCTTTGACAATCCATCGCCACGTTTCCGGATGCTCCCGCTATTGTACGTCAACATCCGAATTCTTCCTTATATAGTTAGGGCGTGGCAAAGACGTCACAGTGACCTATAACAGAGGCATTGACAATGACGCAGTTTAATTTGCGGCCATTTTTGAAGCTTTTAGGTGATTCGAATTTGTTGGAAGGAATCTTTGAAATCGTGTGTGTATTTGTGTATTTAACTTAGTATTTTGTGGACGAAAGAAATTATCGAAGACGTCTTTAGATTTATGGTAGATTTTTCGAGTTCTGTAAGTCCAATATTGGTAAGAATTATGAAGTTGAAGATAGCCGTTGTTTGTTCCAGCAACCAAAACAGAAGCATGGAAGCACACAAGTTTTTGAGGTAAGTTTGAACCCAAATTTATCTTGTTTTCTAAAGGTACGTTATTTTGGGTGTTAGGCTGCTTTAGAAGGTAGTTTTGACGGGGATTTTTTTTGTCCTTTTTCCAGCAAAAGAGGCTTCGATGTGAAGTCCTTTGGTTCTGGAAGTCAAGTGAAGTTGCCTGGTTCTGCCCCAGACCAGCCAAATGTCTACTCATTCAATACTACGTATGACGAAATGTATAAAGACCTTCTTCGTAAAGACAGACAACTGTATCCGTATAATCTGGCTTTTTCACAATCGCGGCTTCGTTTTCAGAATCGCTGTGGTATACGTCTTCCTCTTTGTTATTCGAAAGAGGAAGCTCTTTGTGTTCTATTTCGTGTTGAAACGCGTAGGTGTCTCATTTTGTTCGTATTTTCGATAATCCTTTCATTGCATGGAAAACGAGAAGTGATTTCCCTGAGGTAGAGTAAATATTTTGGTATTTATGGGTACTGATACCATTTAGTTTTAAGGGAGATAATCTTGACGCGATCTTCAGCAGTATTGTCGAGGGGATCATTAGGTTAGCGTCCATATTAGGAAAATGATTCTCAGTTCGTCAGATTTTGGTTGCACTATTGTTGGGCCGTATTCAGATATTCGAGATGTTTCTCTTTTTTTTTTTTTGGTTTATTTTTTCCTTCCGTTGTCAGATGTTCCATCAGGTACTGCTGTTTCCGTCGTTTTGACCAGCACTTCCTGTGATTGGTCAAACTACAGTGGTAGTGGTGGTCACTGGTTCCTAACTTCAAATCAGATGTGTAGAAATATTGTGGTAAAGGCCTTGAGTAAGACTCCAACTCCTGCTAGAAATCTTAGAATGAAGGGTTGTATAATCCAAACCTGATGCAATTATCACATCTGTTCATTTTAGTGGGTTGACATCACCTAGTTTAACCAATCCCATTGAACACCTGAAAAATATTTAAAAGGCCATTAATATCTGGTTGCTAACCTCTTTAAACTACCCTGGGGTTTGTAAACTATCTGTAAGAACAACTGAAGACAAAACAGTTAAGTGTGCAGATTTTGGGTTTAAAAAGTTGCAAACCCTTGAGAGGGCAATTTCCTATCAGAAACTGGTGACAGTGAAAGTTAATAGTGGTTTTGTTTCATGACAGTGTGGGCCATGTTTCTGCATGCAAATTCTCAGTAGCCCATACTCTGTGACATAGAGATACAGGAATTGTGCTAAGTTCTTATCCATATGGTGTACTTAAGCATTGCCAGATTTATAAGCAGGTTTCCAAAAGTGGTTAAAAATTGTCATGTAGACTTGTACTAGCAATTCTATCAGGAGGACTAGTGAAATTGCTCTCAGGACCAAGATCAGGTAATAGTAGTCCACAAGACAGCTTTTTGTAACTTTTAACTGTGCTGCTTCTGTCAAACTTCTTTGTCCTGTTTCAATGAGTCCCCAAACTGAAAATCTGTGGGGAAGGCATCCCATTACCATGCCTATATTCAGCCCCAGGACTGTTTTACATAATCTTTTCTTTCTTCTTCCACTGATGATACACTGATGTTTCTTTGCATCAGCTAACCTGTCAGTTTTGTGAGGTTAAATTTTGATTTTGAATTGCACTACATGTAGTGGAAAGGGGCATCAGCTACAGTCAAAGCACCAAGCCACTTTAAATGTCAGATGTTTAATCTTATTACTGATATATTGGTGATATGAATGCGGAAGACATACAGCATGGTTGTTTATTTTTGTTGGAGGGGTTTTTCTGTAATTTTTTGAAATGTTTATGTTGAGGTAATCTTGTCATTTCATATCCTGTTTTCCATATCTTCTGCCTGATCTAGGTCACTTGATATATTACTTTGTTACTGGTGTATAAGTACATATTAAACTATCAAATGTGATAATTCCCAAGATATACTCATAGAACACCTTGATCTTTTCTTCCTGGGGTGCAGGGTGGGATGGTATAGATTAGGGTTTGCATTTACTATATTTATGAAATGTGACTTCCCCATGAAAATGGTGTTTTTCACTTTCAATGTGACCCTTGCTTACATTTTAATCACTCAAATTATCCAGGTTTATTTGTATTAATTTTACATTGCTTGAGAAAAAAGACATGTAAGTATGGTCACGAACCATTTTCAATGTTTACATAAAGTATGTGTTCTGTGTTCGTCGGGTGCATCCATGCTGTAATGTAGAACAGGTGTGTGCAGCCTTTGGTTCCTGAAGCAGCAAAATTACAGGTGCTTCTGAGGATTCATGTTGAGGAAAATGAGGTCAGGGCTTCAAGAATTTGTTTTTCTTTAGACTAACATGTTACCCTAAAGTCGACCATTATTTCTTTGCGAATCAATTCCTAGCTAAGCACTCTTATTCTTAACGCAAGGTAATTTTGGTTCGTATACACGAGGCGACTGATATGCCAAATCTGCTCTATCCAGTCCCCAGGAAAGTACAGATGTATTAAGACATTAAATACAAAACGTATGGTACAACTTCAGTTCTCGCATGGACTGCACATGAAGGTGATTGATTTTTACAATCAATTTTAATATGTAAACGAACGGAAATCACGTGGGTGAAATTTTATGAAACGATTTCTTGGTACAAATTAACGCTTTTATGCAACATATGTGTTTCCACTTACTTTCTCTCACGGAAAAGAACAAAGTTCTATCCTCTGGCCGTAAAAAGCATTCCAACTCGCGTGATTGTGTGAAAAAAGGGTAAATTTTCATCATGGATACATCTAACTGTGAAAAACAAATCTTGCAGCTTAGGGAAAAAAAGCCACGAGATATGTGCATTTGATTACTTCCAACACATCTTTGAACATCGGGAAGTCGACGTGGCTGGTTTTTTACATTAACTGACTTATTATGGATTAAAAGAAAGTTAAGAAACATGTGCTTACTTTATGAAGCGATAATGTTGAAATCAAAATATATTATTTAGCCTTTATCTCTACATAAACGTGACGTCTGAATGATCAATGATCCGACAGATCCTAGAGTTGAATGCAAGCTGAAGCACAGTATCACAAACCCATTAACTGATGTCCTGTAAAATAAATGGTAACTGATTAGTGTCTTTAAACTTGAGAATGATGGAGAAACGTTGGTCCAACGCTCCAAGTTCCTCTTACTTGAAAATAGCTTGGTAGTTTACCGATATATTTTAGCCACTTCACAGTGTCCATGGTCCGATTTTAAGAGGTCAGCAGTACAAGTTAAAAGAAGAAATAATGTGAAACATTTTGAACAGTCAAAAAAAATAAACCTGGTCATCCTCGTGGATTCACTGTTGCTGTTGGTGAAAGCCGCAAAACCAAAGTTGCCGACCGTGGGATTTTCTGGGCCGTGTTGCACTTTGCCATTGTTATACGTGGATGGGATTAGTTGTGAAGATCTGACTCGAATGGGAACTATAACATTTTCATTGGTTGCCTTCAAAAAAATCGTTATACTGCGTTTTATCCAAGTTCTTAGTTTATTGCGTTGAGAGAGATTATTACGTTGCACAAGGTAAGAGTACTGTATGTGAAAATGGGTTGCTGTTTCTTCGTTCGAAATGTCTCCGGTAGTCCATGTATATAAAACTTGTGATTCTTTCATTTGGGGACTTGGGCGGTGAAGTAGGATGCCTCCGCGTGCATCGACGTCTTTCGCAGTTTTAGGAATGTTGGATCGAAAATTGCATGGGCTGTTTCTGCAAGGAAGAATTTGAAAGCAACTGTGCAGTTCCCACCAAGAAAGCAGTGGCTTAAAAGTGGACCAGTCGAGTGCAAATAACGTAAAATAAAAGGATTAAGTTATCGAAATCATTCCCATTTAGTTTCCAAAGTTCTAAGTTTAAAGGTGAGAGGCTTTTTTCAACGTTGTGATGTAAACTGACGCATCCCCAGTGGAAAACATTAAAAGTCGTAAAAATGTAGTTTGCATGTATTCTGTTGATATATTGCGGGCTGTTGCAAGACCTCCGCCCGTGATCGTCTGCATTTGGTTGGGGAAGTCTTGATGAAAAAAGAAGGGAATGAATTTGGTTTTGGAGAGTTAAGGAGGGTTTAGATTTTCCTTTCGTACAGTCGACTTGTTCGGTAAAGTACGAAAGTGCTGCGGGCCAAAGAGTGAACCTTGAGGCAATTTTCAGCAGGGTTTTTATTTTCCCAAACCATTTGCGACAGCAACAGAACGAATGGAGGAGGATAATATTCCATAGTGACTCAAATTTTTGACGTTCTAAACCATTCTTGAATTTTTGGGCAAACGTTAAACTTCTTGGAAAACTGAACTGAGTCTAAAGTTTCGTCGAATTAATAGTGGTCGATGGCAAGTATCCAAAATTTAGGCCGGGAACAATTTTGTGACCTTAACTAGACTTGTAGAATAAGGGTTGATTTTATTGTAGTCCCGGAATTAGCGTTGCGTCAACGGTATTTAATGGGCAAAAATTCCAAGAACTCTATTCCAGTAAGCTATGCAGGCAATGAGAATCGTGAAATTTTTTTTCCTACAGATCGTCCATTGTCGCTTGAATAAGAATTCGGTTGCACTTGAAAGCGTTTTCCTCGTACAGATGAAGCTCTGAAGAGATTGTTAGACACTGATTTACTTTATGAGTCGACGCCATGTTGATTCATGTTTCCTGCTTTCTTCTAAATACTCGAAATTAAGGCTCCTTGCAAGCAGTTAATTGTTCAATGGCGGTTAATTTTTGTTAGCGTAGTGTAGAATTTTTTACAGCGCGAAAACTGAGGAAAGGCTAAGATTAGATGCATTAAATTCTGCACGCGAAAAAGCTGATGTCCAATCTGTCAACTTTATAAATACTGTCGGGCTCTTGCGTCATACAGTTTGACGTTGGCAGTGTAGTTTAATCTGCTAGTGAATTTCATACATCGGCTGGTGAGGAACCAGGTGGAAAACGGCTTGATAAAAGTTAAGGCCCAACAGAGAATGCGTATAACAGCCATAAGTTCGAGAAATTTAAACGTTTAATTGTATTGTTTCGTTGCGTCTCGCACCATCTGAGTGTGGAAAATTCTTTTTGACAGTTTTCAGAGGTGTGTTCGCATATGCCTGCTCGTGTGATATATGCACGTAGAGATGGAAAAATTTCCCTGAGGAAGTCGTTACCGCACATTACGCATGTTTCTACGCTGTTTGGGGCTCTTCGCAACTGTTTTTGTTCGAGGATAAGTCGAATGGGATTTCCGGTATTTCACGTTTTTAAAAAACATTTAGACTAAACATAAAGGCCTGCACGAATTGGTTCCTTGCACGACTTTAACAAGAAGCGATTTAAATAGTGAACTCCGTCGTCGCGTGAACAGACTGGTTTCTTTTCCCCCTTCTGGCAGTTATCGCTCGACCGTGTATTCTTGGTGCACGTGATAGTCTAGAAAATCGTAGAATTTCGGGGTTCTGACCTGAAAAAAGTGGAGTTTTCGACGAAGTTCAAGGAAAATCGGTGGGAGAAATTGTGTTTCCACTGCATACGCCTCAATGAAATAACCGCGGCGTTTCATTTTTATTGAAAAATGTTGCCTTCATGTACTGCAGAGATGGTTTAAAAGGTTCAGTGACCTGACATTTCCAAGAATTAAAGACAGCGATTATGTGGTAACCAAATGCGTGACGAATGTGAAAAACTTAAGGGGAATCTCTTCAAGACTGGCAGAAATCCCGTGACATCCCATTCAGTAGTTTCCGCCTTTTTTATTCGAGGTTGATGAAGTTCCATCCTACGCATCTTGGTCGATGAATAGTCGTGAATCAGTCTGGCACGCTCTGAATTTTATAAAATTGGGATCCCTTTGATACGGATCTCAACGTTAACAGAAGTGTTGGGAGAAGTTGCACTTTGTCTCGGTTTGGATATTTGAAACTGCAGCTTCAAGTTTCAGGTGCTTAAAACTTCAGCTTCCTGATTTACTAAAAACCCGGACAACCACACCAAGTTTCAGACGAAACAATTTTAAACCTGTAGAATTCTAATGAAAGCTGCCGATCAGATGAAAGATATGCTTATCACTACTTGTACTTTAATCTTGTCGAGGAAAGCCGGGTTACTGTAACTCAAAAATTTTGGAATTGTGACGACATTGAAACGAGTTTCATGTTTATCTCGGAGTAGATTCTCCATTATTAGTGTAGTGCATTAGAAGGGCTTTCAAATTGCTAATCGAAATGAAAAGAAATAGCATTCCCACTTCTAGTCTATTCCGCATAATTTTGTATCGAGTGTTTGCTTAGTTTATTTCCATAGCTGTATTAACTTTCCTTGACATATTTCCGGAAAAGGGTTAAATTCGGATAGGACTGATGAGGATTCCGTTGTTTATGGTCAAGATTCTGTAGATAAAAGCTTTGTGAACTGTTTTTTTTTTAGGTACACAATTTTCAAGTAGAGAAATTAGTGTTTGTTATAATATTAATGTTCATTATTCTAGATGTTTGGAAAGGTACCTCAACAGTATTCACACTATTGAATTATCGTATTGTTTTATGACTAAGTCGATGTTATGGATATTTCACATGCGTGAGCAAACATCAAAAGGGACTGCAATTTTAAGCATATTTTGAGTCAGAAATCATGGTGTTACGTTGGTTTAATTATATTTTATAATTTATGTATAAATTATATTTACAATACAGAATATTATATAACCAAAGTTTGGATTTGAAATATAATTGTTTAAAATACAACATAGATGGTAATCGTGGTATACAGACCTGCGACGCTCGCAACTTGAAGGAACCTGTGTTGGCTTTTGTCTCCCATCTATTCAAAGCGATAAATTGGCGGCATTTCATTACTTATAATTTTAAGGCAAAATATCTCTGGTGTTCTTGTAACCTGAAACAGTCGATCAAACGACTAAGGTCAAACGTGTCTCGATTTTTGAACTGGAACCAATTTAGTTTGTTAGAAAAGGAGGGACATTTTTGGTTTCCGAAAAAGTTGTAAATATTTTTTGCAGGAGAATGAAAGGGTCGAAAATATTTCTAGCTTCTATAAATATTACTGAAAAAAAATTAGTTGCTTTGACAGCAAAGGCTACAAAAAGGCTCTGGGTGACCGTAAACCTTGTTTATCTCAAAAATGTGGGTTTTTAATGTAATGTGCTGATTTGAAAAAAAAGATCTACCAGGTTTGGTTTTGTTTTTTGGGGTTTTTTTTTTTTAACATTATAAGAAAACAAGTTATTTCAGAATTTTAAAAATATGTTTTGATTCAGCGTGTTTGAGTCTGTTATAGTTTGAATGATAAGGGCTGTCTAAAAACATTCCTATTGCTATATCTACTTTGTATAATATACTATAATGTACTTTATAATAGTTGTTTATAATTTTTGATAGTTAACCTGGTGAGATCAATCTTTCAAGAAACCTTGTTGGTTTACTGTAACTGACTGTACAAAGTGTTTATGTGTTTGTACTTTGGATTTCGGTTCTTAAGTGTGGATTCTGTAGTTGTGGATATCGCGTAAGAGGTTATTCTTGTCTTTTTATTTTCAAAGCCTAAATGGTTTGTTTTATGGTAAAGTAAAATCTGTTCTACATGATTTATATTGCTATTTCTGGAAATTTTATCCTCATTGGCCTATTCACTTTTATTAGCAAATACAAAGGCGTCTGGCGGTATCTGTGTCTTACAGAAATTGTCAAGACGGAATATTCTTGATGTCTAACTCAATTTGATATCTAATTGAAATGGGTTGGAACTTCAAATACGCGTAAATGATCTATCATCTAGTCTCAAGAATGTCCTTGCTAATGCTAAAGTTAAGCAAAGTAGCATTTGTTCTAGAATTGTATGAGATCTGTTTCCATGGTGTAATAATTACAATTCGTCAAGTGAATTCTGGTTCAGTTTACCCAAAAATTCACAGGCGAAAGGGGCTTCTGGTTCTTAGCTGTGTGTCTCTAGTTTGTCAGAAAGTGAGTGCAGATTTCATTCGGAAATATTTTGTATTTGGCCTCCTCTTTTGGGAAGAGTTTCCCAATGTCTGAATATTAATTTCTGTGATTTGAGGCCGTAGTTCGTTTTTGTCGGTGAATAATTTAAAGCTGAACATACCCTGACGTGAGTTGCGGGCATGGATTGCGTATTAATGGGGATATTAGGTTTCTGAATTTATCTGATATATTTCTTAAGATAGCTTAGAAAAGACTTCTCTTTGTGCTTTGTGATAGAGTTGTTGAAAAATATATTTTTATCAGTGAAGAGTGACTTTTTATTCATTGTCTCAACGTCTTGGAAATAAAATAACCCTTAACTCAGAAATTCTCAGATATACCCAAAACGGAATTTTGCACATGCTAGATCGGAACCGAAGAATTAAAGCAAGACCAGAAAGATTTCAAGATTGCAAAGAATCCTTCGACCTTGTCATTACAGCTGAAGAAAGAGTATACGACCAAGTGATTGAATGTAAGAATTTCCAATATTCCGCTGAACTACTGTTCGATTACGATTACTGTACGACAACTTGTTTAAAGTTGTTCGAGTCGTGCTACCTTAGGGTATCTCTCCTAGACACATTGGTGCCAGTCAAACCTTTTCCTTTAACAACTCCGTTTTCATGAGCACTTGAACACCTTCAAAAGGTCAATATTTCATAGAATAATTGTGTAAATGTTTGGAATATATGTCAATACGAGAAAGAGATTGACAACTTCGGAGGTTTTTCTTGTTAATTTTTTACCATAAAACCCTGATAAAATTTCGTTTCATGTACTATCCTTAAGTTAATATGTTATTGTTACAATCTAGGAATCCTGAATCGTTACTTTCTTGATCACTTTTAGATTAAAAATTACCTTTTTGAGAAAGAAATTAAAGTGAAGTAGGTTTATAATAGTTGTAAACGTTTTCCTCGCATTAATGTGTTTTCCTTCTTGTTTATGTTAGCTTTAGAAAGCACAGAACCGGTAACTTACACCCCTGTTCATATAATAAACATCGACATACAAGACAACCACGAAGAAGCGACGTTAGGAGCCTTCATTGTTTGTCATCTCTGCGAAAAGGTTTGTGGCAACTTTATGTATCAATATCCTTACGACGGTAAACATTCTTTTTCAGTATCTACGGTAATTATTTGGTGAATTGTTTATAATATGGAATTAAAGTAGTTCACTACAGTGTCTATTTTACTGTTTGCAGTTATCACTGTCTTTATTTTTAGGCATTTCTGTCTTTAAAATAATTGTAAGTTCGGTGCAGAGTGTATCTAACCACGGAAGAAGTATCATGAACAATAGATATTTGTCAAATTATGGAATTACCGAGTTACCAACGTAAAAACAGCATTGGAAATCGACACATTTTTACGGTTTTCTTCGATGAAATTTCCGAAAATTAGCACAAGTTCAGATATCTATATGAAGAATAGCCGGGTAAAATATCAGGAGAGGTTGTTAAAACAGAGGTTTTGCCATAAATTAAGTGGGTTTTGAAAAACTGTGTCTTATGGAAAATGATTTTTTGATATGTTACTCTTATTCTGAATGTTCATGTTAACCTAGCTCTAAAATTCACCGAAGTGAAACTGTCAAAACTTCTTCGAATTCCATTTCAGTTTTTTTTTTGTCCGAAGTTTGGATTTAAAATTAGCAAGCTGTATGCATTGCTATTGACTGTTGAATGTATATATTGCTGTAATCTTTTTGTCGTTTATTTATCGAACAAATCTTAATATCTAAAAGACAAAGTGCGATAAGGGACAGCCGTGAAGACTAACTTTCATTATTTGAAAAGTTGCTTCACTTGAGAGAGCTTCTTCCGAACTTATATTCACCTTTGATATGCCTTTTCTGAACTGTACCCTGTGTATCTGTGGTTGACTGTGTAAGTATGTGCGACGTCGTGACTTACTCCCTCTTCCCTCTGTTGTGCTCGAATGGACAATACATTTACAATTTCTATTTTAAGCAATTTTGGTATTCCCTTTATTTCAGATCAGTAAAGCCGAAGATACTGAAAGCGCAATCGACGAAATTCTCGAAAGTTTTGAAGCAAAATACGCCGACCGAAACATTTTACACTCAGTAGCGTTTTACTGAAGTATCGAAATACTTAAACTGGAAGAGGAAAATCGTGTTTTGCAAACAAATGAAATGTGTAGGGTTTAATAATCTTTCAAATCAGCATAAAGTTTCAATTTCTACATTGGAAAACAGCAATATTTATGATTAGTTCTATGAAAGGGAAATGACGTGTCTGGTTTTGTAAATAGTGTCAATATTTGTATTTCATAGAGTACGATCTACTGTGTAAAAATTCATTCGTGGTAACGCAGTTTGACTGCTGTGAGGTTTTCGCGAGGGTGAATTGGTGAAAAGACGTGTAATTAGAGCATAAAACGATACGGTAGTATTTTTTATATTAAAATCACTTTGCTTTACTGCACCTTGTTTGTTTTGGTGTTTTGATGATCGAAAAGTCCGATGGGTTCATGACGAAAGAATTAAACATCAGATATCAGAAACATTATCTGGCAACCAACTTAGTATACAAAATATTCGAGAACTTTCCTACGACTGCAGAACTTGAAAAGAATTAAGGGCGTGAAGCAAAGGGAAAACTGTTACTAGAGGCAAAAAAAATTAAGCGTTCTAGTTCTTCCCAGACGCTGAAATCGTGATTTTCAGTGTTTTGTCCTTGTCGAGAGCTTCACCTCTTTAAAGCCTAGTTCTCATATGTCGGCGACGGTCGCCGATAAGGGCTTTGCGACGTCGGCGACTGGTTGCGACATATGAGAACACTGAAATTATATCGGCGATCATCGGCGACTCGGCCGCAGAGAACAAAAAAAGTTTGTTCCCTTGCGATATTGCGGATAATCCCCGACTATCTGCGGCGAATGAGAAATATCAATCGCTGACTCGATCGACGGTGATCTGCAACGATCAGCGACATATGAAGGTCTTATTGGTGAACGTCGCCGACACGAGAACTATGCTTAAAACCCGCCATGTTTTTACCTTAATAAGTTTCCTGGAATTTCCAGCAGATCTCGTATCAAGAGAAAGTTTACGCTTGCGCAGTTTCTAATCCCACGAGGATGGGATAATTAACAATTATTTTTTTAAAACATATGGTTTTTTCAAATTTTTAAAACAATTTTACCGAACTCAGTCGGCTTGTGGCCCACTCATTAAAAGAAACGTTTTGAACTCATCCTGAGTGCATTTATCGCCAAAAAGTAAGAGAAATACAAATCTTTGAATACTTTCTTGTGAAATTTCGTTGATTTTTTTGGTATTGTCCGGCGACTTGCCAAATTTCGTTTTTTTGCGCAATCTGATTGGTTCCTCTGTCTCAGCCTATCCTGCACTATTCACCTCCGTGCAAAACAAGATGGCGTCCAGTTTTGTTTCAGTTACGAAAGATGAACTTTTTAATAAACGAAGCCGCCGTGCCACAGGGAGAAATGCATTTAGGATGTGTTCAAAATGTTTTGTTTACAAATGATGAGTGGGCGACAAGCCAACTGAGCTCAATAAAATTGTTTTAAAAATTTGAAAAATAAAGATATGAAAATAATTATGCGAGGTATACGCTAGAACAATTATTCACCTCAGTGTCGGTGAATAGTGAAGCTATCCACCACTATTCACTTCGAATTCGGTGAATAGTTGTTAACTATTGGTCGTGGCTAGGAGGTATACCTGAGAAGGAAGATTAGGATCAAGGTTAGGGCTAGAACTATCCCTAATCCTAACCCCAAACCTGACCCTAATCCTAACCTATCCCAACCTATAGTGAAATCGCTGAATAGTACGATATCAGTTGAAATAAACAAGTTTTTAATTCATTACCTTACTCAAAAACTTTCTGCAATGTCAAACTCTCGTTGGGTTTTTAAGTATCAAGAGATTTTTCTAACATCGCGTCGTCTCGCAAAATGGACTGTTCCGGAGAATATTGTACGGTATTTAATCGGTCCTTGATAACCCGAAGCAGCAATTTGATCATAGGCTGGTGCTTGGTTCATGCTCAGAACTCGCTGGTGGGAACTAGGAACTCGGAACTCAAGGCCTGGAAATTGAAGCCCGGAACTCGGAAAACGGAACTCCATTTTACAAGGCTCTAAAAACTTCGTGCCCTGACAATTTCGGACGCCAAAATTTCCTGACAGGTTTCTGTCAGAAATTTTTTGCAGTTAATGTAAGTGATCTTTTATTTTCACCAAGTCAAGTGATCTTTATATGTCATTTTTGACGCACTACGGACGCATCATCAACTGGAGAATACTCATGCAACTGCGAAGCGTAATGTAGAAATGAAATAGGAAAAATATAGTGTCTGTTCCGTGGAAGTTTCGCCATCTTCGGAGTCAACATTTGGACGGAATTTGACCTGTAACTGAGGCAAAGCTGCAGGATTTCCTGTAATTCCTAGAACTGGTGAGCGGTTACCTTCCGGGTGTCTCACTTCTGAGCCCGCAATCTAAAATTCAACGTTTAAATCACGCTGGCGTTGGGAACATGTACAGGAGTGTACAGAATTAGTATTGTTTAGCTTTCTGTTTAAAAAAAGCTTCTGGTTTTTTGCGTGAGACCATGGAGCAAGTTTTGAATGCAACTGTCAAAGTACCTAGAGGAGGTGAGAAAGTCTACAAGGACCAATGTGTTTACTGCTTCGAAAGCCCGGTGAGTTGGAAGAGTTTTTGGACACGTGAAATTGCTTCTGACTTGTCATAAGGTCAGTTAAGTCTATATGGCTCTTGTGGTGGTTATGAAGTGTTTATGGAACGGGACATAACTTTTTCAAAAATGATGAAGAATGGCGTTTAGCCTCTTTCTTGAGGGGTTTGGGCTAATTTGTGATTGCCAAATGATGTCGATATTTCTTCGCAACGTGCCTTAAAGGCTTTTTCATGGGAGAGAGGAGGGACTAGCATGTGGGCCAGATTGGTGTGCTGGGATGATTTTAGCCAGGTCATTTTTACCAAACTAAATCGAAAAAGCTGTACTACGTGAATCCATTCAAAGTCTGGAAAATTAGCATGATATCCTAATAGACTGAGTGAAGCAATGAAGTAGTGAAAATTGCCCCCCATCTTTGTCAGGGTCCTGGTTGGTCAAAGTGGAATTGGGGTTTAATGGAATAAATAACAGAAAGGTACTTTCAGGAAGAGCATTGTCTGATCTTGGCTGTTATTAAATAAACAGTCCCTTCAGTGAAATATCATTATTTAAAAAAAATTATTATTTCAGGAAATTTCTGCAAATTGTCTGTGTAAATGTGTTTCATAAAACTAAACTTCAGTATACTGTGATAGTGCAGTGTTGACCATACAATTTCTCATGGATCTCTTGGATCATTCTGTATGTGTCCATATTTCCAAGTATCTATAAACTGGGAAACCAGGAGGATTGTTTGAATGGCTCAATAAAAGTGGGAACTTAAACAGCCTCAAAAATGTTATTCCATTAAGAGTTTGATAATTGAATTCCCACTGTTAATAAGACTACTAGCTATGACAAGCAATTAAAGCATTACAGATTAGAAAAGTCTTGGATGGCTTTGAAATAACTCCAGCCAGCACCTTTGACAAAGATAATTCAAATTAAAATGAATAATCATGTCATATCTTCATCCTGATATGGACTGTTGGGTTTACTGGAATGGTTTTGCAGTTGTTGAAGTTTTTATTTGTCTTTTATAGAAATTTCAAGGTGGAATATATATTTGTCTAAATACTTTCCTTGGATTTTGTTTAAATCATGTAAAACTGTATGCAACAAGGACTGGAAGAAATGTATTTTTACACTATAAGCAATTATTAAAGGTAAATATTTTTGTATTTGTATATTTCTTTTATTTTTCCTTTTCCCTTACTTTTCCATCCTTCATATCCCATCGCACCTTATTCCATTTCTTTCTTTCCCTTGCCATCCCATCCTTCCCCACTACCATTCCTTCCTTCTTTCCGTCCTCTCGTTTTTCTTTTCTTTCCCCTTTTCCTCCTCCTTTACCCTCCTTTTGTCTCTTTTTCTTCTTCCTTCCCTCTTTCCCTCCCTCCCTCCCTCCTTTCAACCTCCCTCCCTTCCTCTCTTCCTCCCTTAATCCCTTCCTTTCTCCCTCCCTCCCTTTCTCCCTCCCTCCTTCCCTCCCTTCCTACCTCCATTCCTTTGTCCTTCCATTCCTCTCTTTGTTCCTCCATTCCTTTCTTTGTTCCTTCCTTCCTTACATCCATCCATCCACCCTTCCTTCCTTCCTTCCTTCCTTCCTTCCTTCCTTCCTTCCTTCCTTCCTTCTTTCCTTCCTTCCTTCCATCCATCCATCCATCCTTCCATCCTTCCATCCATCCATCCATCCTTCTATCCATCCTTCCTCCCTTCTATCCATCCTTCCTTCCATCCTTCCTTCCATCCTTCCTTCCATCCTTCCTTCCATCCTTCCTTCCATCCTTCCTTCCATGCTTCCTTCCATCCATCCTTCCATCCATCCTTTCATCCATCCTTCCATCCATCCTTCCATCCATCCATCCTTCCTTCCTTCCATCCATGCTTCCTTCCATCCATCCATGCTTCCTTTCATCCTTTCATCCTTCCATGCTTCCTTTCATCCTTCCATTCATCCTTCCATTCTTCCTTTCATCCTTCCATTCATCCTTCCATTCTTCCTTCCATTCTTCCTTCCATTCTTCCTTCCATTCGTCCTTCCATTCGTCCTTCCTTCCTTCCATCCTTCCTTCCATCCCTCCTTCCCTTCCTTCTTTCTTTTCCTTTCTTCCTTCCTTCCCTCATCATCAACTTACTCCCAGCTATCATCTCATTTCCATTTTTCCATTATAAGTCCCACCCTTATTCTCTTATTCAAAATCTTTTGTACAAGAAGAAAATGTGTTTTATAATGAGAGTTTAAATCATATGGACCAAATGGTGAATGGTAAATTATATTTGATTTTTTAACTTTGTAAATTCTTCATTGTTGTTCATTAATTTATGCATCATATTTTTAAACTGAATTGATATTATGAAAAATTGAAAAAAAATGTTTCACTTCTTTAAATTCTCCCTCACCCTCTTGTATGCATGTTTCCCTTATATCACCAATAGTAACCATAAGCATTTTTTTAGCCAAAACAAGCAAGTGGAAATAAAAGTGAAGATCCTCCAAAGAAAAAACCTACAAAACTAGCTATAGGTAACTATTTACAAGACGTACATTAAGTAAAGAAGGTGATATATGTACATAGTGATGTACAGTACTGAGTAGTATTGTCAAATATATTAAATGTTGTCATTGTGCTGGGTACATGCAATTTTGATTCAGGACAAAACTTGTAGATAGTTAAATTATGAATCACTATATTTTTTTGACATTTCTCTTCCCTAATTAAGTCTGTTTTAGTTTAAAAGTGCCTTTATGCAGGAAACATGAGATTGCAAATGTGGGTTGGTAAACCTGAGTTTGTGTATGTGCAAAGATTTCAACAACAGTCAACAGTCATGCCATTAATAAACCATTTTGGTGATGTTCAATCAAGCAACCATAGACTTGCCAATGTTATAATTTGCAAACTTTTTTTGTTGTGTGATGGCACCTTAAAGATATGTCAATGCTGAAGGTGTTTTCTCATCTCTAGGTGTTGAAGGTGGTTTTGATCTTGATGATAATAAGGTGATTAATGCAAAGCTAATCTTTATTTGAAATAATTAGGAGGCACAAAAATCCAATACGGTTTTGTGATCTATCACTGAGACAAACAGCAAAAGAAATGATAAGCAGACTTCCTCGTCAGAGAAAGTCTGCTTATCCACAAACTTAATCCATCACTTAATGCCAACATGGGCTCTTTTCCACTTTCTTTATTTTAAGACCTTTCGTTTCTTGACCCTTCCATTACATCTCAGTCTGCTGTTTCCTTGTGCCCTTCCCACTTCGGCTCCTACACCAATATCTTGTTTACTTATCATGTAACATACCATTATATATCATCACCTTCTAATATAGTTTTTCATTCATTCTCTGAGGATGTTGTGTGCAGCAATGAAGCATTAGAATTACATTTTAAACCTTTAATATGCCTATTTTGCGTGTTTTTTGCTGGGCTTTATTATTTCTTCTCTGTCTGTGATTCCCACCTGGTACCTCTGTCACCCGTATTTAAAAGAAATGAGTGCTTTAATCCCCAAATGTGATCCTTTAGACTTTTATATAGCTAGTGACAGAACATTTAGCTTTGTCATAGGAGACATCTTTGGGTTTGAAGATTTTGATATCCTGTCCTTATCACACAAGATTTTACCTGGTTTATTTGATTCTTAAAATCAAGTAAAAAAAAATATGGGACAGTTTTAACATGGCAAGATGTAAACTTAAGCTGGGCAATTGCAAACCAACCAGGACAGGATATTAATCCTTTAATCCCAGATATTCTCTTACTAATGAGTTAAATTGCCTTGACAGAATTTTACCCCATGAATGAAGATATTGCATAAACAGTGTGTAAAAATCATAAAGTAGTCCTATATTGTATTTTTGAAAGTTCCTCTGGGTGCATGGGCTTTTATTTCACAGAATACCATTTTATGACAATTTTTGTTCAGACAGTTTATTGTATATGCCATACATCTGTTTTACGCTCCAGTTGGAATATGAGGACATATATACACTTGTTGTACTGCACCAAGATAAAGAAAATTCTGTCATCTTCCTTCCCAATGAACAAATTCCAGAGCAGGTATGTAAATGACAAATCATGAAGGAAAGTCAGTCTGTCAACATTACTTTACTGACCATGCTAAACAATTTACTTTGTGGGGGTTTGTATCTGTCGTACAACATTTTTCCCTGACAGTCTGTGCTTTTATACCACAAAAATGTAAGCTCAGCCTACTTTCTGCTAGTGTTTGCTGAGACAGTTACATGGTAGTTTACACCATTTCTCAGGCGAGGGTGCAAAACTCAGACACTTTTGTCAACTTGTTTGTCTTAATAAAATTAAATTTCAAGAGAACAGCTTTCAAGAAACTTCCTGTTATTGCATAATTTGTCTTTTATAACTGTTGTTGATTTAATTTGGTCTCTATGAATTGTTGAAAAACATTTTGCTGGGGTTGTCTGGCAAATTAAGCATAGTAGTAAGTACTGGTATTGACTGAGGATAACTGTTGCTTTTGTTAACTGATGTTTTGGATTTCTGAACTGCTGTTATCAGTCTTTAAGGTCCAGTGATCTTCAAAACTACTGTTCACTTTTTTTGGAAAAGATGCTGTACTGACTTAGGTATTCTCAGTTATGAAAAGAAACATTTTGTCTCAAGACTGCACTAGCCCAGATGATTAAATTCAGCAAACATCTTCCAGTCCTTCTGGATTCAAAATATGTACTTTATCACAATACTGCAAAAATAAGTGGTTTAAAATTTATGGCAATATGACCGTAATCAAACCCAAGCATTAATGATGTCTTGCTAAAGTGAATTACTATTTTTTTTTTTATCACCATTTGTAAATGACATTCCAGGTACAAATGTCAATAGCTGGAATAATTTCTACAAATTCAGCAGCTTTCTCAGAACAAGTGGCTTCATGGAGTGGAGAAAAGAGGATCATTTCAAAGTAAGCAGTTTGAATAAAGGACATTTTATCCTGGGACATTTCATTCCAGGATATTTCATCCTGGGATATTTTATCCTAGGATATTTCACCTGAGGATATTTCATCCAAGCATATTTCATCCTAGGACATTTCATCCTATGATACTTCATCCCCACATATTACAGCAAAGATATTCCACTCATGAACACTTCATCCCAGGAGACTATCCCTAGACATATCACTCCAGGACATTTGCCTAAAATTGTACACCAACAAAGAAGTTTCTCGTGCAGTAATGATTTAATGAATTTGCTGTGGAACATTCAATTTAAAATGGTTATGGACCTTGTGTTACATTATTTTTCAATGTTTTGAACACTTCTTTGCTGTATGTCTTCCTCTACTAGATGAAAGTGAGATGTGTTAGCCAGAATAAAGTTCTGAGTTCTCTCCTCACCACAAGAGTAATTCCATGTCTCTTTCAGGTATGCTGAAAATTTAAAACAACTAGACAATGGAGTAAAAATTCCACCAAGGTAATTCAATGTTTGTTCCTTTTGTTATTTTCTTTGCAGCCTACATGCAGAGCATATGTGTGTTTTTTTCTCACTTTCTGTGTTTTAGAGTCTCAGGTTCTCACTTTTTGGTGTCTGTCAGTTCATTTGTTTATTCATGGAAACACTAATAAATAATTCATACAATAAATAGTTAACCTGTGGTATGAACACTGAAGTTCTGTATCAAGGAAAATGCATATTGTAAACTTAACTTGGTCTCATTTCAGTGGATGGAAATGTGAAAAGTGTGATTTGACTCAAAATTTGTGGCTCAATTTAACTGATGGTGCAATCCTATGTGGAAGGAAATTTTATGATGGTATGCTTTGATTTTTCTGTTTAACAATATATTCTACTTTGTTGCAACCAATCAAATGGATTAATTGGTTTGTTTCTTTTCTTTTCTGTCTGTAGATTACATAGTGTCATCATTTATTTAATGGTAATTCCTTGTCTACCATGTTCGTTCATTCTTACCAGGTTCTGGTGGCAATAACCATGCGGTCGACTATTATAAACAGACTGGATATCCACTTTGTGTGAAACTGGGAACAATAACACAAAGTGAAGCAGGTGACAAAAATATCTGCTCATTAACCCACTGTACACTGTGTTTGTTGAATTTTATTTACTTATTATTTTATTTGCTTATTCACTTATTTAATTACTTGTTTATTTACTTGTTTATTTACTTGTTTATTTACTTATTTATTTACTTATTTATTTACTTATTTATTTACTTATTTATTTTTTGTTTGTTAATTTTATTTACTTGCTTATTTATTTACTTATTTATTTATTTGTTTGTTTTATTTTATTTATTCATTAAGTTATTTATTTACTTATTTATTTATTTGTTTATTTTATTTACTTATTTATTTATTTATTTATTTAACTTTGTTACTTAAAGCCACTGGCAAACAGTTTCCCATACAGCTCACACTCGGTTAATAAGTATTAAATATACATCAATCAGTTTTAACCGTTAAAATTTTGAGTGATATTCAGCCACCATGTTTCTTTGTCGTAAGTGATTCTGTGCATAAGAGAAGGTCTGTACATAAAAAAAGGTCGCAGAACTTAGGATTCATTTTATTACTTTATCTCACATTTAAAATTTCACGAATATGTAGATGTATTTTCATATGCTGAAGACGATATGGTTGAAGATCCGTTTCTGGCGAAGCACTTGGCCCATTTTGGCATAAATATTGCTGCACTGGAAAAGGTAGGTATTTCATGGTTAGTTCAAGTAATGCCATGGTTCACAATAGCCACTGCAAAGTGAAGGACCTAATTCGTTTAGGTTTACGACAAGAAGACACGCTTATAGGCCTATACCCAATGATAGTCCGAATCAGTTGCACGTAGTCTCTTTCAGTTTAAAGAGGTGGGGAGCCAAGATTTGTGACCACAAATGAGTTCCCCAACATGGTATTTTTGTTAAGTTGGTATCTTTTGTGTGCTTACTTACCAGTTCCACTCTACATTCCTTGTCATCTCGTAGACAGATCAAACAATGACAGAACTAGAGATTGAAATGAACATGAAGCTGAGATCGGAGTTTGATGCCATACAGGTACGATGTGGTGCCATTTGGATTAATATGATAGTTAAGGTTATACAGCATGAATTATGTTTTGTTTATTGACAGGAATCTGGAAAGAAACTGACTGCACTCTATGGTCCTGGCTATACTGGTCTATACAACCTAGGAAACAGGCAAGCATTGTGCATATCTGTTTTTGATCTCTAGCTTTAAGTTTGTTTTATGTTAAGTTGAGGATACCTTCCTTTCATTCCTTCCTGTTTTTCTTCCTTTCCTTTTTTCCTTTCCACCCCTTCCTCCTTACCTTTCTTCTTTCCATCCTTGCTTACTTCCTTGCTTGCTTGCTTCCTTCTATCTTTCCTTCCTTCTATCCTTCCTCCCTCCTTCCCTCCCTCCCTCCCTCCCTCCCTCCCTCCCTTCCTCCCTTGGTTCTTTGCTTGGTTCTTTGCTTGCTTCCTTCCTCCCTTCCTCCCTTCCTCCCTTCCTCCCTTCCTCCCTTCCCTCCTTCCCTCCCTCCTTCCTTCCTTGCTTGCTTGTTTGCTTGCTTGCTTGCTTGCTTGCTTCCTTTTTTTCCTTCCGTTCTTTCTTCCTTCCCTCTTTCCTTCCTTCCTTCTCTTCTTTGCTTCCTTGCTTTCTTCCCTCCGTACTCGCTTCCTTCCTTGTTTCCTTCCAAAGTTTATTTTTCCCCTCCTTTCCACGTCCACAAGCTTTCTAAAATTTGTGTTTACTTACTATTTCTGTTGTAGTTGTTATCTCAATTCCGTGGTTCAGGTTTTGTTTTCACTTCCTGAGTTCAACCGAAGGTACTTCTTGCTCATTTAACTGTTCAGATGTAACACTAATCTAGTCATTTTCTTTATTTACTTGTTTGAAAATAGTTAAATTCATAATTAGAGTATTAGCTTACTCACTTAATGGAATACCCACTAACCTAAAAACCTGATTATGTGAGTAGCAAGCGCTAAAAATGAAATCATGTAACTTTAAACTCAATATGTTTATCATACCGTTATCAGTAGAATTTACCAAATATTCCAAATCCCAACTATGCATGTACAGTTTCACGTTTTACGGACTTACCGTCCTGATCTGAAAAGTCGACAATCCCGTGAGTGATTTCTCTAGTCAAGATTAGTTCTGACTCACCCAAATATGGACTAGTGACAACTAGAGTGATACGCTTGGCCTTGAAGTGATTCCTTTTCTCTTGTTCCATAAAGATATACCGATGTCCACGAAAGAATATTTCGAGAAGGTCCAGTCTCACCAGTTGATGATTTTAATGTACAGATGTAAGGTCATACCTCGTAGTATTTTCAATTTATTTATCAATCATATTTTTTTTTATTTTTGCTTTTGCTCAGTTTTTTCTTGGAGTATTGTTAGTCTTTTCACCCGTCGAGTGAGGTCTTCGTCAGAGCAAATGCCAACACTTAATGCAAACAAATTAACTCTCAACAAGGTTAATTCTGGGAACGTTGAAACTTGACCGTTGGGGTTGCCATAGTCTTAGGCCTGGTTTACACGTTCGACATAAGCATAACCATAACGACATACGCAAGCGCAGTTAGCACTTCACAGTCAACTAAATTCTTTGTATTTCCCCAGTGCAAGGGGGAAGAATGAGGGCCACTTGGGAGAATACGTTTGTAATTGGTGTTACCGTCGTGAAATAAAGTTTATTGTTATTGTTACTATTAAAGAAATTAACTAACCATGAAGTGCTTTCTGCGCTTGCGTATGGTATTATGCTTGTGCTTATGTCGTACGTGTAAATCAGGCCTTAAAGTAGACTGTTGTTGGCGACTTACGTTTCGACGGTCTCACCAGTGGGTAATCTTCAGAGTTAATCGTAAAGTGTTATTCAAGAAATGTTTCGCGTTTACGCTCCATTTCATATATTGGAGTGTATATTAAAAGAAATTAGATTTTCTAGTGCGAAAATCAGTTACATTAAGACTCAACCGAGACCAGCTGCAAGAAATACAACTCTTTGGTCTCTGGCTGGGAATCAAACCCGCAACCTTTGCTAATCTAGAGCAGTGCTCTGCTAACTGAGCTGGAAGGGCCGTTGCCGAGGGCTTGGGCATGATTTATGTATTCATAGAGGAAATGGTAAAGCGAAAGGTAGATTCATAGAATATTGGTAACATTAACATATCGTGGCTTCCGCTTAGGTCGCACATATGTCGAACTTGCATCTTGGCTCTCCATCTGTGTCTTGGTAGCTCAATGGTAAAAGTGTCTCACCGGTCATTAGAAGGTTGCAGGTTCGATCCCCGTCTGGGGCTCAGAAATAGGTTTTCTGAGGATAGACCTTAACGAACGATCATCTATCATTCACAAAGTCTCCAAGCTCCCACATTTCCAAAACGAATATTGATCACCTACACTCGACGACGTGAAATACTCAAGAGTTGAGTTTTTAGGAACTGGTCCGCTTGAATCGTATACTGTATGATTATGGCACTGGAAAATTTGCTTCCGCTGCAATGGGAAGAGTTAGTCAGGTTTGTCCGTTTTATCTGATACGTTGAGTCAGTCAGATGAATTGACGAACGTTTTTATCACTTCCCAGTTCACTTTGAAGATAACCACGCACAAGGCCGTCCAAACGTCAGTCACCTACAACATTCTTTCTCGGCCGTATCCCAACCTGAATGGACTAATTTTAAAACTCTATTGATACGAACATATTGAGATTATTTTCTCTAAAGTATGTCATCCAGTAATATGGCATAACGACGATATTACGATTACTTGAGTTCTACTTACCGAAATTATAGAACAGGTCTCGACGAACTTAGCTGAACATCGTCATTTAGTGGTTCTCGTTTTTGGCTAAAGGGTCGCGCATTTGGCAAATTTCTGTCGATTTTCTCTCAGACGGTCTTGGTTGTGCTGTTTTGTAGGTCAAAGTTAGGCCATGGGCTGGTATCTGGAAATTATTCTCAGTCTCCCAAGACTGACGGAACCGATGAAGAGAATGCAGCTGACGAGGTTTGAGTTTAGGCGAAGTACAAATAAAATAGCCCAGCAAAACCCACGAAATATAGGAATAGTGAAGTTTTATTGTATCTAACATTTCGTTGCAACGTGCAACATCATCAGAGAATAAAAGGTTGTTACATGAATGATATATTGTATTACAAAGGTGATAATATGTAACATAATCTTTCATTCTCTGAGGATGTTGCACGTTGCAACCAAACGTTAGATTCAGTTAAAACTTCACTATGCCTATATTTCGTGTGTTTTGCTGGGCTATTTTATTTGTACTTCGCCTAAGATTTCCGCCTGGTTCATCAATCGCCCAGGTTTGAGTTTCGGGAACTTCCTTTCAGCAAATTGGTCTCGGCAAGAGCATAAGATACAGTTTCATAAATTTAAGCAAGGAATCGTTTTTAAATAAGGAAGCTACAAGGATTCTTGAAAGAGGGAAATAAATTAAAAAAAAAGTTTTTCACTTCTCCACAAGGACAAAAAAATGTATTTTGCTTTGCAGAATCCAAAGCGCTCGAACGTATTGCTTAATGCGTCACGGGAAAAGAAATAGCAAACGAAAGAAATGCGTGATCAACTAATTCCAGTATAAAGGAAGTCACTGTTCAGATTTTTTTTTTTTCAGAATCTTCGTGGCATTGCTCCTCACATGTTTAAAGCCCTCGTTGGGAAAGGTCATCCGGAATTCTCAACAAACCACCAACAGGATGCCCAAGAGTTTTTGCTTTATCTTTTTGAAGTTATTGACAAAGTTCAGGTAAGCGTTTAACTGTTTTTAATACATTGGTTTTCAACCTTTTTTGGATGAACAGTCCCCTGGCTCAGAATCAAACCTCTTCCTGTCCTCTTCTGAGCACACTAAGTCCCAGTTGTGCCCAAATCAGCACCTAAAACCAAAGCAACACCGAATTAAATTACTGTAATATATAATTCAGTTCGCTATTGTCGAGTTGGTCAGTCAGACTAAAACAAAATAAAAATATAAATTGATTTTATTTTAATTTTGATTTATTTTTAAAATAAGATAAAATAAAGTAAAATAAAAATAAAATTGATTTTTATTTTAATTTGATTTTAATATTTCTTAAATAAAATGAAAATAAATTAAAAATAAAATGAATTGATTTTTGTTTTAATTTAATTTTTATTTATTTTGAAATAAAATAAAAAAAATCAGTCATTGTTATATTTAAACACTAAATGACTACTAGGAACTTAAAATGCTGTCATGGTGACTGATGAACGCTTACCATTTGCATCCGAACTCCCCCCTCTCTGCAGCCTTGCTTCCATCGCCCCCCGACGTTATCTAAACGGCTACTGGGGGGGCGGTTTCGCCCCTATTGAGAAAAACTGGTTTAATACGTTAAACTCAATTTATGATTTCAGACATGAGTCCTGCTAAGAATTCATGAGAGACATTAGTCTTGTCATTCGTGTGAAGGTTTGGGTGTAAGACTGAGAGACAATTGTCGTGTAAAGGTTTGCGTGGGAGACATTAGTCGTATTTAGGACTGCGTGAAAGGCAGTCGTGTGAAGGTTTGCGTGAGAGACGTGTGTTGTGTGAAGGTTGGCGTGAGAGACATGTGTTGTGTGAAGGTTGGCATGAGAGACGTGTCGCGCGAAAGACACTTGCGAAAGAAACCAACCGACCTTTGTATTCTACTCTTCAGAGAACATCGCCAGGATTTTCAAACCCTGTCGATAACTTTCGCTTTAAGGTAAGGAATTGTTAACGTGATGTTATTCATGGGCCAGATTATACCCGAGTTTTATTTAATCGGTAGGTTGGTTGGTTGCATGCTTTTGATTGGTCGCTTGTTGATGAAGTCTTTGCTTATAGATATGTTCACCTACATTTGGATAAGGAAATTTTTGAATGTCAATATCGTTTATAAAATAACGTGACTCATTCGCGAGCTCTGATTGGCTAATACCAGTGTTTGGATCAGAGTATCCAAACACGGAAAATTTCCAACCAAAAGTGTACTTAAGTTTGTTTTGCACGTTCAGTCTTATTATTTTATTAAAGAAACACGTAGCGGATTTTGTGTGTTTGAATGCTGTGGTTCAAACATTTGGTATGTGGCTGGACTTTCAAATAGCTTAAAAAAAAAGCACGCTTGTTTTTATCTCTTTGGCGCTGCGTTTAAGTGGCTTCGCCTAGTTGACCAGGGTTCGATCTTCATAAGCTTGGCTCTGATTGGTAGTTGATGATTTTCAGGAGAATTGCTTTCTTCATCATTCTGTTTATTAAGTTAACTACTTTTCATCTGTCGTTATGCTATATAAGAAATACCAAATGGATTCCCTTGTTTAGATACTGTGGTTTAAACGCTTGGGCAGTTGCTCGACTTTCGAAAAGCTAAAAACTCTCGCCTAGCGGCTCGTGTTTCATTACGCTTTTCTCAAGTCTCGCGACATCCCGCGTGTTTGGGTCGCAGTATCCAAACATGGGAATCCATTTGGTATTTCTTAACTATTTTCAGACCGAACCGAGACCAGTTGCATAAAACGTAGTTCTAGGGTATCGTGCTGGGAATCTAACCCGTGGATTCTGCGAATCCAGGGCAGCGCTTTGCCAAATGTGCTACGAAGCATAGAGATCATGTAAAACTAGAGGGGGCATTGTAGCTGAATGACACTCAACCGTACAAGAAAAAATTGATTGCCGCCATATTGGGTAAATCAGGGGGGCGAAACAAACATGCCCGGATGATGATTTCAAGGTCAAAGGCCACTTCACTAATGTCTCTTTTTTTATGGTTTGTTTTTTTTTTTTAAATATGTAAATCACTTAAGGCAAAAGTAATAGGCCGATTGATACCCTGAAAAGTAGTTTTTCTGCTGTACAGTACATGAAAACAAACACGAACGATCAGACGGCAAAGGGTCTGGAGAAGAACAATTTTCCCGCCAATTTAGTTTCATTTCATGTCTATGCTAAGAAGGTTGTTGCCGAGAGCCTGGCCACGAGTTCTGTATTTATAATGGCGGCAATATCGATGAAGTGAGGGGTGTATTCAACGAATATTTGAGACTTACACTTGATGACATGAAATGCAAATTATACTTTACGAAGAAAATTTTCAAGTGTGATTGAAACTTGTTGTTCAGCTAAATGTTTCTTTGGTTCCTTGTTTGGTCATAACTCACGTCTATAAAAGGTTGTCGCTTTGCTTTCTGTACATTACTATAAAATAGTTTTGGTAAGTAAACCCCTCAGTTTTTCCAAACTCCTGTCTTTCAGGTAGAAGAAAAAATAGAATGCGTTGAGTCAAGAAAAGTAAAATACCTTTATCGGGAAGATCTGGCTTGGTCTCTTCCGATACCTTTGGATGAAGTAGTAAACAAAGGTAATCCGTAGTCTCTAAAAGAGATAGTTCGATGAAATTGCTGTTACTACTAGGTTGGAAAACACTTTTGTAAAGAAGAGCTGAGCGGAAGGCTGTATTAATGTATAAAATTAAAAGTGGTCTTGTATCTGAATGACTTTCTGCTAAGTTTACTCCATTACATGAAACGACCCCTTACGATCTCAGCGGCTCCTTTTACAAATTTCATGTTCCTTACCCGAACAAAGAATTCATGAATTCAGACGGCGCTTGTGTACTCAATTATAAATCTAACCTATGTTTTTCTCGTGTACATAATCTCTTTTACTTGTTTTTTGTATTTAGTCCCTCTTTTCTTTTTTGTAAATAATCATGCACAGTTTCTATGTAAATCAACTGTTTTAAGTTGGTAGAATCCTATGGGTAAACAAATTTAGAGAATAAAGATTAAAGAAGCGTTATATGCCTTTAATTATCGACAAGACTCCATGCAGCATTTCCATTTTGTCTTATAGATGAGGTCAAAGCATTTGAAAAAATGAGAAAGGAAAAAGAGGAACGGAATGAAAAAATGTGAGTTCCGGAAGTTATTACTGCGCACGCTGTCGAACTATTTGCACAAAAACGTTTTCTGAACTTGACGAAACTCGTCACCTGATCACTCCTGGGATGCTAGTGACCAAAGTCATCGAATAAACGAAAACCTAACGTTTCAGAGCAAGCTTTTCCTCAAATTGTTTAAAAAAACATACCCTTCTGTCGTTGGTATATCTTCAAATCAACTCAGAAGAGTTTTCCCGCCAAGACTCACCGATCTGTACCGAGAAAATCCAGACCGGCGGACCACCGCGGAAGACCTATCTCGTTCGTAGTCGTAAGCTAAGTTTTGATTTTTTTATACTGTTTTTTCCAGGGATTCCAACGAAATTGTTCGTCCTCGGATTTCGCTTACGACATGTATCAAATTTTTCGCCAAAACAGATGTCATTGATGGCTTCTATAGCACTGCCCTGCAAAGGAAATCTGTAGTAAAGAAGTAAGCCGCCATCTTGTTTGAGGCTTTACTGTTATAATCACCTGTAGGTGATTATTGAGATTTAAGAAGTAAATTTCTAGCTAACCACCACGCGGGATCTTCGACAATCACCTGTGTAACTATACTAAACATATACTATTAGCTACATTTTACTGCTTTAGTAGGTTGCGAAATCCTTACCAGTTTTTGTTTCCCTATGGTTACTTTTTTTGTCTTGAATCTTTCAGGACTACACGTTTTAAGACTTTTCCAAATTATCTTTTGATCCATACGAGGCGATTCACGATCGGAGATGATTGGACCCCCAAGAAACTTGGTGAGTTTTGACGCAAAGATGGCCAAGGAAAGTCCCCTCGTCGGACCATCAACTTTACTCAGTTTGTTTTCTTAATAGATATTGCATTTGACGTTGATGATGTGCTTGATATAAATGAGTTACGAGGAACTGGACTACAACCTGGAGAAGAGGAACTTCCCGACCTGGAAGAACAGCCAAGAAACGGTAATTTATCTCTGAGAAAGATGATTTTCTTGAATGGTGAGATTGTAAACAAATATGGTAGATAACTTTCGACTTCGGATCTTGGGAACATCAAAATTGGGTGCTTTCTTGGATATCCCAGTTTTGCTTATACCTCGCTGGTGGATAGTGTTTTTTTTTTTTTGCGCAATCTGATTGGTTCCTCTATCTCGGGATTATCCTGCACTATTCACCTCGGAACAAAACAAGATGGCGTCCAGTTTTGTTTCAGTTACGGAAGAAGGAAATTGTTTTGAATAAACTAAGCCGCCGTGCCAGACAATACCAAAAAAGTAACGAAATTTGGCAATAAAGTATCCAGGAATATGTATTTCATTTACAATTTAGCGACAAATACTCTCAGAATGTGTTTTAAGATGTTTTGCTTACAAACGACGAGCGGGCGACAAGCCGACATTCGGTAAAATTGTCTTAAAAATTTAAAGAAGTGTGTGAAAACAGTTGTGCGAAGTATATGCTAAAACAATTATTCACCTCAATGTCGGTGAATAGTGTTGATATTTACGGAGCCGCAAACACTTTGGTGAATAATTGTTATATATTTAGCATTTCTAAACAATTCATACGTCATGGGCTTTCACTTTAAACTACTATTCCAGTGAACCAATTTCCATATCTGGAATGCTAACTGGCCAATGAAAACTGAAGCCAAGATGGCCACCCATGGAGGTCAATTTTGGACGTCAGTTTCGGTCCCCTACGCGGGCTTGTACGTCAGTTTTAGTCTCCCACGCGACTTTTTACTTTTTCTGACGAGTTTTGTTCGGAAATACACACAAAACATGTCTTCAAAATATAGAAATAAGTTTAAGAATTTTAAATATATTTCGACAAAGTCAAACCGAGTTACAGGTTATATATTTTCACGAAATAAATTACCAAACATACGAGAAACCTGATAAAACGGTCTGGAAAAGTTACTTGAAGAAACTACTAAGTGCAAGTCCATTTTTACCGTTAGTTTACCATCTTCAGACAATTCAGTACACTTCTTAGGCCACACGGCAATAATGAATCCTTTTAAATACTCAATTATGTAAAATTGGTCCACTAGTACTTCGTCTAAACACTTTTTCCATGGTTGGGAATGTTTTTGAAGCCGAACCAGACAAAAACTAAAGATTAAAGTCGTGCAAAGGACTGGAACTGACGTACAAGTTGGCGAAGAGGACTGAACCTGACGCCAAAATTTCCCTCCATAGGCGGCCATCTTGGCTTCACTTTTTGCCCGAGCTAATGACTGGGAGTTAGCATTCCAGATATGGAAATTAAGTTCACTGTATTCTTGACAGGAAAGTAAAGTATTTTTCTTGTTCCTAGTAATTGTACCAGAAGTTCATATTTCCAAGTCGTTGTAGCTTTTTAGGCAAATCATGTTTTCTAAGTAATTCGGGTTCAAAACATTCTGAATTTTCTTATGTTCTTTTTCGAGTTTTTAAAAAGTGATTGAGGGACCGAATACACAGAGAACTTTAGTTAGCCCGAAGGGCAACCCAACCCAGGATCGCCAAGAATTCCGGAAAATTATCTTGCGATTACGTGACGAAAATTTCAGCCCGGAATAAAATTCGTCCCTATGAGATATCTTTCTTTTCATTTTGGCGTATGAATTATTGAACAACCTAAGGATATTATTTCATGAACGTTGGTGATTCTGTCTTATAGTACCCCAGATAGATGAAAATGTAGTGGAACAGCTTGCTGGAATGGGATTTCCAATAAATGGATGCCGTCGAGCTGTTTATAAAACTGGAAATACAGGTAGGGTACATTTTTGGACGATATGTGGATGTTCGTTTAGCCGATATACTGTGAAAAACGTTTCTGAACGCAGACGGGAATTTTCCCTTTCCTGTTCCGTCATTAAGAATTACAAAATAACGTGACTCGTTCACGTGCTCTGATTGGTTTATACCCGTGTTTGGATAAAAGTATCCAAACTGATACTGGAGTTTGTTTTGCGCGTTCAGTCTAATATTTTGGTAAAGAAACACGCAACGGTTTTCGTATGTTTGAATACTATGATTCAAACACTCGTTATGTTGCTAGACTTCCAAATAGCTGTAAAAAACTCTTGTTTGTCCTCCGTTTCCCCGCGTTGAAGCGGCCTCGCTTTGTTTACCAAGGTTCGACCTTCTTTAGCTTGGCTCTGATTGGTAGTTGATCGTTTTAAAGAGAAATGCTTACTTCATCATTCTGTTTATTAAGTTAACTGCTTTTCATCTGTCGCTATTTTATAACAGAAACACCAAATGGATTCCCCTATTTGGATACTGTTATCCAAACTCGCGTCATGTTTTCAGACTTGAAACACCAAACGAGCTTTTTTAAAAACAAGCGATCAATTTTATTTTACTTTTATTTTATTTCAAAAATAAATTGAAATTAAAATGAATTTTTTATTTTTATTTTAAAGCTTTTAAAAGCTATTCAAAAGTCTAGAAATTCTCTGTTAGGACACTCTTATCGAAACATGAGTAGTAACCAATCATAGTTTGCGAATGAGTCAGGTTATTTTCTAAATATCAATTCCAATGTCTTGATCTTCTCCAGGTGTAGAAGCTGCAATGAATTGGATTTTTGAGCATCAGTCAGATGCAGGTGAGAGTGCTACTTGAAAAGGTGACATAAATGAAAATATTTCTTTTATTTCATTTTACTTTTATATTATTCTATTTTAAAAATTCTCATTTAAATTTTAGTATATTATAATTCAAAATTTAGTTATTTTTATTTCATTTTCATTTATTTAATCCTTTAATTCCTGATTTTTTCTTTTTGTCCTTTTGTTCTTTGCTTACTTAAATAACGCTGGGTGTTTAAGGATTAAGAAATAAAAGTGTGTTAAAATTTTGATCAAAACTACGACGGTTTTAAAATACATGCTTCCGACAACATAGTCCATCATCAATTAAAACTAATTGTGTACAAAGCTGGATTTTGTAAAGTAATGCATGAATATGCATAATTTTAAAGAACAAAGGAATAAAATAGATTAGAATCATGACTAATGTATAAACAACAAAAGAAATTAAATTAAAACATATGTCCTAGATTAACCCTGGTTCACACGAGCGACATAAGCATAAGGGCAAGATCAAAACGAAAACAAAGCGTGATATCTTCTCGGAGACTTTCAAAGATAAAGCAACAAGAATTTTTCTTTGTTTCGTCTTAATAAAAAAAATGAAAATTAAAAAAATCAGAAAGAATTGAAATAAGATAAAAAAACCTGACAATCGACGCGAAGCAAGTAAAGACTGTGAGTACGTACTTTTTCTTCGCAAACACTTTTAACGCTGAGGATTGAAATAAGGAGTAACGAGAAAAACATTTTCTGGTTTGAAATATCAAGTATTTGCGTCTTGAGAAGACTGAGTGTTTAAGTTGAGCTTATCCTATTAAAAAAGCCAATACCAGCTGACGATTTGAAAAACAAATATAAAATAAAACATAATCCGAATAAAAGGATCTTGGAAAACTGGATACCGCACTTTCGCGATTAAACGCCGAGTCCCTCGAGGTCCCGGCGTTCGAGTCCTAAATCATATCACTAATTTTTATCAATTCAATGAATGTACCCTTTATCTCAAGTTAATTGAGGTTGATTGACTAGTTCATTGAGTCATTGACAGTCTGTTCCTGTTTTATCACCATTTTGTTGTCTTTCGTTTTTACTCAGTGAACATTAACAGTAAGAGCAAGTGAAATAGTTTTTGGAAATTGGAATAGGAAATTGCGCTTGTTTAACTAACGCCGGATCCCGAATAAACGCCCGGTCAACAAGGCCGAGCTTTAAATAAAAGTCGGTGACGTTTATTTGAGAAAATATGTATTCTAGTTAGATCAAGAGGATGAAGCCGAAATATTACTGAGTCTCTCAGTCGTAGTTCGGTAAATGGTTTGAATCCGGCTTTTGCAATGTTTGTCTCTCAATCGTCTTGATCTAACTGGAATATCCAGTTTTTCAAGGTGCTTTTATTCGGATTGTAATTTACTTTATATTATCTGTTTAAATCGAGCAAGAATGCCTGCATAAAAAGCGGTGAAATTACTGTTTCAGATTTTCACGAGCCTCTACAAGTCGAATTTGGTGGTAAAAAGGAGCAAGCCGCTGTTAGTGAAGAATCTATTGTCATGTTGATGTCGATGGGCTTCAGCCGAGATCATGCTACTAAAGCACTTAAAATGACAGTAAGTAGCTGAGGAACCATAACTTTTTCACTGTCCTATTCATTGTTTTGTTGTAGACAGGATTTGTCTTGGGTAAAAACTTAAAAAGATGAACTTTTGAATCTTGTACCAAAAATAGCAACAATCTCTTTCTTGGATAAATTCAATTAAGAACTCACTAAACATGTGGGTTTAAGTTACTTAATATGTTAAACCCAACTTATTTGTTGTTTATTTCTTGTGTTTTTATCGGGCATAAGAAATTTGTACTAGTTTTAATAGTATACTGTACACATTCATAAGTACTCATACATTGTAATCTTATCGAACTGATTTTTATAGTTAGTGTGATGCCTTTCAGGTTTTACTAACTTATTATTAAATGATGATGATGATGATGAAAGAAAATCCAAAGCTTTAAAATCCAACAGTTTCTTGATATCTCATGGTCGTTACAGTGTTTTGATATCTGAAAATTTAAGGATAATAATTTGGAACGTGCTGCGGACTGGATATTTTCACACGTGGCGGAACTTGAACAGATGGAAACGGATCAGTTACAAGACTCCAGTCCAAAATGCAAAGATGGAGATGGAAGTAAGAGGGATATTTTATATATTACGATTTTAATTTATGATATTTAATAGATAATTGCTGAGGCACGCAGCATTATCACACAGCATTATATCCAATAATGCTGTGTGCCGAATTATCTATTATGATTACTGATGTTCATCGAAACCCGTTATGTTTTCTCTGCATTATATCAACGAATACAGAGAGCAAAATTTTACAAACTCAACTTGCATAACTTTGCAATTTTGCTCTTTGCATTGCCTGATATAATGCCGAGTGAAAAAAATAGGTTTTGAAGCGGGTCAGTAATTACTTTATGCATCACAATATTTCAATATGTTTTATTTAGTGTTATTACACAGGTGGTTGTCAAAAGTCCTTTGTGGTGACTGGCCAAAGATTACGACGTTTCTCGATAATCACCGAAACCGCTTAAACAGAAAAGGCAGCTACTTTGGTAAATGTTACCGAGGAATTTTTAAAAGAACTCGTTCACTAATTTCTTTTAAATAACCACCTGTGTAATTATACTAAAATAACTATTCGCTTCAGGTTCAGTGAGTATTATTGAACAATCCCCTTGACTTTGTCGAAGAGATTATTCAACAATGATGTTCACTTCGCTTTATTCAACAATCGTATCCACTTCTCCATATTCAATAATAATATACACTCCGCCTTTGAAGGCGAGGTGAATGTAATTCAACAATAATGTTCACTTCGCCTTCAGCGAACAATTGTTAAATATTACAATTGTTGACCGGACGGGCGTGATGGACGTCCCGATTGTGATTTTCAAACACCTTCCACCTGCAATGTAAATAGCATAGTAAAATATCCAATTAGTCAAGGACGTAACCTAGCCGTCTTTGTTCATCTCAGCATTCGCCAATCCTTGCACAACTTTCTTTACAGAATATAAATTAATTGCTCTAATTAGTCACATGGGAACTTCAACATCGTGTGGACATTATGTTTGTCATATACTTAAAGAAGGAAGGTAGGAAAAGTTATAATACAGATTAATGAAATACGTAGCAACTTAAGCAAACTCTGGTCCGTGGCGGTCTTTATATAAGAGTGTTTAAACACAGAATTTTCCCGCTCTTTTTTAATTTACACTTTTTGCTGTTCAGTACTAGAAAATATACTATCATTAACGCCAACCTCAAACTCATTAACGTGAAAATAAATTCATTTTATTCAGTCGACATTCACAAGCGTAGATACGCAACCATTCGCATAAAAGGGGATTGGATAGCGCCAACCGACGACTATTAACACCATTCTACGATACAATAGGGATGATAAAATTTCAATTAGGCAAGATATTCCTCTTGTGTAATTGAAAGTTTATTATCCTTAAACTATAGTAGAATGGTGTTAATGGTCTGTTGGCGCTATGGAATGTCCTTTGATGCAAATGGTTTTGGGTATCTACGCTAGTGAATGTCGATTGAATAAAATGAATGTATTTTTGGGTTAATGAGTTTGAGGTTGGCGTTAATGATAGTATATTTTCTGGTAATGAACAGCAAAAGGTGTAGTTTATTTTATAAAGAAATATAAAATGTAAACATTCAGATAGTAAAAGGGTTAAAGATGTCAAAACCGAACGTTTTCGATCTATAAGATCATCATCAAATCTAAACTCTGGTGATGATCTTAGGAATCGAAAACGTTCAGTTTTACTACCTGATTTTTTACATTTTCATTTGGCGAATATGAAGCTATAAAACGCTCTCCTGCAGATCGCGTTTTTGTAACACTTTTCTCCATGTTGGCTTCAAAATTTAGTTTGCAGGTATCGTTCCAGTCTTTTTAGAATTCAATGATGCCAGTTTATTTTGTTTATCCCTTTCATACCTTTCAATTCTTGTTATCCTTCATCTATTTTAACGCAGTTTATCAATTCATCTGCAGTTAATGGTTTATTTCCCGGTATAGTTTTTCTGTTCTTTTCTGATTTCATGTTATTTTCATCCTGTTAATCCATTTATTCTTTTCTCTAGTCTTCTAAACGTATGAACGTTTCTCTTTTATGGTAAAACAGAATTTTCTGCCTTTAGGTGGGTGATCTACAACGATCGTAAAGTGGCTCTATCTGAGAACCCTCCCAGAAGTTTGGCGTATTTATATCTTTATAAAAGGATTTGATTTACTTTCCCGTAAAGTTAAACATTAAACCGTCGCCAATATTATTTAACTGTTACCAAAAACTGTTTCACGTGAAGGCTGAGAATCACAATAAAAATTAAACGTCGAGTGTAGGTCAGAGAATAAAATTCAGGTTTATATTTTTCCTTGTTTGGAAGTACTTTCTTCCTAACAAAAAAGTATGCCAGAAAATAAAAGGTCAGAAAATAAAAGTCAGAAAAGCCAGGAAACAAAAATAAAAAAACCCAAAATAAAAATGGAAAAAAGAAGGGAAAATATAGGAAAGAAAAAACAGTGTGAACTAAAGTGAAGAACAAATTAAAAATGAAACTTTCAGAGCCCGTTTATACAATACGAGTGTCGTTCATGGTTGTTCATTTTGATTTATCCGATTACGTCATAAGAGTCTTCAGGACCAATTGCAACATTCGCGAACGAATAGCGAGCAGGAATTGTGCTTCTATGACATAATCGCATACACCAAAGTGAAGAATCGTACACGACAATCGTATTGTGTGGATAGGCCGTAAAGATTAAAAATGTTTTCATCCACCCGAACTTCATAGGCAGAAATCAGAATATTTAAATATTACACCTTTTGATGTTCATTACCAGAAAATATACTATCATTAATGCCAACCTCAAACTCATTAACGCAAAAATACATTCATTTTATTCAATCAACATTCACTAGTGTAGATACGCAACCATTTGCATCGAAGGGCATTCCATAGCGCCAACAGACGGCCATTAACACCATTCTACTATACATTAGGGATAATAAAATTTATTTAAATTCTTAATATATACTAGAATGGTGTTAATAGTTGTCTGTTGACGCTACAGAATACCCTTTGATGTAAATGATTGCGTATCTACGCTAGTGAATGCGATTGAATAAAACGAATGTATTTTTGCGTTGATGAGTTTGACGTTGGCGTTAATGATAGTATATTTTCTGGTAATGAACAGCAAAAGGTGGAACTGTACGAGCTGTGAGCTCCCAGAGAAAAAAAATAAGGTAAATGTAGTGAAGTACAAAATTAACACGAGTTACTGTGGTAGATTGTCCAGGTTATTGCAGTCTTGAAAAAGACCGTTGGTGACCGACCTTTCGACGGCCTGTTTCCACTGTGAAGATGACCGCCGCTTAGGCAGCTGAAAATTACAGTAACTAACTGTCGTTCTCAAATGCACCAACCTGGGCGAGCTGCCTTCACTAACATGTACAAACTCTTTCCGGTTCTAACCATTTGCATTTTTACTCTGCCAAGAGCTATAAAGAGGGAAATCTATTGATGTTGTTGACATGTACTCTGGTGATAAATAATGTGTTTTAGCGATTGTATACGGACCGAGTGGACATGATCGAGTCAGGAGTGGTTTGTGTTGTTGAGTTCGGGATTAAAGTGATCTACATATTGGATGGGAATATCGTTGATTTGACAAGGTTATAGCTTGTTGTAAGGTTTAGTTACTGTAGTTTTGTTATTTGTTTTCCAAAATGTTTACTTTCAAATCTTGCTACCTTATTGAAGACTACTCATGTTAAAGAGAATGCTTCGGGAATACATTATGTGTTATATAATAAATATAAAAAAGTAAATATGAAATATAATATATAATGAACGCAAAAAAGCTAATTTTTCAAAGTCAGCTCATCATGAAGTGAAATTTATGTAACGGCTTTCCATTACCAAATTTACACCGTTAGAGGAATACTCATTAATTTTTGCGTTTTGAGTTAGGGAAGCTCTAAAATAGTTTATCAGCATTTGCCATATAATAAATGTTATATTTATTATATAATATATATTACAATGATATATATCATGTTATCGAGAACGCTTCGGGGGTATATCTATTATATGAAAATGTATATCCTGTTATATATATATAACAGGATATACGTATGTATATATATATATATATATATATATATATATATAACATGATATTAATATATATATATGATTAATATATGTTATGTATGTTATAACATATATATTATGTTTATATATAAATTATGTTATATATATAAATTTATAAATTGTTATATTATACTATATAATATATTATATAACACATATTGTACTCTATATATTATTTAATATTATAATATATACATATATATTTCCTCGTTGTGATCTGAAGTATCTTAAAAGAACACCCTCTCGTGTACCTGGTTCGTCCGTTTTATCAATCAGCTGTTTTATAATTCAAAAAATAAACCAATGTTACAAGTAATGGTTCAGTCACGAGTTTAAGTGTTTCATCCGGGGTTAAAGCAAGTAGCGTAGCCAGGAGGTTTTAGTTCTTTTTTAGTGTTTGCAGTCCTTTGATGAAATACGATAAATGAGTGTTTGAACTAGCTGCTCAAATGAGTATTTCCATGGATTTATTGCACGTTTGTTTCAGTAATTTGAATATGTAAATTAAGAAATGTGATCCAAATCAGTGCTTAGTCTTTCAAGGTTTTCATTGGGTATGAAGTTGCATACATGTGATGTGATATGCGTTCATGAATTGGCTACGACAATTCATGAATTATGATTTGAGTATGACAGTCTCTCTAACTTAACACGGGAAAATTAATGTGAACGTATTCCTCCAACGGTGTAAATTTGGTCATGGAAAGCAGTTACATAAATTTGACTTCATGATATGCTGACTTTGAAAAATTAGCTTTTTTGGTGTAGAAATGTCTGGTTTATAACATCTCTTTGCAACAAATTTTGAAAGGAATGGGGTAAAGAATTCAGTAAGCGGCGTGCTCTCCCGCCTGTTACGCGTGATTCCCCTCCCCCATTGAAAAAATTGCTACGCACTGATTGAACGTCTTATCACTGATATCACTGAATAATATTTTTGGTTACCGATTGCGCGTGTGGAGTAATCATTTGTCGTTCATATCTATCTGCTGCGCGAGCTGTGGGTGACAACACACCCACAACGGAACAATTGTTATGCAGGAAAGAGTGGTTATCAGTTAACTGTCTTATCTCTTGACACAGCCGGAGTGATCTTTTTCTTACCTATTGCGCGGTGTAGAGTAATCATTTTGTCGATCGTATCTGTCTGTCTCCACCGTGCAAGGTGCGAGTGCCACCCCACCCCAAATGGAACGATTGCTACGCAGGCAAGAGTGGCCATTGACACCTTTTGCTGTTCATTACCAGAAAATATGCTATCATTAACGCTATCCTCAAACGCATTAACGAAAAAACATTCATTTTATTCAATCGACATTCATTGGCGTAGATGCACAACCATCTGCATCGAAGGGCATTCCATAGCGTCAACAGACGACCATTAACACCATTCTACTTTACATTGGCGATAATAAAATTTTTACCCAAGAGAAATATTTTGTCTAATTGAAACTTTATTAGCCCTAATGTATAGTAGAATGGTGTTAATGGTCGTCTTTTGGCGCAATAGAATGCCCTTCGATGCAAATATGAGAGTTTAGGCGAAATCATTTAGTCTGACGTCGATTCCAGTCGTTTTAGGTTAAAATTCGAAGAGATTTTTGAGGTGGAAAATCAGGGTTGAACATCTAGTTGTAAAATCCCCTACTTATCTATCTGACCATAGCCAAGTCATCACCTGGATTAATTTAAATAAGATATATAATTATGCATCTAATGATACCCTCATGCAACCCCCTTTATCCAAATTACCAACTCAGTATGTTTGGACTGATGAATCAAGTAAGACTTAAGAAAGAATTAAAGTCACTTGAGTTGCAAGCGAAACTAAACACATCCCTTGATAATGTTTTCTCCTCTGACAGAGAAAGCATTAACAAATGTGTTAATGAATTTCAAAATATCATAAACCTTGCATCAAAAAAATCCCTTAAAATTAAAAGAAAGAAATATAGACAAAAAATTAATGTTGCAAACAAAAAATGGTTTGATAAAGATTGTAGATTTAAAAGACATCAGCTAAGAAAACTTGCTAATCAGAAACATAGAGACCCTAACAATAATGAAATCAGAACTGCATACCATACAGCTCTGAAAGATTATAAAAATACCCTAGAAATAAAAAAGAACAATTTTCACTTCAATAAAATCCAAGAACTTGAAAATGCTGGCAAAGATCCAATGGTATTCTGGAAAACACTCAGAAATAGCAGTGACGATCTTGGTTTTAATGAAACTAAGAAAATGCCATAACCAAGCGAGTGGCTTCATCATTTTGAAACATTGCATTCAGAACATAAGTTAAAAAAGGAGCAAGAGGAAACCCTTGAAAGCCTGAAAAACTATGAAAAAATTAAAGACCTGTTTAATGAACTTGATGGAGTTATCACTGAAGATGAACTGGTAAAAGCAGCAAAAAAATTAAAATCAAGAAAAACTGCTTATACTGACAAAATTAAGAACGAAATGATAAAAACTAGCGTTGAAATTCTTTCCAAAGGTTTTCTAAAAGTTTTCAACAACATTTTAACTTCGGGGAAATTTCCTGAAATGTGGACTGAGGGCCTAATAATCCCGATCCATAAATCGGGAAACTTACTCGATCCCAATAACTATCGAGGTATTTCTGTTTCTAGTTGTATGGGCAAGCTATTTTGCTCAATTTTAAATAATAGATTAATAAACTTTGCAAACGAAAAGAAATTAATCCACCTACTCAAATTGGATTTATGCCAGGAAATAGAACGGCAGACCATGTTCTCACTCTGAAAACTTTACATGATAATTACGTTAAACATAGTGAGAATGAAAAAATCTACGCATGTTTTGTCGATTTTAGAAAAGTGTTTGATTCTGTCTGGCATCAAGGTTTGCTCTACAAATTGTTAAAAAACAACATAGGGGGACATTTCTACGATTTAATCCAAGACCTCTACTCGAACACAAAATGTGCAATAAAAATGTCAGAAGACAGGAAACCTTTTTTCTCATACAAAAAAGGGGTCCGTCAAGGATGTATTTTAAGCCCTCTGTTATTTAATATGTATATAAACGAACTCCCAAGACTTTTCGAACAAACGCAATCAGACCCATTTACATTACCAAACGGAACTACTATAAACAGTCTCCTGCATGCTGATGATCTAATTATACTTTCAAGATCGAAACCAGGTTTACAAAATTGTCTAAACCAACTGCACAAATGGTGTAGTAAATGGCTAATGGAAGTCAACATCAAAAAAACGAAAGTGATGGTATTACAAAAACAACTCAAAATCCCCAAATCTTCATTTCCATATTGGAAATAAAAAGATAGATATAGTCAAAGAATATATCTATCTTGGCCTCAAACTTGTACCAAATGGCAAATTTAAACTTGCTCAAAGACAATTAAGCGAAAAAGCTCTGCATGCTCTTTTTAAAATCCGTAAACATTTAGATTTCCATAAGCTTTCACCTAAAACAGGTACAAAAATTGTTGACTCGATCATTTCCCCCATTCTACTTTACAACTCAGAAGTCTGAGGAGTATACGAAAAAAATGACTTCAACAAATGGGACAATTCAGAAGCAGAAAAAGTTCATTTAAAATTTTGCAAGTTATATTTGGGTGTAAACAGAAAAGCAAACAATATAACTTGCAGAAGCGAACTTGGGAAATACCCTCTTCTGATTGCAATTAAAAAGAATATTATAGACTACTTCAAACATATCCTTAAACTAGACGACAACTCAATCGTAAAACAATCCTTCCTAATGTCCAAACAACTATATAATAATGACAAAGAATCCTTCTACACTAACGCCATAACCATGCTAAAACCATTCTATGATAATTCAAGAAATTTCGAAAGTGATCTAATCAACTACAATACAAAAACTATAGTAAATAGGATGAAAGAAAAATATGTTGAATTCTGGAGACATAAAATGAATAACACCTCCAAACTGTCTTTCTTTTGTACATTTTAAAACGAATACAAAATGGAAGAATACTTATCCATAATTAAAAATCCAACAACAAGGAGGACATTTTCTCAATACAGAGTAAGCAACCATAAATTACAAATTGAACGAGGAAGATACGAAAATGTTCCCCGTGAACAACGTATCTGCAAACTTTGTGACTCAGATGCAGTAGAAAACGAATACCATTTCGTTTTAACCTGCCCGAAATACGAAGATTTGAGAAAAAATTCTAATAATATTCTTAAAAATATCTTTTATCTCAATGCTACAACAGAAAGCAAGCAGAAACTGCTTCAAAATGTGATATCTTCAGACGATCCAGTTCTTGTTAACCTGCTTTCTAAACATATCTTTCTTTGTTTTACTGAAAGAAACGATGGTCTCAAATCAAGGGAAAATTAATAGGGTTAGTAAATAGGCCTAAAACACCTAAAATACACATACCAACATCTATATCATCTTTATCACTATTTTAATAGATACATATGTGTAATTTAGATAATAGAAATTTTCACTTGTTTCTACAAGTTAACAATGTATATGTATCTTAGCAATACCTATATTTAGGTCATGCAAGTCAAGATTTAAATAAATAAACTAAATAAACTAAAATAAAACGCCTTTACTTTTTGCCCAAATTTTTCCACCTAAAATATTCAATAAACTTTCATATTTTGACCTTATTTCGAAAGTTGCAAATCGGTCGAAAAATCGTGAAAAACCAAAGGTTAACCCATTTACATTTTTGTCAAATTTTTACACCTAAAATATTCAACGTAATTTCACCGAAAAACCACTGAAATCAGTGCAAAACTACTTTCTATGCCATAAAATTTCATATTTTGACCTTATTTCGAAAGTTGGAAATTGGTCGAAAAATCGTGAAAAACCTAAGGTTAACCCCTTTACATTTTGGTCAAATTTTTCCACCTAAAATATTCAACGTAATTTCACCGAAAAACCACTGAGATCAGTACAAAACTACTTTCTATGCCATAAACTTTCATATTTTGACCTTATTTCGAAAGTTGGAAATTTATCGAAAAATCGTCAAAAACCAAAGGTTAACCCCTTTACATTTTGGTCAAATTTTTCCACCTAAAATTTTCAACGTAATTTCGCTCAAAAACCACTCAAATCACTACAAAACTAATTTCTATGCAATAAACTTTCACATTCTGCTCTTATTTCGAAAGTTGAAAATTGGTCGAAAAATCGTGAAAAACCAAAGGTTAAACCCTTTACATTTTGGTAAAATTTTTACACCTAAAATTTTCAACGTAATTTCGTTCAAAAACCACTCAAATCACTACAAAACTACTTTCTATGCAGTAAACATTCACATTCTGCTCTTATTTCGAAAGTTGAAAATTGGTCGAAAAATCGTCAAAAACCAAAGGTTAACCCCTTTACATTTTGGTCAAATTTTTACACCTAAAATATTCAACGTAATTTCACCGAAAAACCACTGAGATCCGTGCAAAACTATTTTCTATGCAATACACTTTCATATTTTGACCTTATTTCGAAAGTTGGAAATTGGTCGAAAAATCGTGAAAAACCAAAGGTTAACCCCTTTACATTTTGGTCAAATTTTTCCACATAAAATATTCAACGTAATTTCGGTCAAAAACCACTCAAATCACTGCAAAACTACTTTCTATCCAATAAACTTTCACATTCTGCTCTTATTTCGAAAGTTGGAAATTGGTCGAAAAATCGTCAAAAACCAAAGGTTAACCCCTTTACATTTTGGTCAAATTTTTACACCTAAAATTTTCAACGTAATTTCGCTCAAAAACCACTCAAATCACTGCAAATTTTACTTTCTATGCAATAAACTTTCACATTCTACTCTTATTTCGAAAGTTGGAAGTTGGTCGAAAAATCGTCAAAAACCAAAGGTTAACCCCTTTACATTTTGGTAAAATTTTTACACCTAAAATTTTCAACGTAATTTCGCTCAAAAACCACTCAAATCACTACAAAACTACTTTCTATGCAGTAAACTTTCACATTCTGCTCTTATTTCGAAAGTTGAAAATTGGTCGAAAAATCGTGAAAAACCAAAGGTTAACCCCTTTACATTTTGGTCAAATTTTTACACCTAAAATATTCAACGTAATTTCACCGAAAAACCACTGAGATCAGTGCAAAACTATTTTCTATGCAATACACTTTCATATTTTGACCTTATTTCGAAAGTTAGAAATTGGTCGAAAAATCGTGAAAAACCAAAGGTTAACCCCTTTACATTTTTGTCAAATTTTCCCACCTAAAATACTCAACGTAATTTCACCGAAAAACCACTGAGATCAGTACAAAACTACTTTCTATGCAATAAACTTTAATATTTTGACTTTATTTCGAAATTTTCAAATTGGTCGAAAAATCGTCAAAAACCAAATGTTAAACCATTTACATTTTTGTCAAATATTCCCACCTAAAATATTAAACGTAATTTCACCGGAAAACCACTGAGATCAGTGCAAAACTACTTTCTATGCCATAAACTTTAATATTTTGACCTTATTTCGAAATTTTTAAATTATTCGAAAAATCGTGAAAAACCAAATGTTAAACCATTTACATTTTTGTCAAATTTTTACACCTAAAATATTCAACGTCATTTCACCGAAAAACCACTGAAATCACTGCAAAACTATTTTCTATTCAATAAACATTCATATTTTGACCTTATTTCGAAAGTTGGAAATTGGTCGAAAAATCGTGAAAAACCAAAGGTTAACCCCTTTACATTTTCGTCAAATTTTTCCACCTAAAATATTCAACGTAATTTCACCGAAAAACCACTGAGATCAGGGCAAAACTATTTTCTATTCAATAAACATTCATATTTTGATCATATTTCGAAAGTTGGAAATTGGTCGAAAAATCGTGAAAAACCAAAGGTTAACCCCTTTACATTTTGGTCAAATTTTTCCACAAAATATTCAACGTAATTTCGGTCAAAAACCACTCAAATCACTGCAAAACTACTTTCTATCCAATAAACTTTCACATTCTGCTCTTATTTCGAAAGTTGGAAATTGGTCGAAAAATCGTCAAAAACCAAAGGTTAACCCCTTTACTTTTGGTCAAATTTTTACACCTAAAATTTTCAACGTAATTTCGCTCAAAAACCACTCAAATCACTGCAAATTTTACTTTCTATGCAATAAACTTTCACATTCTGCTCTTATTTCGAAAGTTGAAAATTGGTCGAAAAATAGTGAAAAACCAAAGGTTAAACCCTTTACATTTTTGTCAAATTTTTACACCTAAAATTTTCAATGTAATTTCGCTCAAAAACCACTCAAATCACTACAAAACTACTTTCTATGCAATAAACTTTCACATTCTGCTCTTATTTCGAAAGTTGAAAATTGGTCGAAAAATCGTCAAAAACCAAAGGTTAACCCCATTACATTTTGGTCGAATTTTTACACCTAAAATATTCAACGTAATTTCACCGAAAAACCACTGAGATCAGTGCAAAACTATTTTCTATTGAATAAACATTCATATTTTGACCTTATTTCGAAAGTTGGAAATTGGTCGAAAAATCGTGAAAAACCAAAGGTTAACCCCTTTACATTTTGGTCAAATTTTTCCACATAAAATATTCAACGTAATTTCGGTCAAAAACCACTCAAATCACTGCAAAACTACTTTCTATCCAATAAACTTTCACATTCTGCTCTTATTTCGAAAGTTGGAAATTGGTAGAAAAATCGTCAAAAACCAAAGGTTAACCCCATTACATTTTGGTCAAATTTTTACACCTAAAATTTTCAATGTAATTTCGCTCAAAAACCACTCAAATCACAACAAAACTACTTTCAATGCAGTAAACTTTCACATTCTGCTCTTATTTCGAAAGTTGAAAATTGGTCGAAAAATCGTGAAAAACCAAAGGTTAACCCCTTTACATTTTGGTCAAATTTTTCCACCTAAAATATTCAACGTAATTTCACCGAAAAACCACTGAGATCAGTGCAAAACTATTTTCTATGCAATATACTTTCATATTTTGACCTTATTTCGAAAGTTAGAAATTGGTCGAAAAATCGTGAAAAACCAAAGGTTAACCCCTTTACATTTTTGTCAAATTTTCCCACCTAAAATACTCAACGTAATTTCACCGAAAAACCACTGAGATCAGTACAAAACTACTTTCTATGCAATAAACTTTAATATTTTGACTTTATTTCGAAATTTTCAAATTGGTCGAAAAATCATCAAAAACCAAATGTTAAACCATTTACATTTTTGTCAAATATTCCCACCTAAAATATTAAACGTAATTTCACCGGAAAACCACTGAGATCAGTGCAAAACTACTTTCTATGCCATAAACTTTAATATTTTGACCTTATTTCGAAATTTTTAAATTGGTCGAAAAATCGTGAAAAACCAAATGTTAAACCATTTACATTTTTGTCAAATTTTTACACCTAAAATATTCAACGTCATTTCACCGAAAAACCACTGAAATCACTGCAAAACTATTTTCTATTCAATAAACATTCATATTTTGACCTTATTTCGAAAGTTGGAAATTGGTCGAAAAATCGTGAAAAACCAAAGGTTAACCCCTTTACATTTTGGTCAAATTTTTCCACATAAAATATTCAACGTAATTTCGATCAAAAACCACTCAAATCACTGCAAAACTACTTTCTATGCAATAAACTTTCACATTCTGCTCTTATTTCGAAAGTTGGAAATTGGTAGAAAAATCGTCAAAAACCAAAGGTTAACCCCTTTACATTTTGGTCAAATTTTTACACCTAAAATATTCAACGTAATTTCACCGAAAAACCACTGAGATCAGGGCAAAACTATTTTCTATTCAATAAACATTCATATTTTGACCTTATTTCGAAAGTTGGAAATTGGTCGAAAAATCGTGAAAAACCCAAGGTTAACCCCTTTACATTTTGGTCAAATATTTCCACATAAAATATTCAACGTAATTTCGGTCAAAAACCACTCAAATCACTGCAAAACTACTTTCTATGCAATAAACTTTCACATTCTGCTCTTATTTCGAAAGTTGGAAATTGGTCGAAAAATCGTCAAAAACCAAAGGTTAACCCCTTTACATTTTTGTCAAATTTTCCCACCTAAAATACTCAACGTAATTTCACCGAAAAACCACTGAGATCAGTACAAAACTACTTTCTATGCAATAAACTTTAATATTTTGACTTTATTTCGAAATTTTTAAATTGGTCGAAAAATCGTCAAAAACCAAATGTTAAACCATTTACATTTTTGTCAAATATTCCCACCTAAAATATTAAACGTAATTTCACCGGAAAACCACTGAGATCAGAGCAAAACTACTTTCTATGCCATAAACTTTAATATTTTGACCTTATTTCGAAATTTTTAAATTGGTCGAAAAATCGTGAAAAACCAAATGTTAAACCATTTACATTTTTGTCAAATTTTTACACCTAAAATATTCAACGTAATTTCACCGAAAAACCACTGAAATCACTGCAAAACTATTTTCTATTCAATAAACATTCATATTTTGACCTTATTTCGAAAGTTGGAAATTGGTCGAAAAATCGTGAAAAACCAAAGGTTAACCCCTTTACATTTTCGTCAAATTTTTCCACATAAAATATTCAACGTAATTTCGGTCAAAAACCACTCAAATCACTGCAAAACTACTTTCTATCCAATAAACTTTCACATTCTGCTCTTATTTCGAAAGTTGGAAATTGATCGAAAAATCGTCAAAAACCAAAGATTAACCCCATTACATTTTGGTCAAATTTTTACACCTAAAATTTTCAACGTAATTTCGCTCAAAAACCACTCAAATCACTGCAAATTTTACTTTCTATGCAATAAACTTTCACATTCTACTCTTATTTCGAAAGTTGGAAGTTGGTCGAAAAATCGTGAAAAACCAAAGGTTAACCCCTTTACATTTTGGTCAAATTTTTACACCTAAAATTTTCAATGTAATTTCGCTCAAAAACCAGTCAAATCACTACAAAACTACTTTCTATGCAATAAACTTTCACATTCTGCTCTTATTTCGAAAGTTGAAAATTGGTCGAAAAATTGTCAAAAACCAAAGGTTAACCCCTTTACATTTTGGTCAAATTTTTCCACATAAAATATTCTACGTAATTTCGGTCAAAAACCACTCAAATCACTGCAAAACTACTTTCTATCCAATAAACTTTCACATTCTGCTCTTATTTCGAAAGTTGGAAATTGGTCGAAAAATCGTGAAAAACCAAAGGTTAACCCCTTTACATTTTGGTCAAATTTTTCCACATAAAATATTCAACGTAATTTCGATCAAAAACCACTCAAATCACTGCAAAACTACTTTCTATCCAATAAACTTTCACATTCTGCTCTTATTTCGAAAGTTGGAAATTGATCGAAAAATCGTCAAAAACCAAAGATTAACCCCATTACATTTTGGTCAAATTTTTACACCTAAAATTTTCAACGTAATTTCGCTCAAAAACCACTCAAATCACTGCAAATTTTACTTTCTATGCAATAAACTTTCACATTCTACTCTTATTTCGAAAGTTGGAAGTTGGTCGAAAAATCGTGAAAAACCAAAGGTTAACCCCTTTACATTTTGGTCAAATTTTTACACCTAAAATTTTCAATGTAATTTCGCTCAAAAACCAGTCAAATCACTACAAAACTACTTTCTATGCAATAAACGTTCACATTCTGCTCTTATTTCGAAAGTTGAAAATTGGTCGAAAAATTGTCAAAAACCAAAGGTTAACCCCTTTACATTTTGGTCAAACTTTTCCACATAAAATATTCTACGTAATTTCGGTCAAAAACCACTCAAATCACTGCAAAACTACTTTCTATGCAATAAACTTTCACATTCTGCTCTTATTTCGAAAGTTGGAAATTGGTCGAAAAATCGTCAAAAACCAAAGGTTAACCCCTTTACATTTTGGTCAAATTTTTCCACCTAAAATATTCAACGTAATTTCACCGAAAAACCACTGAGATCAGGGCAAACCTATTTTCTATTCAATAAACATTCATATTTTGATCATATTTCGAAAGTTGGAAATTGGTCGAAAAATCGTGAAAAACCAAAGGTTAACCCCTTTACATTTTGGTCAAATTTTTCCACCTAAAATATTCAACGTAATTTCGGTCAAAAACCACTCAAATCACTTCAAAACTACTTTCTATGCAATAAACTTTCACATTCTGCTCTTATTTCGAAAGTTGGAAATTGGTCGAAAAATCGTCAAAAACCAAAGGTTAACCCCTTTACATTTTTGTCAAATTTTCCCACCTAAAATACTCAACGTAATTTCACCGAAAAACCACTGAGATTAGTACAAAACTACTTTCTATGCAATAAACTTTAATATTTTGACTTTATTTCGAAATTTTTAAATTGGTCGAAAAATCGTGAAAAACCAAATGTTAAACCATTTACATTTTTGTCAAATATTCCCACCTAAAATATTAAACGTAATTTCACCGGAAAACCACTGAGATCAGAGCAAAACTACTTTCTATGCCATAAACTTTAATATTTTGACCTTATTTCGAAATTTTTAAATTGGTCGAAAAATCGTGAAAAACCAAATGTTAAACCATTTACATTTTTGTCAAATTTTTACACCTAAAATATTCAACGTAATTTCACCGAAAAACCACTGAAATCACTGCAAAACTATTTTCTATTCAATAAACATTCATATTTTGACCTTATTTCGAAAGTTGGAAATTGGTCGAAAAATCGTGAAAAACCAAAGGTTAACCCCTTTACATTTTGGTCAAATTTTTCCACATAAAATATTCAACGTAATTTCGGTCAAAAACCACTCAAATCACTACAAAACTACTTTCTATCCAATAAACTTTCACATTCTGCTCTTATTTCGAAAGTTGGAAATTGATCGAAAAATCGTCAAAAACCAAAGATTAACCCCATTACATTTTGGTCAAATTTTTACACCTAAAATTTTCAACGTAATTTCGCTCAAAAACCACTCAAATCACTGCAAATTTAATTTCTATGCAATAAACTTTCACATTCTACTCTTATTTCGAAAGTTGGAAATTGGTCGAAAAATCGTGAAAAACCAAAGGTTAACCCCTTTACATTTTGGTCAAATTTTTACACCTAAAATTTTCAATGTAATTTCGCTCAAAAACCACTCAAATCACTACAAAACTACTTTCTATGCAATAAACTTTCACATTCTGCTCTTATTTCGAAAGTTGAAAATTGGTCGAAAAATCGTGAAAAACCAAAGGTTAACCCCTTTACATTTTGGTCAAATTTTTCCACATAAAATATTCAACGTAATTTCGATCAAAAACCACTCAAATCACTGCAAAACTACTTTCTATGCAATAAACTTTCACATTCTGCTCTTATTTCGAAAGTTGGAAATTGGTAGAAAAATCGTCAAAAACCAAAGGTTAACCCCTTTACATTTTGGTCAAATTTTTACACCTAAAATATTCAACGTCATTTCACCGAAAAACCACTGAAATCACTGCAAAACTATTTTCTATTCAATAAACATTCATATTTTGACCTTATTTCGAAAGTTGGAAATTGGTCGAAAAATCGTGAAAAACCAAAGGTTAACCCCTTTACATTTTGGTCAAATTTTTCCACATAAAATTTTCAACGTAATTTCGCTCAAAAACCACTCAAATCACTGCAAAACTCCTTTCTATCCAATAAACTTTCACATTCTGCTCTTATTTCGAAAGTTGGAAATTGATCGAAAAATCGTCAAAAACCAAAGATTAACCCCATTACATTTTGGTCAAATTTTTACACCTAAAATTTTCAACGTAATTTCGGTCAAAAACCACTCAAATCACAGCAAATTTTACTTTCTATGCAATAAACTTTCACATTCTACTCTTATTTCGAAAGTTGGAAGTTGGTCGAAAAATCGTGAAAAACCAAAGTTTAACCCCTTTACATTTTGGTCAAATTTTTACACCTAAAATTTTCAACGTAATTTCGCTCAAAAACCACTCAAATCACTACAAAACTACTTTCTATGCAATAAACTTTAATATTTTGACTTTATTTCGAAATTTTTAAATTGGTCGGAAAATCGTCAAAAACCAAATGTTAAACCATTTACATTTTTATCAAATATTCCCACCTAAAATATTAAACGTAATTTCACCGGAAAACCACTGAGATCAGTGCAAAACTACTTTCTATGCCATAAACTTTAATATTTTGACTTTATTTCGAAATTTTTAAATTGGTCGAAAAATCGTGAAAAACCAAATGTTAAACCATTTACATTTTTGTCAAATTTTTACACCTAAAATATTCAACGTCATTTCACCGAAAAACCACTGAAATCACTGCAAAACTATTTTCTATTCAATAAACATTCATATTTTGACCTTATTTCGAAAGTTGGAAATTGGTCGAAAAATCGTGAAAAACCAAAGGTTAACCCCTTTACATTTTGGTCAAATTTTTCCACATAAAATTTTCAACGTAATTTCGCTCAAAAACCACTCAAATCACTGCAAAACTCCTTTCTATCCAATAAACTTTCACATTCTGCTCTTATTTCGAAAGTTGGAAATTGATCGAAAAATCGTCAAAAACCAAAGATTAACCCCATTACATTTTGGTCAAATTTTTACACCTAAAATTTTCAACGTAATTTCGGTCAAAAACCACTCAAATCACAGCAAATTTTACTTTCTATGCAATAAACTTTCACATTCTACTCTTATTTCGAAAGTTGGAAGTTGGTCGAAAAATCGTGAAAAACCAAAGTTTAACCCCTTTACATTTTGGTCAAATTTTTACACCTAAAATTTTCAACGTAATTTCGCTCAAAAACCACTCAAATCACTACAAAACTACTTTCTATGCAATAAACTTTAATATTTTGACTTTATTTCGAAATTTTTAAATTGGTCGGAAAATCGTCAAAAACCAAATGTTAAACCATTTACATTTTTATCAAATATTCCCACCTAAAATATTAAACGTAATTTCACCGGAAAACCACTGAGATCAGTGCAAAACTACTTTCTATGCCATAAACTTTAATATTTTGACTTTATTTCGAAATTTTTAAATTGGTCGAAAAATCGTGAAAAACCAAATGTTAAACCATTTACATTTTTGTCAAATTTTTACACCTAAAATATTCAACGTCATTTCACCGAAAAACCACTGAAATCACTGCAAAACTATTTTCTATTCAATAAACATTCATATTTTGACCTTATTTCGAAAGTTGGAAATTGGTCGAAAAATCGTGAAAAACCAAAGGTTAACCCCTTTACATTTTGGTCAAATTTTTCCACCTAAAATTTTCAACGTAATTTCGCTCAAAAACCACTCAAATCACTGCAAAACTACTTTCTATCCAATAAACTTTCACATTCTGCTCTTATTTCGAAAGTTGGAAATTGATCGAAAAATCGTCAAAAACCAAAGATTAACCCCATTACATTTTGGTCAAATTTTTACACCTAAAATTTTCAACGTAATTTCGCTCAAAAACCACTCAAATCACTGCAAATTTTACTTTCTATGCAATAAACTTTCACATTCTACTCTTATTTCGAAAGTTGGAAGTTGGTCGAAAAATCGTCAAAAACCAAAGGTTAACCCCTTTACATTTTGGTCAAATTTTTACACCTAAAATTTTCAACGTAATTTCGCTCAAAAACCACTCAAATCACTACAAAACTACTTTCTATGCAATAAACTTTCACATTCTGCTCTTATTTCGAAAGTTGAAAATAGGTCGAAAAATCGTCAAAAACAAAAGGTTAACCCCTTTACATTTTGGTCAAATTTTTCCACCTAAAATATTCAACGTAATTTCACCGAAAAACCACTGAGATCAGTGCAAAACTATTTTCTATTCAATAAACATTCATATTTTGACCTTATTTCGAAATTTTTAAATTGGTCGAAAAATCGTGAAAAACCAAAGGTTAACCCCTTTACATTTTGGTCAAATATTTCCACATAAAATATTCAACGTAATTTCGGTCAAAAACCACTCAAATCACTGCAAAACTACTTTCTATGCAATAAACTTTCACATTCTGCTCTTATTTCGAAAGTTGAAAATTGGTCGAAAAATCGTCAAAAACCAAAGGTTAACCCCTTTACATTTTGGTCAAATTTTTACACCTAAAATATTCAACGTAATTTCAACGAAAAACCACTGAGATCAGGGCAAAACTATTTTCTATTCAATAAACATTCATATTTTGACCTTATTTCGAAAGTTGGAAATTGGTCGAAAAATCGTGAAAAACCAAAGGTTAACCCCTTTACATTTTGGTCAAATTTTTACACCTAAAATTTTCAACGTAATTTCGCTCAAAAACTACTCAAATCACTGCAAATTTTACTTTCTATGCAATAAACTTTCACATTCTGCTCTTATTTCGAAAGTTGGAAGTTGGTCGAAAAATCGTCAAAAACCAAAGATTAACCCCATTACATTTTGGTCAAATTTTTACACCTAAAATTTTCAACGTAATTTCGCTCAAAAACAACTCTAATCACTGCAAATTTTACTTTCTACGCAATAAACTTTCACATTCTACTCTTATTTCGAAAGTTGGAAGTTGGTAGAAAAATCGTCAAAAACCAAAGGTTAACCCCTTTACATTTTGGTCAAATTTATATACCTAAAATATTCAACGTAATTTCACCGAAAAACCACTGAGATCAGGGCAAAACTATTTTCTATTCAATAAACATTCATATTTTGACCTTATTTCGAAAGTTGGAAATTGGTCGAAAAATCGTGAAAAACCAAAGGTTAACCCCTTTACATTTTGGTCAAATTTTTCCACCTAAAATATTCAACGTAATTTCGGTCAAAAACCACTCAAATCACTGCAAAACTACTTTCTATCCAATAAACTTTCACATTCTGCTCTTATTTCGAAAGTTGGAAATTGGTCGAAAAATCGTCAAAAACCAAAGGTTAACCCCTTTACATTTTGGTCAAATTTTTACACCTAAAATTTTCAACGTAATTTCGCTCAAAAACCACTCAAATCACTGCAAATTTTACTTTCATACAATAAACTTTCACATTCTACTCTTATTTCGAAAGTTGGAAGTTGGTCGAAAAATCGTCACAAACCAAAGGTTAACCCCTTTACATTTTGGTCAAATTTTTCCACATAAAATATTCAACGTAATTTCGGTCAAAAACCACTCAAATCACTGCAAAACTACTTTCTATCCAATAAACTTTCACATTCTGCTCTTATTTCGAAAGTTGGAAATTGGTCGAAAAATCGTCAAAAACCAAAGGTTAACCCCTTTACATTTTGGTCAAATTTTTACACCTAAAATTTTCAACGTAATTTCGCTCAAAAACCACTCAAATCACTACAAAACTACTTTCTATGCAATAAACTTTCACATTCTACTCTTATTTCGAAAGTTGAAAATAGGTCGAAAAATCGTCAAAAACAAAAGGTTAACCCCTTTACATTTTGGTCAAATTTTTACACCTAAAATATTCAACGTAATTTCACCGAAAAACCACTGAGATCAGTGCAAAACTATTTTCTATTCAATAAATATTCATATTTTGACCTTATTTCGAAAGTTGGAAATTGGTCGAAAAATCGTGAAAAACCAAAGGTTAACCCCTTTACATTTTGGTCAAATATTTCCACATAAAATATTCAACGTAATTTCGGTCAAAAACCACTCAAATCACTGCAAAACTACTTTCTATCCAATAAACTTTCACATTCTGCTCTTATTTCGAAAGTTGGAAATTGGTCGAAAAATCGTCAAAAACCAAAGATTAACCCCATTACATTTTGGTCAAATTTTTACACCTAAAATTTTCAACGTAATTTCGCTCAAAAACCACTCAAATCACTGCAAATTTTACTTTATACGCAATAAACTTTCACATTCTACTCTTATTTCGAAAGTTGGAAGTTGGTAGAAAAATCGTCAAAAACCAAAGGTTAACCCCTTTACATTTTGGTCAAATTTATATACCTAAAATATTCAACGTAATTTCACCGAAAAACCACTGAGATCAGGGCAAAACTATTTTCTATTCAATAAACATTCATATTTTGACCTTATTTCGAAAGTTGGAAATTGGTCGAAAAATCGTGAAAAACCAAAGGTTAACCCCTTTACATTTTGGTCAAATATTTCCACATAAAATATTCAACGTAATTTCGGTCAAAAACCACTCAAATCACTACAAAACTACTTTCTATGCAATAAACTTTCACATTCTGCTCTTATTTCGAAAGTTGGAAATTGGTCGAAAAATCGTCAAAAACCAAAGGTTAACCCCTTTACATTTTGGTCAAATTTTTACACCTAAAATTTTCAACGTAATTTCGCTCAAAAACCACTCAAATCACTGCAAATTTTACTTTCATACAATAAACTTTCACATTCTACTCTTATTTCGAAAGTTGGAAGTTGGTCGAAAAATCGTCACAAACCAAAGGTTAACCCCTTTACATTTTGGTCAAATTTTTCCACCTAAAATATTCAACGTAATTTCGGTCAAAAACCACTCAAATCACTGCAAAACTACTTTCTATCCAATAAACTTTCACATTCTGCTCTTATTTCGAAAGTTGGAAATTGGTCGAAAAATCGTGAAAAACCAAAGGTTAACCCCTTTACATTTTGGTCAAATTTTTACACCTAAAATTTTCAACGTAATTTCGCTCAAAAACCACTCAAATCACTGCAAATTTTACTTTCTATGCAATAAACTTTCACATTCTACTCTTATTTCGAAAGTTGGAAGTTGGTCGAAAAATCGTCAAAAACCAAAGGTTAACCCTTTACATTTTGGTCAAATTTTTACACATAAAATTTTCAATGTAATTTCGCTCAAAAACCACTCAAATCACTACAAAACTACTTTCTATGCAATAAACTTTCACATTCTGCTCTTATTTCGAAAGTTGAAAATTGGTAGAAAAATCGTCAACAACCAAAGGTTAACCCCTTTACATTTTGGTCAAATTTATATACCTAAAATATTCAACGTAATTTCACCGAAAAACCACTGAGATCAGGGCAAAACTATTTTCTATTCAATAAACATTCATATTTTGACCTTATTTCGAAAGTTGGAAATTGGTCGAAAAATCGTCAAAAACCAAAGGTTAACCCCTTTACATTTTGGTCAAATATTTCCACATAAAATATTCAACGTAATTTCTTTCAAAAACCACTCAAATCACTGCAAAACTACTTTCTATGCAATAAACTTTCACATTCTGCTCTTATTTCGAAAGTTGGAAATTGGTCGAAAAATCGTCAAAAACCAAAGGTTAACCCCTTTACATTTTGGTCAAATTTTTCCACCTAAAATTTTCAACGTAATTTCGCTCAAAAACCACTCAAATCACTGCAAATTTTACTTTCATACAATAAACTTTCACATTCTACTCTTATTTCGAAAGTTGGAAGTTGGTCGAAAAATCGTCACAAACCAAAGGTTAACCCCTTTACATTTTGGTCAAATTTTTCCACCTAAAATATTCAACGTAATTTCGGTCAAAAACCACTCAAATCACTGCAAAACTACTTTCTATCCAATAAACTTTCACATTCTGCTCTTATTTCGCAAGTTGGAAATTGGTCGAAAAATCGTGAAAAACCAAAGGTTAACCCCTTTACATTTTGGTCAAATTTTTACACCTAAAATTTTCAACGTAATTTCGCTCAAAAACCACTCAAATCACTACAAAACTACTTTCTATGCAATAAACTTTCACATTCTGCTCTTATTTCGAAAGTTGAAAATAGGTCGAAAAATCGTCAAAAACAAAAGGTTAACCCCTTTACATTTTGGTCAAATTTTTACACCTAAAATATTCAACGTAATTTCACCGAAAAACCACTGAGATCAGTGCAAAACTATTTTCTATTCAATAAATATTCATATTTTGACCTTATTTCGAAAGTTGGAAATTGGTCGAAAAATCGTGAAAAACCAAAGGTTAACCCCTTTACATTTTGGTCAAATATTTCCACATAAAATATTCAACGTAATTTCGGTCAAAAACCACTCAAATCACTGCAAAACTACTTTCTATCCAATAAACTTTCACATTCTGCTCTTATTTCGAAAGTTGGAAATTGGTCGAAAAATCGTCAAAAACCAAAGATTAACCCCATTACATTTTGGTCAAATTTTTACACCTAAAATTTTCAACGTAATTTCGCTCAAAAACCACTCAAATCACTGCAAATTTTACTTTCTATGCAATAAACTTTCACATTCTGCTCTTATTTCGAAAGTTGGAAATTGGTCGAAAAATCGTCAAAAACCAAAGATTAACCCCATTACATTTTGGTCAAATTTTTACACCTAAAATTTTCAACGTAATTTCGCTCAAAAACCACTCAAATCACTGCAAATTTTACTTTCTATGCAATAAACTTTCACATTCTACTCTTATTTCGAAAGTTGGAAATTGGTCGAAAAATCGTGAAAAACCAAAGGTTAACCCCTTTACATTTTGGTCAAATTTTTACACCTAAAATTTTCAACGTAATTTCGCTCAAAAACCACTCAAATCACTGCAAAACTACTTTCTATCCAATAAACTTTCACATTCTGCTCTTATTTCGAAAGTTGGAAATTGGTCGAAAAATCGTCAAAAACCAAAGATTAACCCCATTACATTTTGGTCAAATTTTTACACCTAAAATTTTCAACGTAATTTCGCTCAAAAACCACTCAAATCACTGCAAATTTTTCTTTCTACGCAATAAACTTTCACATTCTACTCTTATTTCGAAATTTGGAAGTTGGTAGAAAAATCGTCAAAAACCAAAGGTTAACCCCTTTACATTTTGGTCAAATTTATATACCTAAAATATTCAACGTAATTTCACCGAAAAACCACTGAGATCAGGGCAAAACTATTTTCTATTCAATAAACATTCATATTTTGACCTTATTTCGAAAGTTGGAAATTGGTCGAAAAATCGTGAAAAACCAAAGGTTAACCCCTTTACATTTTGGTCAAATATTTCCACATAAAATATTCAACGTAATTTCGGTCAAAAACCACTCAAATCACTACAAAACTACTTTCTATGCAATAAACTTTCACATTCTGCTCTTATTTCGAAAGTTGGAAATTGGTCGAAAAATCGTCAAAAACCAAAGGTTAACCCCTTTACATTTTGGTCAAATTTTTACACCTAAAATTTTCAACGTAATTTCGCTCAAAAACCACTCAAATCACTGCAAATTTTACTTTCATACAATAAACTTTCACATTCTACTCTTATTTCGAAAGTTGGAAGTTGGTCGAAAAATCGTCACAAACCAAAGGTTAACCCCTTTACATTTTGGTCAAATTTTTCCACCTAAAATATTCAACGTAATTTCGGTCAAAAACCACTCAAATCACTGCAAAACTACTTTCTATGCAATAAACTTTCACATTCTGCTCTTATTTCGAAAGTTGGAAATTGTTCGAAAAATCGTGAAAAACCAAAGGTTAACCCCTTTACATTTTGGTCAAATTTTTACACCTAAAATTTTCAACGTAATTTCGCTCAAAAACCACTCAAATCACTGCAAATTTTACTTTCTATGCAATAAACTTTCACATTCTACTCTTATTTCGAAAGTTGGAAGTTGGTCGAAAAATCGTCAAAAACCAAAGGTTAACCCTTTACATTTTGGTCAAATTTTTACACATAAAATTTTCAATGTAATTTCGCTCAAAAACCACTCAAATCACTACAAAACTACTTTCTATGCAATAAACTTTCACATTCTGCTCTTATTTCGAAAGTTGAAAATTGGTCGAAAAATCGTCAAAAACAAAAGGTTAACCCCTTTACATTTTGGTCAAATTTATATACCTAAAATATTCAACGTAATTTCACCGAAAAACCACTGAGATCAGGGCAAAACTATTTTCTATTCAATAAACATTCATATTTTGACCTTATTTCGAAAGTTGGAAATTGGTCGAAAAATCGTGAAAAACCAAAGGTTAACCCCTTTACATTTTGGTCAAATATTTCCACATAAAATATTCAACGTAATTTCGCTCAAAAACCACTCAAATCACTGCAAAACTACTTTCTATGCAATAAACTTTCACATTCTGCTCTTATTTCGAAAGTTGGAAATTGGTCGAAAAATCGTCAAAAACCAAAGGTTAACCCCTTTACATTTTGGTCAAATTTTTACACCTAAAATTTTCAACGTAATTTCGCTCAAAAACCACTCAAATCACTGCAAATTTTACTTTCATACAATAAACTTTCACATTCTACTCTTATTTCGAAAGTTGGAAGTTGGTCGAAAAATCGTCACAAACCAAAGGTTAACCCCTTTACATTTTGGTCAAATTTTTCCACATAAAATATTCAACGTAATTTCGGTCAAAAACCACTCAAATCACTGCAAAACTACTTTCTATCCAATAAACTTTCACATTCTGCTCTTATTTCGAAAGTTGGAAATTGGTCGAAAAATCGTGAAAAACCAAAGGTTAACCCCTTTACATTTTGGTCAAATTTTTACACCTAAAATTTTCAACGTAATTTCGCTCAAAAACCACTCAAATCACTACAAAACTACTTTCTATGCAATAAACTTTCACATTCTGCTCTTATTTCGAAAGTTGAAAATAGGTCGAAAAATCGTCAAAAACCAAAGGTTAACCCCTTTACATTTTGGTCAAATTTTTACACCTAAAATATTCAACGTCATTTCACCGAAAAACCACTGAGATCAGTGCAAAACTATTTTCTATTCAATAAATATTCATATTTTGACCTTATTTCGAAAGTTGGAAATTGGTCAAAAAATCGTGAAAAACCAAAGGTTAACCCCTTTACATTTTGGTCAAATATTTCCAAATAAAATATTCAACGTAATTTCGGTCAAAAACCACTCAAATCACTGCAAAACTACTTTCTATCCAATAAACTTTCACATTCTGCTCTTATTTCGAAAGTTGGAAATTGGTCGAAAAATCGTCAAAAACCAAAGATTAACCCCATTACATTTTGGTCAAATTTTTACACCTAAAATTTTCAACGTAATTTCGCTCAAAAACCACTCAAATCACTGCAAATTTTACTTTCTACGAAATAAACTTTCACATTCTACTCTTATTTCGAAAGTTGGAAGTTGGTAGAAAAATCGTCAAAAACCAAAGGTTAACCCCTTTACATTTTGGTCAAATTTATATACCTAAAATATTCAACGTAATTTCACCGAAAAACCACTGAGATCAGGGCAAAACTATTTTCTATTCAATAAACATTCATATTTTGACCTTATTTCGAAAGTTGGAAATTGGTCGAAAAATCGTGAAAAACCAAAGGTTAACCCCTTTACATTTTGGTCAAATATTTCCACATAAAATATTCAACGTAATTTCGGTCAAAAACCACTCAAATCACTGCAAATCTACTTTCTATGCAATAAACTTTCACATTCTGCTCTTATTTCGAAAGTTGGAAATTGGTCGAAAAATCGTCAAAAACCAAAGGTTAACCCCTTTACATTTTGGTCAAATTTTTACACCTAAAATTTTCAACGTAATTTCGCTCAAAAACCACTCAAATCACTGCAAATTTTACTTTCATACAATAAACTTTCACATTCTACTCTTATTTCGAAAGTTGGAAGTTGGTCGAAAAATCGTCACAAACCAAAGGTTAACCCCTTTACATTTTGGTCAAATTTTTCCACATAAAATATTCAACGTAATTTCGGTCAAAAACCACTCAAATCACTGCAAAACTACTTTCTATCCAATAAACTTTCACATTCTGCTCTTATTTCGAAAGTTGGAAATTGGTCGAAAAATCGTCAAAAACCAAAGGTTAACCCCTTTACATTTTGGTCAAATTTTTACACCTAAAATTTTCAACGTAATTTCGCTCAAAAACCACTCAAATCACTACAAAACTACTTTCTATGCAATAAACTTTCACATTCTGCTCTTATTTCGAAAGTTGAAAATAGGTCGAAAAATCGTCAAAAACAAAAGGTTAACCCCTTTACATTTTGGTCAAATTTTTACACCTAAAATATTCAACGTAATTTCACCGAAAAACCACTGAGATCAGTGCAAAACTATTTTCTATTCAATAAATATTCATATTTTGACCTTATTTCGAAAGTTGGAAATTGGTCGAAAAATCGTGAAAAACCAAAGGTTAACCCCTTTACATTTTGGTCAAATATTTCCACATAAAATATTCAACGTAATTTCGGTCAAAAACCACTCAAATCACTGCAAAACTACTTTCTATCCAATAAACTTTCACATTCTGCTCTTATTTCGAAAGTTGGAAATTGGTCGAAAAATCGTCAAAAACCAAAGATTAACCCCATTACATTTTGGTCAAATTTTTACACCTAAAATTTTCAACGTAATTTCGCTCAAAAACCACTCAAATCACTGCAAATTTTACTTTCTACGCAATAAACTTTCACATTCTACTCTTATTTCGAAAGTTGGAAGTTGGTAGAAAAATCGTCAAAAACCAAAGGTTAACCCCTTTACATTTTGGTCAAATTTATATACCTAAAATATTCAACGTAATTTCACCGAAAAACCACTGAGATCAGGGCAAAACTATTTTCTATTCAATAAACATTCATATTTTGACCTTATTTCGAAAGTTGGAAATTGGTCGAAAAATCGTGAAAAACCAAAGGTTAACCCCTTTACATTTTGGTCAAATATTTCCACATAAAATATTCAACGTAATTTCGCTCAAAAACCACTCAAATCACTACAAAACTACTTTCTATGCAATAAACTTTCACATTCTGCTCTTATTTCGAAAGTTGGAAATTGGTCGAAAAATCGTCAAAAACCAAAGGTTAACCCCTTTACATTTTGGTCAAATTTTTACACCTAAAATTTTCAACGTAATTTCGCTCAAAAACCACTCAAATCACTGCAAATTTTACTTTCATACAATAAACTTTCACATTCTACTCTTATTTCGAAAGTTGGAAGTTGGTCGAAAAATCGTCACAAACCAAAGGTTAACCCCTTTACATTTTGGTCAAATTTTTCCACATAAAATATTCAACGTAATTTCGGTCAAAAACCACTCAAATCACTGCAAAACTACTTTCTATCCAATAAACTTTCACATTCTGCTCTTATTTCGAAAGTTGGAAATTGGTCGAAAAATCGTCAAAAACCAAAGGTTAACCCCTTTACATTTTGGTCAAATTTTTACACCTAAAATTTTCAACGTAATTTCGCTCAAAAACCACTCAAATCACTGCATATTTTACTTTCATACAATAAACTTTCACATTCTACTCTTATTTCGAAAGTTGGAAGTTGGTCGAAAAATCGTCACAAACCAAAGGTTAACCCCTTTACATTTTGGTCAAATTTTTCCACCTAAAATATTCAACGTAATTTCGGTCAAAAACCACTCAAATCACTGCAAAACTACTTTCTATCCAATAAACTTTCACATTCTGCTCTTATTTCGAAAGTTGGAAATTGGTCGAAAAATCGTGAAAAACCAAAGGTTAACCCCTTTACATTTTGGTCAAATTTTTACACCTAAAATTTTCAACGTAATTTCGCTCAAAAACCACTCAAATCACTGCAAATTTTACTTTCTATGCAATAAACTTTCACATTCTACTCTTATTTCGAAAGTTGGAAGTTGGTCGAAAAATCGTCAAAAACCAAAGGTTAACCCTTTACATTTTGGTCAAATTTTTACACCTAAAATTTTCAACGTAATTTCGCTCAAAAACCACTCAAATCACTACAAAACTACTTTCTATGCAATAAACTTTCACATTCTGCTCTTATTTCGAAAGTTGAAAATAGGTCGAAAAATCGTCAAAAACAAAAGGTTAACCCCTTTACATTTTGGTCAAATTTTTACACCTAAAATATTCAACGTAATTTCACCGAAAAACCACTGAGATCAGTGCAAAACTATTTTCTATTCAATAAATATTCATATTTTGACCTTATTTCGAAAGTTGGAAATTGGTCAAAAAATCGTGAAAAACCAAAGGTTAACCCCTTTACATTTTGGTCAAATATTTCCAAATAAAATATTCAACGTAATTTCGGTCAAAAACCACTCAAATCACTGCAAAACTACTTTCTATCCAATAAACTTTCACATTCTGCTCTTATTTCGAAAGTTGGAAATTGGTCGAAAAATCGTCAAAAACCAAAGATTAACCCCATTACATTTTGGTCAAATTTTTACACCTAAAATTTTCAACGTAATTTCGCTCAAAAACCACTCAAATCACTGCAAATTTTACTTTCTACGCAATAAACTTTCACATTCTACTCTTATTTCGAAAGTTGGAAGTTGGTAGAAAAATCGTCAAAAACCAAAGGTTAACCCCTTTACATTTTGGTCAAATTTATATACCTAAAATATTCAACGTAATTTCACCGAAAAACCACTGAGATCAGGGCAAAACTATTTTCTATTCAATAAACATTCATATTTTGACCTTATTTCGAAAGTTGGAAATTGGTCGAAAAATCGTGAAAAACCAAAGGTTAACCCCTTTACATTTTGGTCAAATATTTCCACATAAAATATTCAACGTAATTTCGGTCAAAAACCACTCAAATCACTGCAAATCTACTTTCTATGCAATAAACTTTCACATTCTGCTCTTATTTCGAAAGTTGGAAATTGGTCGAAAAATCGTCAAAAACCAAAGGTTAACCCCTTTACATTTTGGTCAAATTTTTACACCTAAAATTTTCAACGTAATTTCGCTCAAAAACCACTCAAATCACTGCAAATTTTACTTTCATACAATAAACTTTCACATTCTACTCTTATTTCGAAAGTTGGAAGTTGGTCGAAAAATCGTCACAAACCAAAGGTTAACCCCTTTACATTTTGGTCAAATTTTTCCACATAAAATATTCAACGTAATTTCGGTCAAAAACCACTCAAATCACTGCAAAACTACTTTCTATCCAATAAACTTTCACATTCTGCTCTTATTTCGAAAGTTGGAAATTGGTCGAAAAATCGTCAAAAACCAAAGGTTAACCCCTTTACATTTTGGTCAAATTTTTACACCTAAAATTTTCAACGTAATTTCGCTCAAAAACCACTCAAATCACTGCAAATTTTACTTTATACGCAATAAACTTTCACATTCTACTCTTATTTCGAAAGTTGGAAGTTGGTAGAAAAATCGTCAAAAACCAAAGGTTAACCCCTTTACATTTTGGTCAAATTTATATACCTAAAATATTCAACGTAATTTCACCGAAAAACCACTGAGATCAGGGCAAAACTATTTTCTATTCAATAAACATTCATATTTTGACCTTATTTCGAAAGTTGGAAATTGGTCGAAAAATCGTCAAAAACCAAAGGTTAACCCCTTTACATTTTGGTCAAATTTTTCCACCTAAAATTTTCAACGTAATTTCGCTCAAAAACCACTCAAATCACTGCAAATTTTACTTTCATACAATAAACTTTCACATTCTACTCTTATTTCGAAAGTTGGAAGTTGGTCGAAAAATCGTCAAAAACCAAAGGTTAACCCCTTTACATTTTGGTCAAATTTTTCCACCTAAAATATTCAACGTAATTTCGGTCAAAAACCACTCAAATCACTGCAAAACTACTTTCTATCCAATAAACTTTCACATTCTGCTCTTATTTCGAAAGTTGAAAATTGGTCGAAAAATCGTGAAAAACCAAAGGTTAACCCCTTTACATTTTGGTCAAATTTTTACACCTAAAATTTTCAACGTAATTTCGCTCAAAAACCACTCAAATCACTGCAAATTTTACTTTCTATGCAATAAACTTTCACATTCTACTCTTATTTCGAAAGTTGGAAGTTGGTCGAAAAATCGTCAAAAACCAAAGGTTAACCCTTTACATTTTGGTCAAATTTTTACACATAAAATTTTCAATGTAATTTCGCTCAAAAACCACTCAAATCACTACAAAACTACTTTCTATGCAATAAACTTTCACATTCTGCTCTTATTTCGAAAGTTGAAAATTGGTCGAAAAATCGTCAAAAACCAAAGGTTAACCCCTTTACATTTTGGTCAAATTTATATACCTAAAATATTCAACGTAATTTCACCGAAAAACCACTGAGATCAGGGCAAAACTATTTTCTATTCAATAAACATTCATATTTTGACCTTATTTCGAAAGTTGGAAATTGGTCGAAAAATCGTGAAAAACCAAAGGTTAACCCCTTTACATTTTGGTCAAATATTTCCACATAAAATATTCAACGTAATTTCGGTCAAAAACCACTCAAATCACTGCAAAACTACTTTCTATGCAATAAACTTTCACATTCTGCTCTTATTTCGAAAGTTGGAAGTTGGTCGAAAAATCGTCACAAACCAAAGGTTAACCCCTTTACATTTTGGTCAAATTTTTCCACATAAAATATTCAACGTAATTTCGGTCAAAAACCACTCAAATCACTGCAAAACTACTTTCTATCCAATAAACTTTCACATTCTGCTCTTATTTCGAAAGTTGGAAATTGGTCGAAAAATCGTCAAAAACCAAAGGTTAACCCCTTTACATTTTGGTCAAATTTTTACACCTAAAATTTTCAACGTAATTTCGCTCAAAAACCACTCAAATCACTACAAAACTACTTTCTATGCAATAAACTTTCACATTCTGCTCTTATTTCGAAAGTTGAAAATAGGTCGAAAAATCGTCAAAAACAAAAGGTTAACCCCTTTACATTTTGGTCAAATTTTTACACCTAAAATATTCAACGTAATTTCACCGAAAAACCACTGAGATCAGTGCAAAACTATTTTCTATTCAATAAATATTCATATTTTGACCTTATTTCGAAAGTTGGAAATTGGTCGAAAAATCGTGAAAAACCAAAGGTTAACCCCTTTACATTTTGGTCAAATATTTCCACATAAAATATTCAACGTAATTTCGGTCAAAAACCACTCAAATCACTGCAAAACTACTTTCTATCCAATAAACTTTCACATTCTGCTCTTATTTCGAAAGTTGGAAATTGGTCGAAAAATCGTCAAAAACCAAAGATTAACCCCATTACATTTTGGTCAAATTTTTACACCTAAAATTTTCAACGTAATTTCGCTGAAAAACCACTCAAATCACTGCAAATTTTACTTTCTATGCAATAAACTTTCACATTCTACTCTTATTTCGAAAGTTGGAAATTGGTCGAAAAATCGTGAAAAACCAAAGGTTAACCCCTTTACATTTTGGTCAAATTTTTACACCTAAAATTTTCAACGTAATTTCGCTCAAAAACCACTCAAATCACTGCAAAACTACTTTCTATCCAATAAACTTTCACATTCTGCTCTTATTTCGAAAGTTGGAAATTGGTCGAAAAATCGTCAAAAACCAAAGATTAACCCCATTACATTTTGGTCAAATTTTTACACCTAAAATTTTCAACGTAATTTCGCTCAAAAACCACTCAAATCACTGCAAATTTTACTTTCTACGCAATAAACTTTCACATTCTACTCTTATTTCGAAAGTTGGAAGTTGGTAGAAAAATCGTCAAAAACCAAAGGTTAACCCCTTTACATTTTGGTCAAATTTATATACCTAAAATATTCAACGTAATTTCAACGAAAAACCACTGAGATCAGGGCAAAACTATTTTCTATTCAATAAACATTCATATTTTGACCTTATTTCGAAAGTTGGAAATTGGTCGAAAAATCGTGAAAAACCAAAGGTTAACCCCTTTACATTTTGGTCAAATATTTCCACATAAAATATTCAACGTAATTTCGGTCAAAAACCACTCAAATCACTGCAAAACTACTTTCTATGCAATAAACTTTCACATTCTGCTCTTATTTCGAAAGTTGGAAATTGGTCGAAAAATCGTCAAAAACCAAAGGTTAACCCCTTTACATTTTGGTCAAATTTTTACACCTAAAATTTTCAACGTAATTTCGCTCAAAAACCACTCAAATCACTGCAAATTTTACTTTCATACAATAAACTTTCACATTCTACTCTTATTTCGAAAGTTGGAAGTTGGTCGAAAAATCGTCACAAACCAAAGGTTAACCCCTTTACATTTTGGTCAAATTTTTCCACATAAAATATTCAACGTAATTTCGGTCAAAAACCACTCAAATCACTGCAAAACTACTTTCTATCCAATAAACTTTCACATTCTGCTCTTATTTCGAAAGTTGGAAATTGGTCGAAAAATCGTCAAAAACCAAAGGTTAACCCCTTTACATTTTGGTCAAATTTTTACACCTAAAATTTTCAACGTAATTTCGCTCAAAAACCACTCAAATCACTACAAAACTACTTTCTATGCAATAAACTTTCACATTCTGCTCTTATTTCGAAAGTTGAAAATAGGTCGAAAAATCGTCAAAAACAAAAGGTTAACCCCTTTACATTTTGGTCAAATTTTTACACCTAAAATATTCAACGTAATTTCACCGAAAAACCACTGAGATCAGTGCAAAACTATTTTCTATTCAATAAATATTCATATTTTGACCTTATTTCGAAAGTTGGAAATTGGTCGAAAAATCGTCAAAAACCAAAGGTTAACCCCTTTACATTTTGGTCAAATATTTCCACATAAAATATTCAACGTAATTTCGGTCAAAAACCACTCAAATCACTGCAAAACTACTTTCTATCCAATAAACTTTCACATTCTGCTCTTATTTCGAAAGTTGGAAATTGGTCGAAAAATCGTCAAAAACCAAAGATTAACCCCATTACATTTTGGTCAAATTTTTACACCTAAAATTTTCAACGTAATTTCGCTCAAAAACCACTCAAATCACTGCAAATTTTACTTACTACGCAATAAACTTTCACATTCTACTCTTATTTCGAAAGTTGGAAGTTGGTAGAAAAATCGTCAAAAACCAAAGGTTAACCCCTTTACATTTTGGTCAAATTTATATACCTAAAATATTCAACGTAATTTCACCGAAAAACCACTGAGATCAGGGCAAAACTATTTTCTATTCAATAAACATTCATATTTTGACCTTATTTCGAAAGTTGGAAATTGGTCGAAAAATCGTGAAAAACCAAAGGTTAACCCCTTTACATTTTGGTCAAATATTTCCACATAAAATATTCAACGTAATTTCGGTCAAAAACCACTCAAATCACTGCAAAACTACTTTCTATGCAATAAACTTTCACATTCTGCTCTTATTTCGAAAGTTGGAAATTGGTCGAAAAATCGTCAAAAACCAAAGGTTAACCCCTTTACATTTTGGTCAAATTTTTACACCTAAAATTTTCAACGTAATTTCGCTCAAAAACCACTCAAATCACTGCAAATTTTACTTTCATACAATAAACTTTCACATTCTACTCTTATTTCGAAAGTTGGAAGTTGGTCGAAAAATCGTCACAAACCAAAGGTTAACCCCTTTACATTTTGGTCAAATTTTTCCACATAAAATATTCAACGTAATTTCGGTCAAAAACCACTCAAATCACTGCAAAACTACTTTCTATCCAATAAACTTTCACATTCTGCTCTTATTTCGAAAGTTGGAAATTGGTCGAAAAATCGTCAAAAACCAAAGGTTAACCCCTTTACATTTTGGTCAAATTTTTACACCTAAAATTTTCAACGTAATTTCGCTCAAAAACCACTCAAATCACTACAAAACTACTTTCTATGCAATAAACTTTCACATTCTGCTCTTATTTCGAAAGTTGAAAATAGGTCGAAAAATCGTCAAAAACAAAAGGTTAACCCCTTTACATTTTGGTCAAATTTTTACACCTAAAATATTCAACGTAATTTCACCGAAAAACCACTGAGATCAGTGCAAAACTATTTTCTATTCAATAAATATTCATATTTTGACCTTATTTCGAAAGTTGGAAATTGGTCGAAAAATCGTGAAAAACCAAAGGTTAACCCCTTTACATTTTGGTCAAATATTTCCACATAAAATATTCAACGTAATTTCGGTCAAAAACCACTCAAATCACTGCAAAACTACTTTCTATCCAATAAACTTTCACATTCTGCTCTTATTTCGAAAGTTGGAAATTGGTCGAAAAATCGTCAAAAACCAAAGATTAACCCCATTACATTTTGGTCAAATTTTTTCACCTAAAATTTTCAACGTAATTTCGCTCAAAAACCACTCAAATCACTGCAAATTTTACTTTCTACGCAATAAACTTTCACATTCTACTCTTATTTCGAAAGTTGGAAGTTGGTAGAAAAATCGTCAAAAACCAAAGGTTAACCCCTTTACATTTTGGTCAAATTTATATACCTAAAATATTCAACGTAATTTCACCGAAAAACCACTGAGATCAGGGCAAAACTATTTTCTATTCAATAAACATTCATATTTTGACCTTATTTCGAAAGTTGGAAATTGGTCGAAAAATCGTGAAAAACCAAAGGTTAACCCTTTACATTTTGGTCAAATATTTCCACATAAAATATTCAACGTAATTTCGGTCAAAAACCACTCAAATCACTACAAAACTACTTTCTATGCAATAAACTTTCACATTCTGCTCTTATTTCGAAAGTTGGAAATTGGTCGAAAAATCGTCAAAAACCAAAGGTTAACCCCTTTACATTTTGGTCAAATTTTTACACCTAAAATTTTCAACGTAATTTCGCTCAAAAACCAGTCAAATCACTGCAAATTTTACTTTCATACAATAAACTTTCACATTCTACTCTTATTTCGAAAGTTGGAAGTTGGTCGAAAAATCGTCACAAACCAAAGGTTAACCCCTTTACATTTTGGTCAAATTTTTCCACCTAAAATATTCAACGTAATTTCGGTCAAAAACCACTCAAATCACTGCAAAACTACTTTCTATCCAATAAACTTTCACATTCTGCTCTTATTTCGAAAGTTGGAAATTGGTCGAAAAATCGTGAAAAACCAAAGGTTAACCCCTTTACATTTTGGTCAAATTTTTACACCTAAAATTTTCAACGTAATTTCGCTCAAAAACCACTCAAATCACTGCAAATTTTACTTTCTATGCAATAAACTTTCACATTCTACTCTTATTTCGAAAGTTGGAAGTTGGTCGAAAAATCGTCAAAAACCAAAGGTTAACCCTTTACATTTTGGTCAAATTTTTACACATAAATTTTCAATGTAATTTCGCTCAAAAACCACTCAAATCACTACAAAACTACTTTCTATGCAATAAACTTTCACATTCTGCTCTTATTTCGAAAGTTGAAAATTGGTCGAAAAATCGTCAAAAACAAAAGGTTAACCCCTTTACATTTTGGTCAAATTTATATACCTAAAATATTCAACGTAATTTCACCGAAAAACCACTGAGATCAGGGCAAAACTATTTTCTATTCAATAAACATTCATATTTTGACCTTATTTCGAAAGTTGGAAATTGGTCGAAAAATCGTGAAAAACCAAAGGTTAACCCCTTTACATTTTGGTCAAATATTTCCACATAAAATATTCAACGTAATTTCGGTCAAAAACCACTCAAATCACTGCAAAACTACTTTCTATGCAATAAACTTTCACATTCTGCTCTTATTTCGAAAGTTGGAAATTGGTCGAAAAATCGTCAAAAACCAAAGGTTAACCACTTTACATTTTGGTCAAATTTTTACACCTAAAATTTTCAACGTAATTTCGCTCAAAAACCACTCAAATCACTGCAAATTTTACTTTCATACAATAAACTTTCACATTCTACTCTTATTTCGAAAGTTGGAAGTTGGTCGAAAAATCGTCACAAACCAAAGGTTAACCCCTTTACATTTTGGTCAAATTTTTCCACATAAAATATTCAACGTAATTTCGGTCAAAAACCACTCAAATCACAGCAAAACTACTTTCTATCCAATAAACTTTCACATTCTGCTCTTATTTCGAAAGTTGGAAATTGGTCGAAAAATCGTCAAAAACCAAAGGTTAACCCCTTTACATTTTGGTCAAATTTTTACACCTAAAATTTTCAACGTAATTTCGCTCAAAAACCACTCAAATCACTACAAAACTACTTTCTATGCAATAAACTTTCACATTCTGCTCTTATTTCGAAAGTTGAAAATAGGTCGAAAAATCGTCAAAAACCAAAGGTTAACCCCTTTACATTTTGGTCAAATTTTTACACCTAAAATATTCAACGTAATTTCACCGAAAAACCACTGAGATCAGTGCAAAACTATTTTCTATTCAATAAATATTCATATTTTGACCTTATTTCGAAAGTTGGAAATTGGTCGAAAAATCGTGAAAAACCAAAGGTTAACCCCTTTACATTTTGGTCAAATATTTCCACATAAAATATTCAACGTAATTTCGGTCAAAAACCACTCAAATCACTGCAAAACTACTTTCTATCCAATAAACTTTCACATTCTGCTCTTATTTCGAAAGTTGGAAATTGGTCGAAAAATCGTCAAAAACCAAAGATTAACCCCATTACATTTTGGTCAAATTTTTACACCTAAAATTTTCAACGTAATTTCGCTCAAAAACCACTCAAATCACTGCAAAACTACTTTCTATCCAATAAACTTTCACATTCTGCTCTTATTTCGAAAGTTGGAAATTGGTCGAAAAATCGTGAAAAACCAAAGGTTAACCCCTTTACATTTTGGTCAAATTTTTACACCTAAAATTTTCAACGTAATTTCGCTCAAAAACCACTCAAATCACTGCAAATTTTACTTTCTATGCAATAAACTTTCACATTCTACTCTTATTTCGAAAGTTGGAAGTTGGTCGAAAAATCGTCAAAAACCAAAGGTTAACCCTTTACATTTTGGTCAAATTTTTACACATAAATTTTCAATGTAATTTCGCTCAAAAACCACTCAAATCACTACAAAACTACTTTCTATGCAATAAACTTTCACATTCTGCTCTTATTTCGAAAGTTGAAAATTGGTCGAAAAATCGTCAAAAACAAAAGGTTAACCCCTTTACATTTTGGTCAAATTTATATACCTAAAATATTCAACGTAATTTCACCGAAAAACCACTGAGATCAGGGCAAAACTATTTTCTATTCAATAAACATTCATATTTTGACCTTATTTCGAAAGTTGGAAATTGGTCGAAAAATCGTGAAAAACCAAAGGTTAACCCCTTTACATTTTGGTCAAATATTTCCACATAAAATATTCAACGTAATTTCGGTCAAAAACCACTCAAATCACTGCAAAACTACTTTCTATGCAATAAACTTTCACATTCTGCTCTTATTTCGAAAGTTGGAAATTGGTCGAAAAATCGTCAAAAACCAAAGGTTAACCACTTTACATTTTGGTCAAATTTTTACACCTAAAATTTTCAACGTAATTTCGCTCAAAAACCACTCAAATCACTGCAAATTTTACTTTCATACAATAAACTTTCACATTCTACTCTTATTTCGAAAGTTGGAAGTTGGTCGAAAAATCGTCACAAACCAAAGGTTAACCCCTTTACATTTTGGTCAAATTTTTCCACATAAAATATTCAACGTAATTTCGGTCAAAAACCACTCAAATCACTGCAAAACTACTTTCTATCCAATAAACTTTCACATTCTGCTCTTATTTCGAAAGTTGGAAATTGGTCGAAAAATCGTCAAAAACCAAAGGTTAACCCCTTTACATTTTGGTCAAATTTTTACACCTAAAATTTTCAACGTAATTTCGCTCAAAAACCACTCAAATCACTACAAAACTACTTTCTATGCAATAAACTTTCACATTCTGCTCTTATTTCGAAAGTTGAAAATAGGTCGAAAAATCGTCAAAAACCAAAGGTTAACCCCTTTACATTTTGGTCAAATTTTTACACCTAAAATATTCAACGTAATTTCACCGAAAAACCACTGAGATCAGTGCAAAACTATTTTCTATTCAATAAATATTCATATTTTGACCTTATTTCGAAAGTTGGAAATTGGTCGAAAAATCGTGAAAAACCAAAGGTTAACCCCTTTACATTTTGGTCAAATATTTCCACATAAAATATTCAACGTAATTTCGGTCAAAAACCACTCAAATCACTACAAAACTACTTTCTATGCAATAAACTTTCACATTCTGCTCTTATTTCGAAAGTTGGAAATTGGTCGAAAAATCGTCAAAAACCAAAGGTTAACCCCTTTACATTTTGGTCAAATTTTTACACCTAAAATTTTCAACGTAATTTCGCTCAAAAACCAGTCAAATCACTGCAAATTTTACTTTCATACAATAAACTTTCACATTCTACTCTTATTTCGAAAGTTGGAAGTTGGTCGAAAAATCGTCACAAACCAAAGGTTAACCCCTTTACATTTTGGTCAAATTTTTCCACCTAAAATATTCAACGTAATTTCGGTCAAAAACCACTCAAATCACTGCAAAACTACTTTCTATCCAATAAACTTTCACATTCTGCTCTTATTTCGAAAGTTGGAAATTGGTCGAAAAATCGTGAAAAACCAAAGGTTAACCCCTTTACATTTTGGTCAAATTTTTACACCTAAAATTTTCAACGTAATTTCGCTCAAAAACCACTCAAATCACTGCAAATTTTACTTTCTATGCAATAAACTTTCACATTCTACTCTTATTTCGAAAGTTGGAAGTTGGTCGAAAAATCGTCAAAAACCAAAGGTTAACCCTTTACATTTTGGTCAAATTTTTACACATAAATTTTCAATGTAATTTCGCTCAAAAACCACTCAAATCACTACAAAACTACTTTCTATGCAATAAACTTTCACATTCTGCTCTTATTTCGAAAGTTGAAAATTGGTCGAAAAATCGTCAAAAACAAAAGGTTAACCCCTTTACATTTTGGTCAAATTTATATACCTAAAATATTCAACGTAATTTCACCGAAAAACCACTGAGATCAGGGCAAAACTATTTTCTATTCAATAAACATTCATATTTTGACCTTATTTCGAAAGTTGGAAATTGGTCGAAAAATCGTGAAAAACCAAAGGTTAACCCCTTTACATTTTGGTCAAATATTTCCACATAAAATATTCAACGTAATTTCGGTCAAAAACCACTCAAATCACTGCAAAACTACTTTCTATGCAATAAACTTTCACATTCTGCTCTTATTTCGAAAGTTGGAAATTGGTCGAAAAATCGTCAAAAACCAAAGGTTAACCACTTTACATTTTGGTCAAATTTTTACACCTAAAATTTTCAACGTAATTTCGCTCAAAAACCACTCAAATCACTGCAAATTTTACTTTCATACAATAAACTTTCACATTCTACTCTTATTTCGAAAGTTGGAAGTTGGTCGAAAAATCGTCACAAACCAAAGGTTAACCCCTTTACATTTTGGTCAAATTTTTCCACATAAAATATTCAACGTAATTTCGGTCAAAAACCACTCAAATCACAGCAAAACTACTTTCTATCCAATAAACTTTCACATTCTGCTCTTATTTCGAAAGTTGGAAATTGGTCGAAAAATCGTCAAAAACCAAAGGTTAACCCCTTTACATTTTGGTCAAATTTTTACACCTAAAATTTTCAACGTAATTTCGCTCAAAAACCACTCAAATCACTACAAAACTACTTTCTATGCAATAAACTTTCACATTCTGCTCTTATTTCGAAAGTTGAAAATAGGTCGAAAAATCGTCAAAAACCAAAGGTTAACCCCTTTACATTTTGGTCAAATTTTTACACCTAAAATATTCAACGTAATTTCACCGAAAAACCACTGAGATCAGTGCAAAACTATTTTCTATTCAATAAATATTCATATTTTGACCTTATTTCGAAAGTTGGAAATTGGTCGAAAAATCGTGAAAAACCAAAGGTTAACCCCTTTACATTTTGGTCAAATATTTCCACATAAAATATTCAACGTAATTTCGGTCAAAAACCACTCAAATCACTGCAAAACTACTTTCTATCCAATAAACTTTCACATTCTGCTCTTATTTCGAAAGTTGGAAATTGGTCGAAAAATCGTCAAAAACCAAAGATTAACCCCATTACATTTTGGTCAAATTTTTACACCTAAAATTTTCAACGTAATTTCGCTCAAAAACCACTCAAATCACTGCAAAACTACTTTCTATCCAATAAACTTTCACATTCTGCTCTTATTTCGAAAGTTGGAAATTGGTCGAAAAATCGTGAAAAACCAAAGGTTAACCCCTTTACATTTTGGTCAAATTTTTACACCTAAAATTTTCAACGTAATTTCGCTCAAAAACCACTCAAATCACTGCAAATTTTACTTTCTATGCAATAAACTTTCACATTCTACTCTTATTTCGAAAGTTGGAAGTTGGTCGAAAAATCGTCAAAAACCAAAGGTTAACCCTTTACATTTTGGTCAAATTTTTACACATAAATTTTCAATGTAATTTCGCTCAAAAACCACTCAAATCACTACAAAACTACTTTCTATGCAATAAACTTTCACATTCTGCTCTTATTTCGAAAGTTGAAAATTGGTCGAAAAATCGTCAAAAACAAAAGGTTAACCCCTTTACATTTTGGTCAAATTTATATACCTAAAATATTCAACGTAATTTCACCGAAAAACCACTGAGATCAGGGCAAAACTATTTTCTATTCAATAAACATTCATATTTTGACCTTATTTCGAAAGTTGGAAATTGGTCGAAAAATCGTGAAAAACCAAAGGTTAACCCCTTTACATTTTGGTCAAATATTTCCACATAAAATATTCAACGTAATTTCGGTCAAAAACCACTCAAATCACTGCAAAACTACTTTCTATGCAATAAACTTTCACATTCTGCTCTTATTTCGAAAGTTGGAAATTGGTCGAAAAATCGTCAAAAACCAAAGGTTAACCACTTTACATTTTGGTCAAATTTTTACACCTAAAATTTTCAACGTAATTTCGCTCAAAAACCACTCAAATCACTGCAAATTTTACTTTCATACAATAAACTTTCACATTCTACTCTTATTTCGAAAGTTGGAAGTTGGTCGAAAAATCGTCACAAACCAAAGGTTAACCCCTTTACATTTTGGTCAAATTTTTCCACATAAAATATTCAACGTAATTTCGGTCAAAAACCACTCAAATCACTGCAAAACTACTTTCTATCCAATAAACTTTCACATTCTGCTCTTATTTCGAAAGTTGGAAATTGGTCGAAAAATCGTCAAAAACCAAAGGTTAACCCCTTTACATTTTGGTCAAATTTTTACACCTAAAATTTTCAACGTAATTTCGCTCAAAAACCACTCAAATCACTACAAAACTACTTTCTATGCAATAAACTTTCACATTCTGCTCTTATTTCGAAAGTTGAAAATAGGTCGAAAAATCGTCAAAAACCAAAGGTTAACCCCTTTACATTTTGGTCAAATTTTTACACCTAAAATATTCAACGTAATTTCACCGAAAAACCACTGAGATCAGTGCAAAACTATTTTCTATTCAATAAATATTCATATTTTGACCTTATTTCGAAAGTTGGAAATTGGTCGAAAAATCGTGAAAAACCAAAGGTTAACCCCTTTACATTTTGGTCAAATATTTCCACATAAAATATTCAACGTAATTTCGGTCAAAAACCACTCAAATCACTGCAAAACTACTTTCTATCCAATAAACTTTCACATTCTGCTCTTATTTCGAAAGTTGGAAATTGGTCGAAAAATCGTCAAAAACCAAAGATTAACCCCATTACATTTTGGTCAAATTTTTACACCTAAAATTTTCAACGTAATTTCGCTCAAAAACCACTCAAATCACTGCAAATTTTACTTTCTATGCAATAAACTTTCACATTCTACTCTTATTTCGAAAGTTGGAAATTGGTCGAAAAATCGTGAAAAACCAAAGGTTAACCCCTTTACATTTTGGTCAAATTTTTACACCTAAAATTTTCAACGTAATTTCGCTCAAAAACCACTCAAATCACTGCAAAACTACTTTCTATCCAATAAACTTTCACATTCTGCTCTTATTTCGAAAGTTGGAAATTGGTCGAAAAATCGTCAAAAACCAAAGATTAACCCCATTACATTTTGGTCAAATTTTTACACCTAAAATTTTCAACGTAATTTCGCTCAAAAACCACTCAAATCACTGCAAATTTTACTTTCTACGCAATAAACTTTCACATTCTACTCTTATTTCGAAAGTTGGAAGTTGGTAGAAAAATCGTCAAAAACCAAAGGTTAACCCCTTTACATTTTGGTCAAATTTATATACCTAAAATATTCAACGTAATTTCACCGAAAAACCACTGAGATCAGGGCAAAACTATTTTCTATTCAATAAACATTCATATTTTGACCTTATTTCGAAAGTTGGAAATTGGTCGAAAAATCGTGAAAAACCAAAGGTTAACCCCTTTACATTTTGGTCAAATATTTCCACATAAAATATTCAACGTAATTTCGGTCAAAAACCACTCAAATCACTACAAAACTACTTTCTATGCAATAAACTTTCACATTCTGCTCTTATTTCGAAAGTTGGAAATTGGTCGAAAAATCGTCAAAAACCAAAGGTTAACCCCTTTACATTTTGGTCAAATTTTTACACCTAAAATTTTCAACGTAATTTCGCTCAAAAACCACTCAAATCACTGCAAATTTTACTTTCATACAATAAACTTTCACATTCTACTCTTATTTCGAAAGTTGGAAGTTGGTCGAAAAATCGTCACAAACCAAAGGTTAACCCCTTTACATTTTGGTCAAATTTTTACACCTAAAATATTCAACGTAATTTCGGTCAAAAACCACTCAAATCACTGCAAAACTACTTTCTATCCAATAAACTTTCACATTCTGCTCTTATTTCGAAAGTTGGAAATTGGTCGAAAAATCGTGAAAAACCAAAGGTTAACCCCTTTACATTTTGGTCAAATTTTTACACCTAAAATTTTCAACGTAATTTCGCTCAAAAACCACTCAAATCACTGCAAATTTTACTTTCTATGCAATAAACTTTCACATTCTACTCTTATTTCGAAAGTTGGAAGTTGGTCGAAAAATCGTCAAAAACCAAAGGTTAACTCTTTACATTTTGGTCAAATTTTTACACATAAAATTTTCAATGTAATTTCGCTCAAAAACCACTCAAATCACTACAAAACTACTTTCTATGCAATAAACTTTCACATTCTGCTCTTATTTCGAAAGTTGAAAATTGGTCGAAAAATCGTCAAAAACAAAAGGTTAACCCCTTTACATTTTGGTCAAATTTATATACCTAAAATATTCAACGTAATTTCAACGAAAAACCACTGAGATCAGGGCAAAACTATTTTCTATTCAATAAACATTCATATTTTGACCTTATTTCGAAAGTTGGAAATTGGTCGAAAAATCGTGAAAAACCAAAGGTTAACCCCTTTACATTTTGGTCAAATATTTCCACATAAAATATTCAACGTAATTTCGCTCAAAAACCACTCAAATCACTGCAAAACTACTTTCTATGCAATAAACTTTCACATTCTGCTCTTATTTCGAAAGTTGGAAATTGGTCGAAAAATCGTCAAAAACCAAAGGTTAACCCCTTTACATTTTGGTCAAATTTTTACACCTAAAATTTTCAACGTAATTTCGCTCAAAAACCAGTCAAATCACTGCAAATTTTACTTTCATACAATAAACTTTCACATTCTACTCTTATTTCGAAAGTTGGAAGTTGGTCGAAAAATCGTCACAAACCAAAGGTTAACCCCTTTACATTTTGGTCAAATTTTTCCACATAAAATATTCAACGTAATTTCGGTCAAAAACCACTCAAATCACTGCAAAACTACTTTCTATCCAATAAACTTTCACATTCTGCTCTTATTTCGAAAGTTGGAAATTGGTCGAAAAATCGTCAAAAACCAAAGGTTAACCCTTTACATTTTGGTCAAATTTTTACACATAAAATTTTCAATGTAATTTCGCTCAAAAACCACTCAAATCACTACAAAACTACTTTCTATGCAATAAACTTTCACATTCTGCTCTTATTTCGAAAGTTGAAAATTGGTCGAAAAATCGTCAAAAACAAAAGGTTAACCCCTTTACATTTTGGTCAAATTTATATACCTAAAATATTCAACGTAATTTCAACGAAAAACCACTGAGATCAGGGCAAAACTATTTTCTATTCAATAAACATTCATATTTTGACCTTATTTCGAAAGTTGGAAATTGGTCGAAAAATCGTGAAAAACCAAAGGTTAACCCCTTTACATTTTGGTCAAATATTTCCACATAAAATATTCAACGTAATTTCGCTCAAAAACCACTCAAATCACTGCAAAACTACTTTCTATGCAATAAACTTTCACATTCTGCTCTTATTTCGAAAGTTGGAAATTGGTCGAAAAATCGTCAAAAACCAAAGGTTAACCCCTTTACATTTTGGTCAAATTTTTACACCTAAAATTTTCAACGTAATTTCGCTCAAAAACCACTCAAATCACTGCAAATTTTACTTTCATACAATAAACTTTCACATTCTACTCTTATTTCGAAAGTTGGAAGTTGGTCGAAAAATCGTCACAAACCAAAGGTTAACCCCTTTACATTTTGGTCAAATTTTTCCACATAAAATATTCAACGTAATTTCGGTCAAAAACCACTCAAATCACTGCAAAACTACTTTCTATCCAATAAACTTTCACATTCTGCTCTTATTTCGAAAGTTGGAAATTGGTCGAAAAATCGTGAAAAACCAAAGGTTAACCCCTTTACATTTTGGTCAAATTTTTACACCTAAAATTTTCAACGTAATTTCGCTCAAAAACCACTCAAATCACTACAAAACTACTTTCTATGCAATAAACTTTCACATTCTGCTCTTATTTCGAAAGTTGAAAATAGGTCGAAAAATCGTCAAAAACCAAAGGTTAACCCCTTTACATTTTGGTCAAATTTTTACACCTAAAATATTCAACGTAATTTCACCGAAAAACCACTGAGATCAGTGCAAAACTATTTTCTATTCAATAAATATTCATATTTTGACCTTATTTCGAAAGTTGGAAATTGGTCGAAAAATCGTGAAAAACCAAAGGTTAACCCCTTTACATTTTGGTCAAATATTTCCACATAAAATATTCAACGTAATTTCGGTCAAAAACCACTCAAATCACTGCAAAACTACTTTCTATCCAATAAACTTTCACATTCTGCTCTTATTTCGAAAGTTGGAAATTGGTCGAAAAATCGTCAAAAACCAAAGATTAACCCCATTACATTTTGGTCAAATTTTTACACCTAAAATTTTCAACGTAATTTCGCTCAAAAACCACTCAAATCACTGCAAATTTTACTTTCTATGCAATAAACTTTCACATTCTACTCTTATTTCGAAAGTTGGAAATTGGTCGAAAAATCGTGAAAAACCAAAGGTTAACCCCTTTACATTTTGGTCAAATTTTTACACCTAAAATTTTCAACGTAATTTCGCTCAAAAACCACTCAAATCACTGCAAAACTACTTTCTATCCAATAAACTTTCACATTCTGCTCTTATTTCGAAAGTTGGAAATTGGTCGAAAAATCGTCAAAAACCAAAGATTAACCCCATTACATTTTGGTCAAATTTTTACACCTAAAATTTTCAACGTAATTTCGCTCAAAAACCACTCAAATCACTGCAAATTTTACTTTCTACGCAATAAACTTTCACATTCTACTCTTATTTCGAAAGTTGGAAGTTGGTAGAAAAATCGTCAAAAACCAAAGGTTAACCCCTTTACATTTTGGTCAAATTTATATACCTAAAATATTCAACGTAATTTCACCGAAAAACCACTGAGATCAGGGCAAAACTATTTTCTATTCAATAAACATTCATATTTTGACCTTATTTCGAAAGTTGGAAATTGGTCGAAAAATCGTGAAAAACCAAAGGTTAACCCCTTTACATTTTGGTCAAATATTTCCACATAAAATATTCAACGTAATTTCGGTCAAAAACCACTCAAATCACTACAAAACTACTTTCTATGCAATAAACTTTCACATTCTGCTCTTATTTCGAAAGTTGGAAATTGGTCGAAAAATCGTCAAAAACCAAAGGTTAACCCCTTTACATTTTGGTCAAATTTTTACACCTAAAATTTTCAACGTAATTTCGCTCAAAAACCACTCAAATCACTGCAAATTTTACTTTCATACAATAAACTTTCACATTCTACTCTTATTTCGAAAGTTGGAAGTTGGTCGAAAAATCGTCACAAACCAAAGGTTAACCCCTTTACATTTTGGTCAAATTTTTACACCTAAAATATTCAACGTAATTTCGGTCAAAAACCACTCAAATCACTGCAAAACTACTTTCTATCCAATAAACTTTCACATTCTGCTCTTATTTCGAAAGTTGGAAATTGGTCGAAAAATCGTGAAAAACCAAAGGTTAACCCCTTTACATTTTGGTCAAATTTTTACACCTAAAATTTTCAACGTAATTTCGCTCAAAAACCACTCAAATCACTGCAAATTTTACTTTCTATGCAATAAACTTTCACATTCTACTCTTATTTCGAAAGTTGGAAGTTGGTCGAAAAATCGTCAAAAACCAAAGGTTAACTCTTTACATTTTGGTCAAATTTTTACACATAAAATTTTCAATGTAATTTCGCTCAAAAACCACTCAAATCACTACAAAACTACTTTCTATGCAATAAACTTTCACATTCTGCTCTTATTTCGAAAGTTGAAAATTGGTCGAAAAATCGTCAAAAACAAAAGGTTAACCCCTTTACATTTTGGTCAAATTTATATACCTAAAATATTCAACGTAATTTCAACGAAAAACCACTGAGATCAGGGCAAAACTATTTTCTATTCAATAAACATTCATATTTTGACCTTATTTCGAAAGTTGGAAATTGGTCGAAAAATCGTGAAAAACCAAAGGTTAACCCCTTTACATTTTGGTCAAATATTTCCACATAAAATATTCAACGTAATTTCGCTCAAAAACCACTCAAATCACTGCAAAACTACTTTCTATGCAATAAACTTTCACATTCTGCTCTTATTTCGAAAGTTGGAAATTGGTCGAAAAATCGTCAAAAACCAAAGGTTAACCCCTTTACATTTTGGTCAAATTTTTACACCTAAAATTTTCAACGTAATTTCACTCAAAAACCAGTCAAATCACTGCAAATTTTACTTTCATACAATAAACTTTCACATTCTACTCTTATTTCGAAAGTTGGAAGTTGGTCGAAAAATCGTCACAAACCAAAGGTTAACCCCTTTACATTTTGGTCAAATTTTTACACATAAAATTTTCAATGTAATTTCGCTCAAAAACCACTCAAATCACTACAAAACTACTTTCTATGCAATAAACTTTCACATTCTGCTCTTATTTCGAAAGTTGAAAATTGGTCGAAAAATCGTCAAAAACAAAAGGTTAACCCCTTTACATTTTGGTCAAATTTATATACCTAAAATATTCAACGTAATTTCACCGAAAAACCACTGAGATCAGGGCAAAACTATTTTCTATTCAATAAACATTCATATTTTGACCTTATTTCGAAAGTTGGAAATTGGTCGAAAAATCGTGAAAAACCAAAGGTTAACCCCTTTACATTTTGGTCAAATATTTCCACATAAAATATTCAACGTAATTTCGCTCAAAAACCACTCAAATCACTGCAAAACTACTTTCTATGCAATAAACTTTCACATTCTGCTCTTATTTCGAAAGTTGGAAATTGGTCGAAAAATCGTCAAAAACCAAAGGTTAACCCCTTTACATTTTGGTCAAATTTTTACACCTAAAATTTTCAACGTAATTTCGCTCAAAAACCACTCAAATCACTGCAAATTTTACTTTCATACAATAAACTTTCACATTCTACTCTTATTTCGAAAGTTGGAAGTTGGTCGAAAAATCGTCACAAACCAAAGGTTAACCCCTTTACATTTTGGTCAAATTTTTCCACATAAAATATTCAACGTAATTTCGGTCAAAAACCACTCAAATCACTGCAAAACTACTTTCTATCCAATAAACTTTCACATTCTGCTCTTATTTCGAAAGTTGGAAATTGGTCGAAAAATCGTGAAAAACCAAAGGTTAACCCCTTTACATTTTGGTCAAATTTTTACACCTAAAATTTTCAACGTAATTTCGCTCAAAAACCACTCAAATCACTACAAAACTACTTTCTATGCAATAAACTTTCACATTCTGCTCTTATTTCGAAAGTTGAAAATAGGTCGAAAAATCGTCAAAAACCAAAGGTTAACCCCTTTACATTTTGGTCAAATTTTTACACCTAAAATATTCAACGTAATTTCACCGAAAAACCACTGAGATCAGTGCAAAACTATTTTCTATTCAATAAATATTCATATTTTGACCTTATTTCGAAAGTTGGAAATTGGTCGAAAAATCGTGAAAAACCAAAGGTTAACCCCTTTACATTTTGGTCAAATATTTCCACATAAAATATTCAACGTAATTTCGGTCAAAAACCACTCAAATCACTGCAAAACTACTTTCTATCCAATAAACTTTCACATTCTGCTCTTATTTCGAAAGTTGGAAATTGGTCGAAAAATCGTCAAAAACCAAAGATTAACCCCATTACATTTTGGTCAAATTTTTACACCTAAAATTTTCAACGTAATTTCGCTCAAAAACCACTCAAATCACTGCAAATTTTACTTTCTATGCAATAAACTTTCACATTCTACTCTTATTTCGAAAGTTGGAAGTTGGTCGAAAAATCGTCAAAAACCAAAGGTTAACCCCTTTACATTTTGGTCAAATTTTTACACATAAAATTTTCAATGTAATTTCGCTCAAAAACCACTCAAATCACTACAAAACTACTTTCTATGCAATAAACTTTCACATTCTGCTCTTATTTCGAAAGTTGAAAATTGGTCGAAAAATCGTCAAAAACCAAAGGTTAACCCCTTTACATTTTGGTCAAATTTATATACCTAAAATATTCAACGTAATTTCACCGAAAAACCACTGAGATCAGGGCAAAACTATTTTCTATTCAATAAACATTCATATTTTGACCTTATTTCGAAAGTTGGAAATTGGTCGAAAAATCGTCAAAAACCAAAGGTTAACCCCTTTACATTTTGGTCAAATATTTCCACATAAAATATTCAACGTAATTTCGGTCAAAAACCACTCAAATCACTGCAAAACTACTTTCTATGCAATAAACTTTCACATTCTGCTCTTATTTCGAAAGTTGGAAATTGGTCGAAAAATCGTCAAAAACCAAAGGTTAACCCCTTTACATTTTGGTCAAATTTTTCCACATAAAATATTCAACGTAATTTCGGTCAAAAACCACTCAAATCACTGCAAAACTATTTTCTATCCAATAAACTTTCACATTCTGCTCTTATTTCGAAAGTTGGAAATTGGTCGAAAAATCGTCAAAAACCAAAGATTAATCCCATTACATTTTGGTCAAATTTTTACACCTAAAATTTTCAACGTAATTTCGCTAAAAAACCACTCAAATCACTGCAAATTTTACTTTCTATGCAATAAACTTTCACATTCTACTCTTATTTCGAAAGTTGGAAGTTGGTCGAAAAATCGTCAAAAACCAAAGGTTAACCCTTTACATTTTGGTCAAATTTTTACACATAAAATTTTCAATGTAATTTCGCTCAAAAACCACTCAAATCACTACAAAACTACTTTCTATGCAATAAACTTTCACATTCTGCTCTTATTTCGAAAGTTGAAAATTGGTCGAAAAATCGTCAAAAACAAAAGGTTAACCCCTTTACATTTTGGTCAAATTTATATACCTAAAATATTCAACGTAATTTCACCGAAAAACCACTGAGATCAGGGCAAAACTATTTTCTATTCAATAAACATTCATATTTTGACCTTATTTCGAAAGTTGGAAATTGGTCGAAAAATCGTGAAAAACCAAAGGTTAACCCCTTTACATTTTGGTCAAATATTTCCACATAAAATATTCAACGTAATTTCGGTCAAAAACCACTCAAATCACTGCAAAACTACTTTCTATGCAATAAACTTTCACATTCTGCTCTTATTTCGAAAGTTGGAAATTGGTCGAAAAATCGTCAAAAACCAAAGGTTAACCCCTTTACATTTTGGTCAAATTTTTACACCTAAAATTTTCAACGTAATTTCGCTCAAAAACCACTCAAATCACTGCAAATTTTACTTTCATACAATAAACTTTCACATTCTACTCTTATTTCGAAAGTTGGAAGTTGGTCGAAAAATCGTCACAAACCAAAGGTTAACCCCTTTACATTTTGGTCAAATTTTTCCACATAAAATATTCAACGTAATTTCGGTCAAAAACCACTCAAATCACTGCAAAACTACTTTCTATCCAATAAACTTTCACATTCTGCTCTTATTTCGAAAGTTGGAAATTGGTCGAAAAATCGTGAAAAACCAAAGGTTAACCCCTTTACATTTTGGTCAAATTTTTACACCTAAAATTTTCAATGTAATTTCGCTCAAAAACCACTCAAATCACAACAAAACTATTTTCTATTCAATAAACATTCATATTTTGACCTTATTTCGAAAGTTGGAAATTGGTCGAAAAATCGTGAAAAACCAAAGGTTAACCCCTTTACATTTTGGTCAAATTTTTACACCTAAAATATTCAACGAAATTTCGCTCAAAAACCACTCAAATCACTGCAAAACTACTTTCTATCCAATAAACTTTCACATTCTGCTCTTATTTCGAAAGTTGGAAATTGGTCGAAAAATCGGGAAAAACCAAAGGTTAACCCCTTTACATTTTGGTCAAATATTTCCACATAAAATATTCAACGTAATTTCGGTCAAAAACCACTCAAATCACTGCAAAACTACTTTCTATGCAATAAACTTCCACATTCTGCTCTTATTTCGAAAGTTGGAAATTGGTCGAAAAATCGTCAAAAACCAAAGGTTAACCCCTTTACATTTTGGTCAAATTTTTACACCTAAAATTTTCAACGTAATTTCGCTCAAAAACCACTCAAATCACTGCAAATTTTACTTTCATACAATAAACTTTCACATTCTACTCTTATTTCGAAAGTTGGAAGTTGGTCGAAAAATCGTCACAAACCAAAGGTTAACCGCTTTACATTTTGGTCAAATTTTTCCACATAAAATATTCAGCGTAATTTCGGTCGAAAACCACTCAAATCACTGCAAAACTACTTTCTATCCAATAAACTTTCACATTCTGCTCTTATTTCGAAAGTTGGAAATTGGTCGAAAAATCGTCAAAAACCAAAGGTTAACCCCTTTACATTTTGGTCAAATTTTTACACCTAAAATTTTCAATGTAATTTCGCGCAAAAACTACTCAAATCACTACAAAACTACTTTCTATGCAATAAACTTTCACTTTCTGCTCTTATTTCGAAAGTTGAAAATTGGTCGAAAAATCGGGAAAAACCAAAGGTTAACCCCTTTACATTTTGGTCAAATTTTTCCACATAAAATATTCAACGTAATTTCGGTCAAAAACCACTCAAATCACTGCAAAACTACTTTCTATCCAATAAACTTTCACATTCTGCTCTTATTTCGAAAGTTGGAAATTGGTCGAAAAATCGTCAAAAACCAAAGGTTAACCCCTTTACATTTTGGTCAAATTTTTCCACATAAAATATTCAACGTAATTTCGGTCAAAAACCACTCAAATCACTGCAAAACTACTTTCTATCCAATAAACTTTCACATTCTACTCTTATTTCTAAAGTTGGAAGTTGGTCGAAAAATCGTCAAAAACCAAAAGTTAACCTCTTTACATTTTGGTCAAATTTTTCCACCTAAAATATTCAACGTAATTTCACCGAAAAACCACTGAGATCAGGGCAAAACTATTTTCTATTCAATAAACATTCATAATTTGATCTTATTTCGAAAGTTGGAAATTGGTCGAAAAATCGTGAAAAACCAAAGGTTAACCCCTTTACATTTTTGTCAAATTTTTCCACATAAAATATTCAACGTAATTTCGGTCAAAAACCACTCAAATCACTGCAAAACTACTTTCTATGCAATAAACTTTCAGATTCTGCTCTTATTTCGAAAGTTGGAAATTGGTCGAAAAATCGTCAAAAACCAAAGGTTTACCCCTATACATTTTGGTCTAATTTTTACACCTAAAATTTTCAACGTAATTTCGCTCAAAAACCACTCAAATCACTGCAAATTTTACTTTCTATGCAATAAACTTTCACATTCTGCTCTTATTTCGAAAGTTGGAAATTGGTAGAAAAATCGTCAAAAACCAAAGGTTAACCCCTTTACATTTTGGTCAAATTTTTACACCTAAAATATTCAACGTAATTTCACCGAAAAACCACTGAGATCAGTGCAAAACTATTTTCTATTCAATAAACATTCATATTTTGACCTTATTTCGAAAGTTGAAAATTGGTCGAAAAATCGTCAAAAACCAAAGGTTAACCCCTTTACATTTTGGTCAAATTTTTCCACATAAAATATTCAACGTAATTTCGGTCAAAAACCACTCAAATCACTGCAAAACTACTTTCTATCCAATAAACTTTCACATTCTGCTCTTATTTCGAAAGTTGGAAATTGGTCGAAAAATCGTCAAAAACCAAAGGTTAACCCCTTTACATTTTGGTCAAATTTTTCCACATAAAATATTCAACGTAATTTCGGTCAAAAACCACTCAAATCACTGCAAAACTACTTTCTATCCAATAAACTTTCACATTCTACTCTTATTTCTAAAGTTGGAAGTTGGTCGAAAAATCGTCAAAAACCAAAAGTTAACCTCTTTACATTTTGGTCAAATTTTTCCACCTAAAATATTCAACGTAATTTCACCGAAAAACCACTGAGATCAGGGCAAAACTATTTTCTATTCAATAAACATTCATAATTTTATCTTATTTCGAAAGTTGGAAATTGGTCGAAAAATCGTGAAAAACCAAAGGTTAACCCCTTTACATTTTGGTCAAATTTTTCCACATAAAATATTTAACGTAATTTCGGTCAAAAACCACTCAAATCACTGCAAAACTACTTTCTATGCAATAAACTTTCACATTCTGCTCTTATTTCGAAAGTTGGAAATTGGTCGAAAAATCGTCAAAAACCAAAGGTTTACCCCTATACATTTTGGTCTAATTTTTACACCTAAAATTTTCAACGTAATTTCGCTCAAAAACCACTCAAATCACTTCAAATTTTACTTTCTATGCAATAAACTTTCACATTCTGCTCTTATTTCGAAAGTTGGAAATTGGTAGAAAAATCGTCAAAAACCAAAGGTTAACCCCTTTACATTTTGGTCAAATTTTTACACCTAAAATATTCAACGTAATTTCACCGAAAAACCACTGAGATCAGTGCAAAACTATTTTCTATTCAATAAACATTCATATTTTGACCTTATTTCGAAAGTTGAAAATTGGTCGAAAAATCGTGAAAAACCAAAGGTTAACCCCTTTACATTTTGGTCAAATTTTTACACCTAAAATTTTCAACGTAATTTCGCTAAAAAACTACTCAAATCACTGCAAATTTTACTTTCTATGCAATAAATTTTCACATTCTGCTCTTATTTCGAAAGTTGGAAATTGGTCGAAAAATCGTCAAAAACCAAAGATTAACCCCATTACATTTTGGTCAAATTTTTACACCCAAAATTTTCAACGTAATTTCGCTAAAAAACCACTCAAATCACTGCAAATTTTACTTTCTATGCAATAAACTTTCACATTCTACTCTTATTTCGAAAGTTGGAAGTTGGTCGAAAAATCGTCAAAAACCAAAGGTTAACCCTTTACATTTTGGTCAAATTTTTACACATAAAATTTTCAATGTAATTTCGCTCAAAAACCACTCAAATCACTACAAAACTACTTTCTATGCAATAAACTTTCACATTCTGCTCTTATTTCGAAAGTTGAAAATAGGTCGAAAAATCGTCAAAAACCAAAGGTTAACCCCTTTACATTTTGGTCAAATTTTTACACCTAAAATATTCAACGTAATTTCACCGAAAAACCACTGAGATCAGTGCAAAACTATTTTCTATTCAATAAACATTCATATTTTGACCTTATTTCGAAAGTTGGAAATTGGTCGAAAAATCGTGAAAAACCAAAGGTTAACCCCTTTACATTTTGGTCAATTTTTTCCACCTAAAATATTCAACGTAATTTCACCGAAAAACCACTGAGATCAGGGCAAAACTATTTTCTATTCAATAAACATTCAAAATTTGATCTTATTTCGAAAGTTGGAAATTGGTCGAAAAATCGTGAAAAACCAAAGGTTAACCCCTTTACATTTTGGTCAAATTTTTCCACATAAAATATTCAACGTAATTTCGGTCAAAAACCACTCAAATCACTGCAAAACTACTTTCTATCCAATAAACTTTCACATTCTGCTCTTATTTCGAAAGTTGGAAATTGGTCGAAAAATCGTCATAAACCAAATATTAACCCCATTACATTTTGGTCAAATTTTTACACCTAAAATTTTCAACGTAATTTCGCTCAAAAACCACTCAAATCACTGCAAATTTTACTTTCTATGCAATAAACTTTCACATTCTACTCTTATTTCGAAAGTTGGAAGTTGGTCGAAAAATCGTCAAAAACCAAAGGTTAACCCCTTTACATTTTTGTCAAATTTTCCCACCTAAAATACTCAACGTAATTTCACCGAAAAACCACTGAGATCAGTACAAAACTACTTTCAATGCAATAAACTTTAATATTTTGACTTTATTTCGAAATTTTTAAATTGGTCGAAAAATCGTCAAAAACCAAATGTTAAACCATTTACATTTTTGTCTAATATTCCCACCTAAAATATTAAACGTAATTTCACCGGAAAACTACTGAGATCAGTGCAAAACTACTTTCTATGCCATAAACTTTAATATTTTGACCTTATTTCGAAATTTTTAAATTGGTCGAAAAATCGTGTAAAACCAAATGTTAAACCATTTACATTTTTGTCAAATTTTTACACCTAAAATATTCAACGTAATTTCACCGAAAAACCACTGAAATCACTGCAAAACTATTTTCTATTCAATAAACATTCATATTTTGACCTTATTTCGAAAGTTGGAAATTGGTCGAAAAATCGTGAAAAACCAAAGGTTAACCCCTTTACATTTTGGTCAAATTTTTCCACCTAAAATATTCAACGTAATTTCGGTCAAAAACCACTCAAATCACTGCAAAACTACTTTCTATGCAATAAACTTTCACATTCTGCTCTTATTTCGAAAGTTGGAAATTGGTCGAAAAATCGTCAAAAACCAAAGATTAACCCCATTACATTTTGGTAAATTTTTACACCTAAAATTTTCAACGGAATTTCGCTAAAAAAATCACTCAAATCACTGCAAATTTTACTTTCTACGCAATAAACTTTCACATTCTACTCTTATTTCGAAAGTTGGAAGTTGGTCGAAAAATCGTCAAAAACCAAAGGTTAACCCCTTTACATTTTGGTCAAATTTTTACACCTAAAATTTTCAATGTAATTTCGCTCAAAAACCACTCAAATCACAACAAAACTATTTTCTATTCAATAAACATTCATATTTTGACCTTATTTCGAAAGTTGGAAATTGGTCGAAAAATCGTGAAAAACCAAAGGTTAACCCCTTTACATTTTGGTCAAATTTTTACACCTAAAATATTCAACGTAATTTCGCTCAAAAACCACTCAAATCACTGCAAAACTACTTTCTATCCAATAAACTTTCACATTCTGCTATTATTTCGAAAGTTGGAAATTGGTCGAAAAATCGTGAAAAACCAAAGGTTAACCCCTTTACATTTTGGTCAAATATTTCCACATAAAATATTCAACGTAATTTCGGTCAAAAACCACTCAAATCACTGCAAAACTACTTTCTATGCAATAAACTTTCACATTCTGCTCTTATTTCGAAAGTTGGAAATTGGTCGAAAAATCGTCAAAAACCAAAGGTTAACCCCTTTACATTTTGGTCAAATTTTTACACCTAAAATTTTCAACGTAATTTCGCTCAAAAACCACTCAAATCACTGCAAATTTTACTTTCATACAATAAACTTTCACATTCTACTCTTATTTCGAAAGTTGGAAGTTGGTCGAAAAATCGTCACAAACCAAAGGTTAACCGCTTTACATTTTGGTCAAATTTTTCCATATAAAATATTCAGCGTAATTTCGGTCAAAAACCACTCAAATCACTGCAAAACTACTTTCTATCCAATAAACTTTCACATTCTGCTCTTATTTCGAAAGTTGGAAATTGGTCGAAAAATCGTCAAAAACCAAAGGTTAACCCCTTTACATTTTGGTCAAATTTTTACACCTAAAATTTTCAATGTAATTTCGCGCAAAAACCACTCAAATCACTACAAAACTACTTTCTATGCAATAAACTTTCACTTTCTGCTCTTATTTCGAAAGTTGAAAATTGGTCGAAAAATCGTCAAAAACCAAAGGTTAACCCCTTTACATTTTGGTCAAATTTTTCCACATAAAATATTCAACGTAATTTCGGTCAAAAACCACTCAAATCACTGCAAAACTACTTTCTATCCAATAAACTTTCACATTCTGCTCTTATTTCGAAAGTTGGAAATTGGTCGAAAAATCGTCAAAAACCAAAGGTTAACCCCTTTACATTTTGGTCAAATTTTTCCACATAAAATATTCAACGTAATTTCGGTCAAAAACCACTCAAATCACTGCAAAACTACTTTCTATCCAATAAACTTTCACATTCTACTCTTATTTCTAAAGTTGGAAGTTGGTCGAAAAATCGTCAAAAACCAAAAGTTAACCTCTTTACATTTTGGTCAAATTTTTCCACCTAAAATATTCAACGTAATTTCACCGAAAAACCACTGAGATCAGGGCAAAACTATTTTCTATTCAATAAACATTCATAATTTGATCTTATTTCGAAAGTTGGAAATTGGTCGAAAAATCGTGAAAAACCAAAGGTTAACCCCTTTACATTTTTGTCAAATTTTTCCACATAAAATATTCAACGTAATTTCGGTCAAAAACCACTCAAATCACTGCAAAACTACTTTCTATGCAATAAACTTTCACATTCTGCTCTTATTTCGAAAGTTGGAAATTGGTCGAAAAATCGTCAAAAACCAAAGGTTAACCCCTATACATTTTGGTCTAATTTTTACACCTAAAATTTTCAACGTAATTTCGCTCAAAAACCACTCAAATCACTGCAAATTTTACTTTCTATGCAATAAACTTTCACATTCTGCTCTTATTTCGAAAGTTGGAAATTGGTAGAAAAATCGTCAAAAACCAAAGGTTAACCCCTTTACATTTTGGTCAAATTATTACACTTAAAATTTTCAATGTAATTTCGCTCAAAAACCACTCAAATCACTACAAAACTACTTTCTATGCAATAAACTTTCACATTCTGCTCTTATTTCGAAAGTTGAAAATTGGTCGAAAAATCGTCAAAAACCAAAGGTTAACCCCTTTACATTTTTGTCAAATTTTCCCACCTAAAATACTCAACGTAATTTCACCGAAAAACCACTGAGATCAGTACAAAACTACTTTCAATGCAATAAACTTTAATATTTTGACTTTATTTCGAAATTTTTAAATTGGTCGAAAAATCGTGTAAAACCGAATGTTAAACCATTTACATTTTTGTCAAATATTCCCACCTAAAATATTAAACGTAATTTCACCGGAAAACTACTGAGATCAGTGCAAAACTACTTTCTATGCCATAAACTTTAATATTTTGACCTTATTTCGAAATTTTTAAATTGGTCGAAAAATCGTGTAAAACCGAATGTTAAACCATTTACATTTTTGTCAAATTTTTACACCTAAAATATTCAACGTAATTTCACCGAAAAACCACTGAAATCACTGCAAAACTATTTTCTATTCAATAAACATTCATATTTTGACCTTATTTCGAAAGTTGGAAATTGGTCGAAAAATCGTGAAAAACCAAAGGTTAACCCCTTTACATTTTGGTCAAATTTTTACACCTAAAATATTCAACGTAATTTCGGTCAAAAACCATTCAAATCACTACAAAACTACTTTCTATGCAATAAACTTTCACATTCTGCTCTTATTTCGAAAGTTGGAAATTGGTCGAAAAATCGTGAAAAACCAAAGGTTAACCCCTTTACATTTTTGTCAAATTTTCCCACCTAAAATACTCAACGTAATTTCACCGAAAAACCACTGAGATCAGTACAAAACTACTTTCTATGCAATAAACTTTAATATTTTGACTTTATTTCGAAATTTTTAAATTGGTCGAAAAATCGTCAAAAACCAAATGTTAAACCATTTACATTTTTGTCAAATATTCCCACCTAAAATATTAAACGTAATTTCACCGGAAAACTACTGAGATCAGTGCAAAACTACTTTCTATGCCATAAACTTTAATATTTTGACCTTATTTCGAAATTTTTAAATTGGTCGAAAAATCGTGTAAAACCAAATGTTAAATCATTTACATTTTTGTCAAATTTTTACACCTAAAATATTCAACGTAATTTCACCGAAAAACCACTGAAATCACTGCAAAACTATTTTCTATTCAATAAACATTCATATTTTGACCTTATTTCGAAAGTTGGAAATTGGTCGAAAAATCGTGAAAAACCAAAGGTTAACCCCTTTACATTTTGGTCAAATTTTTCCACCTAAAATATTCAACGTAATTTCGGTCAAAAACCACTCAAATCACTACAAAACTACTTTCTATGCAATAAACTTTCACATTCTGCTCTTATTTCGAAAGTTGGAAATTGGTCGAAAAATCGTGAAAAACCAAAGGTTAACCCCTTTACATTTTTGTCAAATTTTCCCACCTAAAATACTCAACGTAATTTCACCGAAAAACCACTGAGATCAGTACAAAACTACTTTCTATGCAATAAACTTTAATATTTTGACTTTATTTCGAAATTTTTTAATTGGTCGAAAAATCGTCAAAAACCAAATGTTAAACCATTTACATTTTTGTCAAATATTCCCACCTAAAATATTAAACGTAATTTCACCGGAAAACTACTGAGATCAGTGCAAAACTACTTTCTATGCCATAAACTTTAATATTTTGACCTTATTTCGAAATTTTTAAATTGGTCGAAAAATCGTGTAAAACCAAATGTTAAACCATTTACATTTTTGTCAAATTTTTACACCTAAAATATTCAACGTAATTTCACCGAAAAACCACTGAAATCACTGCAAAACTATTTTCTATTCAATAAACATTCATATTTTGACCTTATTTCGAAAGTTGGAAATTGGTCGAAAAATCGTGAAAAACCAAAGGTTAACCCCTTTACATTTTGGTCAAATTTTTCCACCTAAAATATTCAACGTAATTTCGGTCAAAAACCACTCAAATCACTACAAAACTACTTTCTATGCAATAAACTTTCACATTCTGCTCTTATTTCGAAAGTTGGAAATTGGTCGAAAAATCGTGAAAAACCAAAGGTTAACCCCTTTACATTTTTGTCAAATTTTCCCACCTAAAATACTCAACGTAATTTCACCGAAAAACCACTGAGATCAGTACAAAACTACTTTCTATGCAATAAACTTTAATATTTTGACTTTATTTCGAAATTTTTAAATTGGTCGAAAAATCGTCAAAAACCAAATGTTAAACCATTTACATTTTTGTCAAATATTCCCACCTAAAATTTTCAACGTAATTTCGCTCAAAAACCACTCAAATCACTGCAAATTTTACTTTCTATGCAATAAACTTTCACATTCTGCTCTTATTTCGAAAGTTGGAAGTTGGTCGAAAAATCGTCAAAAACCAAAGGTTAACCCCTTTACATTTTGGTCAAATTTTTACACCTAAAATATTCAACGTAATTTCACCGAAAAACCACTGAAATCACTGCAAAACTATTTTCTATTCAATAAACATTCATATTTTGACCTTATTTCGAAAGTTGGAAATTGGTCGAAAAATCGTGAAAAACCAAAGGTTAACCCCTTTACATTTTGGTCAAATTTTTCCACCTAAAATATTCAACGTAATTTCGGTCAAAAACCACTCAAATCACTACAAAACTACTTTCTATGCAATAAACTTTCACATTCTGCTCTTATTTCGAAAGTTGGAAATTGGTCGAAAAATCGTGAAAAACCAAAGGTTAACCCCTTTACATTTTGGTCAAATTTTTCCACATAAAATATTCAACGTAATTTCGGTCAAAAACCACTCAAATCACTGCAAAACTACTTTCTATGCAATAAACTTTCACATTCTGCTCTTATTTCGAAAGTTGGAAATTGGTCGAAAAATCGTCAAAAACCAAAGATTAACCCCATTACATGTTGGTCAAATTTTTACACCTAAAATTTTCAACGTAATTTCGCTCAAAAACCACTCAAATCACTGCAAATTTTACTTTCTATGCAATAAACTTTCACATTCTACTCTTATTTCGAAAGTTGGAAGTTGGTCGAAAAATCGTCAAAAACCAAATATTAACCCCTTTACATTTTGGTCAAATTTTTCCACCTAAAATATTCAACGTAATTTCGGTCAAAAACCACTCAAATCACTACAAAACTACTTTCTATGCAATAAACTTTCACATTCTGCTCTTATTTCGAAAGTTGGAAATTGGTCGAAAAATCGTCAAAAACCAAAGGTTAACCCCTTTACATTTTGGTCAAATTTTTACACCTAAAATACTCAACGTAATTTCACCGAAAAACCACTGAGATCAGTACAAAACTACTTTCTATGCAATAAACTTTAATATTTTGACTTTATTTCGAAATTTTTAAATTGGTCGAAAAATCGTCAAAAACCAAATGTTAAACCATTTACATTTTTGTCAAATATTCCCACCTAAAATTTTCAACGTAATTTCGCTCAAAAACCACTCAAATCACTGCAAATTTTACTTTCTATGCAATAAACTTTCACATTCTGCTCTTATTTCGAAAGTTGGAAGTTGGTCGAAAAATCGTCAAAAACCAAAGGTTAACCCCTTTACATTTTGGTCAAATTTTTACACCTAAAATATTCAACGTAATTTCACCGAAAAACCACTGAAATCACTGCAAAACTATTTTCTATTCAATAAACATTCATATTTTGACCTTATTTCGAAAGTTGGAAATTGGTCGAAAAATCGTGAAAAACCAAAGGTTAACCCCTTTACATTTTGGTCAAATTTTTCCACCTAAAATATTCAACGTAATTTCGGTCAAAAACCACTCAAATCACTACAAAACTACTTTCTATGCAATAAACTTTCACATTCTGCTCTTATTTCGAAAGTTGGAAATTGGTCGAAAAATCGTGAAAAACCAAAGGTTAACCCCTTTACATTTTGGTCAAATTTTTCCACATAAAATATTCAACGTAATTTCGGTCAAAAACCACTCAAATCACTGCAAAACTACTTTCTATGCAATAAACTTTCACATTCTGCTCTTATTTCGAAAGTTGGAAATTGGTCGAAAAATCGTCAAAAACCAAAGATTAACCCCATTACATGTTGGTCAAATTTTTACACCTAAAATTTTCAACGTAATTTCGCTCAAAAACCACTCAAATCACTGCAAATTTTACTTTCTATGCAATAAACTTTCACATTCTACTCTTATTTCGAAAGTTGGAAGTTGGTCGAAAAATCGTCAAAAACCAAATATTAACCCCTTTACATTTTGGTCAAATTTTTACACCTAAAATTTTCAACGTAATTTCGCTCAAAAACCACTCAAATCACTACAAAACTACTTTCTATGCAATAAACTTTCACATTCTGCTCTTATTTCGAAAGTTGAAAATTGGTCGAAAAATCGTCAAAAACCAAAGGTTAACCCCTTTACATTTTGGTCAAATTTTTACACCTAAAATATTCAACGTAATTTCACCGAAAAACCACTGAGATCAGGGCAAAACTATTTTCTATTCAATAAACATTCATATTTTGACCTTATTTCGAAAGTTGGAAATTGGTCGAAAAATTGTCAAAAACCAAAGGTTAACCCCTTTACATTTTGGTCAAATTTTTCCACATAAAATATTCAACGTAATTTCGGTCAAAAACCACTCAAATCACTGCAAAACTACTTTCTATGCAATAAACTTTCACATTCTGCTCTTATTTCGAAAGTTGGAAATTGGTCGAAAAATCGTCAAAAACCAAAGGTTAACCCCTATATATTTTGGTCAAATTTTTACACCTAAAATTTTCAACGTAATTTCGCTCAAAAACCACTCAAATCACTGCAAATTTTACTTTCTACGCAATAAACTTTCACATTCTACTCTTATTTCGAAAGTTGGAAATTGGTCGAAAAATCGTCAAAAACCAAAGGTTAACCCCTTTACATTTTGGTCAAATTTTTACACTTAAAATTTTCAATGTAATTTCGCTCAAAAACCACTCAAATCACTACAAAACTACTTTCTATGCAATAAACTTTCACATTCTGCTCTTATTTCGAAAGTTGAAAATTGGTCGAAAAATCGTCAAAAACCAAAGGTTAACCCCTTTACATTTTGGTCAAATTTTTACACCTAAAATATTCAACGTAATTTCACCGAAAAACCACTGAGATCAGTGCAAAACTATTTTCTATTCAATAAACATTCATATTTTGACCTTATTTCGAAAGTTGAAAATTGGTCGAAAAATCGTCAAAAACCAAAGGTTAACCCCTTTACATTTTGGTCAAATTTTTACACCTAAAATTTTCAACGTAATTTCGCTCAAAAACCACTCAAATCACTGCAAATTTTACTTTCTATGCAATAAACTTTCACATTCTGCTCTTATTTCGAAAGTTGGAAATTGGTCGAAAAATCGTCATAAACCAAAGGTTAACCCCTTTACATTTTGGTCAAATTTTTACACCTAAAATTTTCAATGTAATTTCGCTCAAAAACCACTCAAATCACTACAAAACTACTTTCTATGCAATAAACTTTCACTTTCTGCTCTTATTTCGAAAGTTGAAAATTGGTCGAAAAATCGTGAAAAACCAAAGGTTAAACCCTTTACATTTTGGTCAAATTTTTCCACCTAAAATATTCAACGTAATTTCACCGAAAAACCACTGAGATCAGGGCAAAACTATTTTCTATTCAATAAACATTCATATTTTGATCATATTTCGAAAGTTGGAAATTGGTCGAAAAATCGTGAAAAACCAAAGGTTAACCCCTTTACATTTTTGTCAAATTTTCCCACCTAAAATACTCAACGTAATTTCACCGAAAAACCACTGAGATCAGTACAAAACTACTTTCTATGCAATAAATTTTAATATTTTGACTTTATTTCGAAATTTCTAAATTTGTCGAAAAATCGTGAAAAACCAAATGTTAAACCATTTACATTTTTATCAAATATTCCCACCTAAAATATTAAACGTAATTTCACCGAAAAACCACTGAGATCAGTACAAAACTACTTTCTATGCCATAAACTTTCATATTTTGACCTTATTTCGAAAGTTGGAAATTGATCGAAAAATCGTCAAAAACCAAATGTTAACCCATTTAAATTTTTGTCAAATTTTTCCTCCTAAAGTATTCAACGTAATTTCACCGAAAAACCACTGAAATCACTGCAAAACTATTTTCTATGCAATAAACATTCATAATTTGATCTTATTTCGAAAGTTGGAAATTGGTCGAAAAATCGTTAAAAACCAAAGGTTAACCCCTTTATATTTTGGTCAAATTTTTCCACATAAAATATTCTACGTAATTTCGGTCAAAAACCACTCAAATCACTGCAAAACTACTTTCTATGCAATAAACATTCATAATTTGATCTTATTTCGAAAGTTGGAAATTGGTCGAAAAATCGTCAAAAACCAAAGGTTAACCCCTTTACATTTTGGTCAAATTTTTCCACCTAAAATATTCAACGTAATTTCGGTCAAAAACCACTCAAATCACTGCAAAACTACTTTCTATTCAATAAACATTCATAATTTGATCTTATTTCGAAAGTTGGAAATTGGTCGAAAAATCGTGAAAAACCAAAGGTTAACCCCTTTACATTTTGGTCAAATTTTTCCACATAAAATATTCTACGTAATTTCGGTCAAAAACCACTGAGATCAGTGCAAAACTACTTTCTATGCAATAAACTATCACATTCAGCTCTTCTTTCGAAAGTTGGAAATTGGTCGAAAAATCGTCAAAAACCAAAGGTTAACCCCTTTACATTTTGGTCAAATTTTTCCACATAAAATATTCAACGTAATTTCGGTCAAAAACCACTCAAATCACTGCAAAACTACTTTCTATGCAATAAACTTTCACATTCTGCTCTTATTTCCAAAGTTGAAAATTGGTCGAAAAATCGTCAAAAACCAAAGGTTAACCCCTTTACATTTTGGTCAAATTTTTCCACATAACATTTTCAACGTAATTTCGCTCAAAAACCACTCAAATCACTGCAAAACTACTTTCTATGCAATAAACTTTCACATTCTACTCTTATTTCTAAAGTTGGAAGTTGGTCGAAAAATCGTCAAAAACCAAAAGTTAACCTCTTTACATTTTGGTCAAATTTTTCCACCTAAAATATTCAACGTAATTTCACCGAAAAACCACTGAGATCAGTGCAAAACTATTTTCTATTCAATAAACATTCATAATTTGATCTTATTTCGAAAGTTGGAAATTGATCGAAAAATCGTGAAAAACCAAACGTTAACCCCTTTACATTTTTGTCAAATTTTCCCACCTAAAATATTCAACGTAATTTCACCGAAAAACCACTGAGATCAGTACAAAACTACTTTCTATGCCATAAACTTTCATATTTTGACCTTATTTCGAAAGTTGGAAATTGGTCGAAAAATCGTCAAAAACCAAATGTTAACCCATTTAAATTTTTGTCAAATTTTTCCTCCTAAAGTATTCAACGTAATTTCACCGAAAAACCACTGAGATCAGTGCAAAACTATTTTCTATGCAATAAACATTCATATTTTGACCTTATTTCGAAAGTTGGAAATTGGTCGAAAAATCGTCAAAAACCAAAGGTTAACCCCTTTACATTTTGGTCAAATTTTTACACCTAAAATATTCAACGTAATTTCACCGAAAAACCACTGAGATCAGTGCAAAACTATTTTCTTTACAATAAACTTTCATATTTTGACCTTATTTCGAAAGTTGGAAATTGGTCGAAAAATCGTCAAAAACCAAATGTTAACCCATTTACATTTTTGTCAAATTTTTCCTCCTAAAGTATGCAACGTAATTTCACCGAAAAACCACTGAAATCACTGCAAAACTATTTTCTATTCAATAAACATTCATAATTTGACCTTATTTCGAAAGTGGAAATTGGTCGAAAAATCGTGAAAACCCAAAGGTTAACCCCTTTACATTTTGGTCAAATTTTTACACCTAAAATATTCAACGTAATTTCACCGAAAAACCACTGAGATCAGTGCAAAACTATTTTCTTTACAATAAACTTTCATATTTTGACCTTATTTCGAAAGTTGGAAATTGGTCGAAAAATCGTGAAAAACCAAAGGTTAACCCCTTTACATTTTGGTCAAATTTTTACACCTAAAATATTCAACGTAATTTCACCGAAAAACCACTGAGATCAGTGCAAAACTATTTTCTATGCAATAAACATTCATAATTTGATCTTATTTCGAAAGTTGGAAATTGGTCGAAAAATCGTGAAAAACCAAAGGTTAACCCCTTTACATTTTGGTCAAATTTTTCCACCTAAAATATTCAACGTAATTTCGGTCAAAAACCACTCAAATCACTGCAAAACTACTTTCTATGCAATAAACTTTCACATTCTGCTCTTATTTCGAAAGTTGGAAATTGGTCGAAAAATCGTCAAAAACCAAAGGTTAACCCCTTTACATTTTGGTCAAATTTTTCCACATAAAATATTCAACGTAATTTCGGTCAAAAACCACTCAAATCACTGCAAAACTACTTTCTATGCAATAAACTTTCACATTCTGCTCTTATTTCCAAAGTTGAAAATTGGTCGAAAAATCGTCAAAAACCAAAGGTTAACCCCTTTACATTTTGGTCAAATTTTTCCAAATAAAATTTTCAACGTAATTTCGCTCAAAAACCACTCAAATCACTGCAAAACTACTTTCTATGCAATAAACTTTCACATTCTACTCTTATTTCGAAAGTTGGAAGTTGGTCGAAAAATCGTAAAAAACCAAAAGTTAACCCCTTTACATTTTGGTCAAATTTTTCTACCTAAAATATTCAACGTAATTTCACTGAAAAACCACTGAGATCAGTGCAAAACTATTTTCTATGCAATAAACATTCATATTTTGACTTTATTTCGAAAGTTAGAAATTGGTCGAAAAATCGTGAAAAACCAAAGGTTAACCCCTTTACATTTTGGTCAAATTTTTCCACATAAAATTTTCAACGTAATTTCGCTCAAAAACCACTCAAATAACTGCAAAACTACTTTCTATGCAATAAACTTTCACATTCTACTCTTATTTCGAAAGTTGGAAATTGGTCGAAAAATCGTCAAAAACCAAAAGTTAACCACTTTACATTTTGGTCAAATTTTTCCACCTAAAATATTCAACGTAATTTCACCGAAAAACCACTGAGATCAGGGCAAAACTATTTTCTATGCAATAAACATTCATAATTTGATCTTATTTCGAAAGTTGGAAATTGGTCGAAAAATCGTGAAAAACCAAAGGTTAACCCCTTTACATTTTTGTCAAATTTTCCCACCTAAAATATTCAACGTAATTTCACCGAAAAACCACTGAGATCAGTACAAAACTACTTTCTATGCCATAAACTTTCATATTTTGACCTTTTTTCGAAAGTTGGAAATTGATCGAAAAATCGTCAAAAACCAAATGTTAACCCATTTAAATTTTTGTCAAATTTTTCCTCCTAAAGTATTCAACGTAATTTCACCGAAAAACCACTGAAATCACTGCAAAACTATTTTCTATGCAATAAACATTCATAATTTGATCTTATTTCGAAAGTTGGAAATTGGTCGAAAAATCGTTAAAAACCAAAGGTTAACCCCTTTATATTTTGGTCAAATTTTTCCACATAAAATATTCAACGTAATTTCGGTCAAAAACCACTCAAATCACTGCAAAACTACCTTCTATTCAATAAACATTCATAATTTGATCTTATTTCGAAAGTTGGAAATTGGTCGAAAAATCGTGAAAAACCAAAGGTTAACCCCTTTACATTTTGGTCAAATTTTTCCACATAAAATATTCTACGTAATTTCGGTCAAAAACCACTCAAATCACTGCAAAACTACTTTCTATTCAATAAACATTCATAATTTGATCTTATTTCGAAAGTTGGAAATTGGTCGAAAAATCGTGAAAAAACAAAGGTTAACCCCTTTACATTTTGGTCAAATTTTTCCACATAAAATATTCTACGTAATTTCGGTCAAAAACCACTCAAATCACTGCAAAACTACTTTCTATGCAATAAACTATCACATTCAGCTCTTATTTCGAAAGTTGAAAATTGGTCGAAAAATCGTCAAAAACCAAAGGTTAACCCCTTTACATTTTGGTCAAATTTTTCCACATAAAATATTCAACGTAATTTCGGTCAAAAACCACTCAAATCACTGCAAAACTACTTTCTATGCAATAAACTTTCACATTCTGCTCTTATTTCCAAAGTTGAAAATTGGTCGAAAAATCGTCAAAAACCAAAGGTTAACCCCTTTACATTTTGGTCAAATTTTTCCACATAACATTTTCAACGTAATTTCACCGAAAAACCACTGAGATCAGTGCAAAACTACTTTCTATGCAATAAACTTTCACATTCTACTCTTATTTCGAAAGTTGGAAATTGGTCGAAAAATCGTCAAAAACCAAAAGTTAACCTCTTTACATTTTGGTCAAATTTTTCCACCTAAAATATTCAACGTAATTTCACCGAAAAACCACTGAGATCAGTGCAAAACTATTTTCTATGCAATAAACATTCATATTTTGACCTTATTTCGAAAGTTGGAAATTGGTCGAAAAATCGTGAAAAACCAAACGTTAACCCCTTTACATTTTTGTCAAATTTTTCCACCTAAAATATTCAACGTAATTTCACCGAAAAACCACTGAGATCAGTACAAAACTACTTTCTATGCCATAAACTTTCATATTTTGACCTTATTTCGAAAGTTGGAAATTGATCGAAAAATCGTCAAAAACCAAATGTTAACCCATTTACATTTTTGTCAAATTTTTCCTCCTAACGTATTCAACGTAATTTCACCGAAAAACCACTGAAATCACTGCAAAACTATTTTCTATTCAATAAACATTCATATTTTGAACTTATTTCGAAAGTTGGAAATTGGTCGAAAAATCGTTAAAAACCAAAGGTTAACCCCTTTACATTTTGGTCAAATTTTCCCACCTAAAATATTCAACGTAATTTCACCGAAAAACCACTGAGATCAGTGCAAAACTATTTTCTTTACAATAAACTTTCATATTTTGACCTTATTTCGAAAGTTGGAAATTGGTCGAAAAATCGTCAAAAACCAAAGGTTAACCCCTTTACATTTTGGTCAAATTTTTACACCTAAAATATTCAACGTAATTTCACTGAAAAACCACTGAGATCAGTGCAAAACTATTTTCTTTACAATAAACTTTCATATTTTGACCTTATTTCGAAAGTTGGAAATTGGTCGAAAAATCGTGAAAAACCAAAGGTTAACCCCTTTACATTTTGGTCAAATTTTTCCACCTAAAATATTCAACGTAATTTCGGTCAAAAACCACTCAAATCACTGCAAAACTACTTTCTATGCAATAAACTTTCACATTCTGCTCTTATTTCCAAAGTTGAAAATTGGTCGAAAAATCGTCAAAAACCAAAGGTTAACCCCTTTACATTTTGGTCAAATTTTTCCACCTAAAATATTCAACGTAATTTCGCTCAAAAACCACTGAGATCAGTGCAAAACTACTTTCTATGCAATAAACTTTCACATTCTGCTCTTATTTCCAAAGTTGGAAATTGGTCGAAAAATCGTGAAAAACCAAAGGTTAACTCCTTTACATTTCGGTCAAATTTTTCCACCTAATATATTCAACGTAATTTCACCGAAAAACCACTGAGATCAGTGCAAAACTACTTTCTATGCAATAAACTTTCATATTTTGACCTTATTTCGAAAGTTGGAAATTGGTCGAAAAATCGTGAAAAACCAAAGGTTAACCCCTTTACATTTTGGTCAAATTTTTCTACCTAAAATATTCAACGTAATTTCACCGAAAAACCACTGAGATCAGTGCAAAACTATTTTCTATGCAATAAACATTCATATTTTGACCTTATTTCGAAAGTTGGAAATTGGTCGAAAAATCGTGAAAAACCAAAGGTTAACCCATTTACATTTTGGTCAAATTTTTCCACCTAAAATATTCAACGTAATTTCGGTCAAAAACCACTCAAATCACTGCAAAACTACTTTCTATGCAATAAACATTCATAATTTGATCTTATTTCGAAAGTTGGAAATTGGTCGAAAAATCGTGAAAAACCAAAGGTTAACCCCTTTACATTTTGGTCAAATTTTTCCACATAAAATATTCTACGTAATTTCGGTCAAAAACCACTCAAATCACTGCAAAACTACTTTCTATTCAATAAACATTCATAATTTGATCTTATTTCGAAAGTTGGAAATTGGTCGAAAAATCGTGAAAAACCAAAGGTTAACCCCTTTACATTTTGGTCAAATTTTTCCACATAAAATATTCAACGTAATTTCGGTCAAAAACCACTCAAATCACTGCAAAACTACTTTCTATGCAATAAACTATCACATTCTGCTCTTATTTCCAAAGTTGAAAATTGGTCGAAAAATCGTCAAAAACCAAAGGTTAACCCCTTTACATTTTGGTCAAATTTTTCCACATAACATTTTCAACGTAATTTCGCTCAAAAACCACTCAAATCACTGCAAAACTACTTTCTATGCAATAAACTTTCACATTCTGCTCTTATTTCGAAAGTTGGAAATTGGTCGAAAAATCGTGAAAAACCAAAGGTTAACCCCTTTACATTTTGGTCAAATTTTTCCACCTAAAATATTCAACGTAATTTCACCGAAAAACCACTGAGATCAGTGCAAAACTATTTTCTTTACAATAAACTTTCATATTTTGACCTTATTTCGAAAGTTGGAAATTGGTCGAAAAATCGTGAAAAACCAAAGGTTAACCCCTTTACATTTTGGTCAAATTTTTACACCTAAAATATTCAACGTAATTTCACCGAAAAACCACTGAGATCAGTGCAAAACTATTTTCTTTACAATAAACTTTCATATTTTGACCTTATTTCGAAAGTTGGAAATTGGTCGAAAAATCGTGAAAAACCAAAGGTTAACCCCTTTACATTTTGGTCAAATTTTTACACCTAAAATATTCAACGTAATTTCACCGAAAAACCACTGAGATCAGTGCAAAACTATTTTCTATTCAATAAACATTCATAATTTGATCTTATTTCGAAAGTTGGAAATTGATCGAAAAATCGTGAAAAACCAAAGGTTAACCCCTTTACATTTTGGTCAAATTTTTCCACATAAAATATTCTACGTAATTTCGGTCAAAAACCACTCAAATCACTGCAAAACTACTTTCTATGCAATAAACTTTCACATTCTGCTCTTATTTCGAAAGTTGGAAATTGGTCGAAAAATCGTCAAAAACCAAAGGTTAACCACTTTACATTTTGGTCAAATTTTTCCACATAAAATATTCAACGTAATTTCGCTCAAAAACCACTCAAATCACTGCAAAACTACTTTCTATGCAATAAACTTTCACATTCTGCTCTTATTTCGAAAGTTGAAAATTGGTCGAAAAATCGTCAAAAACCAAAGGTTAACCCCTTTACATTTTGGTCAAATTTTTCCACATAAAATTTTCAACGTAATTTCGATCAAAAACCACTGAAATCACTGCAAAACTACTTTCTATGCAATAAACTTTCACATTCTACTCTTATTTCGAAAGTTGGAAGTTGGTCGAAAAATCGTCAAAAACCAAAAGTTAACCACTTTACATTTTGGTCAAATTTTTACACCTAAAATTTTCAATGTAATTTCGCTCAAAAACCACTCAAATCACTACAAAACTACTTTCTATGCAATAAAATTTCACATTCTGCTCTTATTTCGAAAGTTGAAAATTGGTCGAAAAATCGTGAAAAACCAAAGGTTAAACCCTTTACATTTTGGTAAAATTTTTACACCTAAAATTTTCAACGTAATTTCGCTCAAAAACCACTCAAATCACTACAAAACTACTTTCTATGCAATAAACTTTCACATTGTGCTCTTATTTCGAAAGTTGAAAATTGTTCGAAAAATCGTCAAAAACCAAAGGTTAACCCCTTTACATTTTGGTCAAATTTTTCTACCTAAAATATTCAACGTAATTTCACTGAAAAACCACTGAGATCAGTGCAAAACTATTTTCTATGCGATAAACATTCATATTTTGACTTTATTTCGAAAGTTAGAAATTGGTCGAAAAATCGTGAAAAACCAAAGGTTAACCCCTTTACTTTTTCGTCAAATTTTTACACCTAAAATATTCAACGTAATTTCGCTCAAAAACCACTCAAATCACTACAAAACTACTTTCTATGCAATAAACTTTCACATTCTGCTCTTATTTCGAAAGTTGAAAATTGATCGAAAAATCGTGAAAAACCAAAGGTTAACCCCTTTACATTTTGGTCAAATTTTTACACCTAAAATTTTCAACGTAATTTCGCTCAAAAACCACTCAAATCACTACAAAACTACTTTCTATGCAATAAACTTTCACATTCTGCTCTTATTTCGAAAGTTGAAAATTGGTCGAAAAATCGTAAAAAACCAAAGGTTAACCCCGAAAACATCTTTACTTTCACAAACTTCCTGCAAAACTTGCCATGAAAATCTTTGATGGCATAGTATCTCCAATCTTACTCTATAACTCTGAGGTTTGGGGAGCCTATGTCAACAACGATTTTACCAAATGGGACAAGACATCAACCGAGAAAGCACATCTAAAATTTTGTAAACTCTATTTGGGTGTGAACAGAAAAGCTAGCAATATTGCTAGTAGAGGTGAATTAGGTAAATTCCCTCTATTAATTGCAATATTTAAAAGATTATTTTCTTACATAAACCACATAAATCATCTTCCTGATTCAAGTTTAGCGAAACAAAGTTTTTATCTATCGAAAAGACTTTACTTATACGGTAAGGATTCGTTTTACTCTAACGTAGTCAACATTGTGAAATACTTCTATCCTGATATGAAAGAAACAATAGATCTTGAACAATTCTTTCAGGATACAAACATAAATGACTTCGTAGAAACTATTAAAGATAAATATACGTCATTTTGGAAACAACAAATGGAAAACTCCACAAAACTATCATTTTATACTTCATTTAAAAAACAATATTACTTAGAAGAATACTTAAATATCATTAAAGACCCCAATCAAAGAAGACTGTTCTCAAAATTTCGTATGAGTAACCATAAGCTAGAAATTGAATTTGGTCGTTATAAAAATGTTCCTCGAGAAGAGAGAATCTGTAAATGCTGCAAAAAATGTGCAGTTGAAGACGAATTTCACTTTGTATTTGTATGTGAGAAATACGAACATTTACGAAATAACTCGCATAACATCTTAAAAGACTACTTTAAAGTGAACACCACCAATGAATTAAAGAAAAAATTATTGAGTGATGTCATGTCATTGAATGACCCGGTGATCATAGATCTATTCTCTAAGCATATTTCAAAATGTTTCTATATCAGAGACAAAAGCCCTTAAACTGGAAATCATAACTACATTTTAATGTTAGAATCTCTACATTTTGATACATACACTTTTGTCAATTTTTCCTGTTGTATTAATATCTTTTTTAAGATTTCATACTATATTATACATTTAAGATTATATTAATTTTGTTAACTAAAGTAGTTTTCGATAGAGTTAAATTAGTTAATACTTAACTCTTACATTCCTTTATGTACATTTTATATTACGCTTAGCAATACCTGTAATTAGGTCATGCAAATAAAGCTTATTAATAATAATAATAACCCCTTTACATTTTGATCAAATTTTTACACCTAAAATTTTCAACGTAATTTCGCTCAAAAACCACTAAATTCACTGCAAAACTACTTTTTATGCAATAAACTTTCACATTCTGCTCTTATTTCGAAAGTTGAAAATTGGTCGAAAAATCGTCAAAAACCAAAGGTTAACCCCTTTACATTTTGGTCAAATTTTTACACCCAAAATTTTCAACGTAATTTCGCTCAAAAACCACTCAAATCACTGCAAAACTACTTTCTATGCAATAAACTTTCACATTCTGCTCTTATTTCGAATATTGAAAATTGGTCGAAAAATCGTCCAAAACCAAAGGTTAACCCCTTTACATTTTGGTCAAATTTTTCCACCTAAAATATTAAACATAATTTCTCCGAAAAACTACTGAAATCAGTGCAAAACTATTTTCTATGCAAAAAACTTTCATATTTTGACCTTATTTCGAATATTGAAAATTGGTCGAAAAATCGTAAAAAACCAAAGGTTAACCCCTTTACATTTTGGTCCAATTTTTCCACCTAAAATATTCAACGTAATTTCACCGAAAAACCACTGAGATCAGTGCAAAACTATTTTCCATTCAATAAACATTCATATTTTGACCTTATTTCGAAAGTTGGAAATTGGTCGAAAAATCGTAAAAAACAAAAGGTGTTAACCTTTACATTTTGATCAAATTTTTCTTACTAAAATATTCAACGTAATCTCACTGAAAGTCCACTGAAATCAGTGTAAATCTATTTTCTATGCAATAAACTTACATATTTTTACCTTATTTCGAAAGTTGGAAATGGGTCGAAAAATCGTGAAAAACCTAAGGTTAACACCTTTACATTTTGGTCAAATTTTTACACCTAAAATATTCAACGTAATTTCACCGAAAAACCACTGAAATAACTGCAAAACTACTTTCTATGCAATAAACTTTCACATTCTGCTCTTATTTCGAATATTGAAAATTGGTCGAAAAATCGTGGAAAATCAAAGGTAAACCCCTTTACATTTTGGTCAAATTTTTCCACCTAAAACATTCAACGTAATTTCACCGAAAAACCACTGAAATCAGTGCAAAACTACTTTCTATGCAATAAACTTTCACATTCCGATCTTATTTCGAAAGTTGGATATTGGTTGAAAAATCGTCAAAAATCAAAGGTTAACCCCTTTACATTTTGGTCAAATTTTTACACCTAAAATTTTCAACTTAATTTCGCTCAAAAACCACTAAAATCACTGCAAAACTACTTTCTATGCAATAAACTTTCACATTCTGCTCTTATTTCGAAAGTTGAAAATTGGTCGAAAAATCGTCAAAAACCAAAGGTTAACCCCTTTACATTTTCGTCAAATTTTTACAACTAAAATTTTCAACGTAATTTCGCTCAAAAACCACTAAAATCACTGCAAAACTACTTTCTATGCAATAAACTTTCACATTCTGCTCTTATTTCGAAAGTTGAAAATTGGTCGAAAAATCGTCAAAAACCAAAGGTTAACCCTTTACATTTTGGTCAAATTTTTCCACATAAAATATTCTACGTAATTTCGGTCAAAAACCACTCAAATCACTGCAAAACTACTTTCTATTCAATAAACATTCATAATTTGATCTTATTTCGAAAGTTGGAAATTGGTCGAAAAATCGTGAAAAACCAAAGGTTAACCCCTTTACATTTTTGTCAAATTTTTCCACCTAAAATATTCAACGTAATTTCACCGAAAAACCACTGAGATCAGTGCAAAACTACTTTCTATGCAATAAACATTCATATTTTGACCTTATTTCGAAAGTTGGAAATTGGTCGAAAAATCGTGAAAAACCAAAGGTTAACCCCTTTACATTTTGGTCAAATTTTTCCACCTAAAATATTCAACGTAATTTCACCGAAAAACCACTGAGATCAGTGCAAAACTACTTTCTATGCAATAAACATTCATATTTTGACCTTATTTCGAAAGTTGGAAATTGGTCGAAAAATCGTGAAAAACCTAAAGGTTAACCCCTTTACATTTTGGTCAAATTTTTCCACCTAAAATATTCAACGTAATTTCACCGAAAAACCACTGAGATCAGTGCAAAACTACTTTCTATGCAATAAACATTCATATGTTGACCTTATTTCGAAAGTTGGAAATTGGTCGAAAAATCGTGAAAAACCTAAGGTTAACCCCTTTACATTTTGGTCAAATTTTTCCACCTAAAATATTCAACGTAATTTCACCGAAAAACCACTGAGATCAGTGCAAAACTATTTTCTATGCAATAAACTTTCATATTTTGACCTTATTTCGAAAGTTGGAAATTGGTCGAAAAATCGTGAAAAACCAAAGGTTAACCCCTTTACATTTCGGTCAAATTTTTCCACCTAATATATTCAACGTAATTTCACCGAAAAACCACTGAGATCAGTGCAAAACTACTTTCTATGCAATAAACATTCATATTTTGACCTTATTTCGAAAGTTGGAAATTGGTCGAAAAATCGTCAGAAACCAAAGGTTAACCCCTTTACATTTTGGTCAAATTTTTCTACCTAAAATATTCAACGTAATTTCACCGAAAAACCACTGAGATCAGTGCAAAACTACTTTCTATGCAATAAACATTCATATTTTGACCTTATTTCGAAAGTTGGAAATTGGTCGAAAAATCGTGAAAAACCTAAGGTTAACCCATTTACATTTTGGTCAAATTTTTCCACCTAAAATATTCAACGTAATTTTACCGAAAAACCACTGAGATCAGTGCAAAACTACTTTCTATGCAATAAACATTCATATTTTGACCTTATTTCGAAAGTTGGAAATTGGTCGAAAAATCGTGAAAAACCAAAGGTTAACCCCTTTACATTTTGGTCAAATTTTTCCACCTAAAATATTCAACGTAATTTCACCGAAAAACCACTGAGATCAGTGCAAAACTACTTTCTATGCAATAAACATTCATATTTTGACCTTATTTCGAAAGTTGGAAATTGGTCGAAAAATCGTGAAAAACCAAAGGTTAACCCCTTTACATTTTGGTCAAATTTTTCCACCTAAAATATTCAACGTAATTTCACCGAAAAACCACTGAGATCAGTGCAAAACTACTTTCTATGCAATAAACTTTCATATTTTGACCTTATTTCGAAAGTTGGAAATTGGTCGAAAAATCGTGAAAAACCAAAGGTTAACCCCTTTACATTTTGGTCAAATTTTTCCACCTAAAATATTCAACGTAATTTCACCGAAAAACCACTGAGATCAGTGCAAAACTACTTTCTATGCAATAAACATTCATATTTTGACCTTATTTCGAAAGTTGGAAATTGGTCGAAAAATCGTGAAAAACCAAAGGTTAACCCCTTTACATTTTGGTCAAATTTTTCCACCTAAAATATTCAACGTAATTTCACCGAAAAACCACTGAGATCAGTGCAAAACTACTTTCTATGCAATAAACATTCATATTTTGACCTTATTTCGAAAGTTGGAAATTGGTCGAAAAATCGTGAAAAACCTAAGGTTAACCCCTTTACATTTTGGTCAAATTTTTCCACCTAAAATATTCAACGTAATTTCACCGAAAAACCACTGAGATCAGTGCAAAACTACTTTCTATGCAATAAACATTCATATTTTGACCTTATTTCGAAAGTTGGAAATTGGTCGAAAAATCGTGAAAAACCAAAGGTTAACCCCTTTACATTTTGGTCAAATTTTTCCACCTAAAATATTCAACGTAATTTCACCGAAAAACCACTGAGATCAGTGCAAAACTACTTTCTATGCAATAAACATTCATATTTTGACCTTATTTCGAAAGTTGGAAATTGGTCGAAAAATCGTGAAAAACCAAAGGTTAACCCCTTTACATTTTGGTCAAATTTTTCCACCTAAAATATTCAACGTAATTTCACCGAAAAACCACTGAGATCAGTGCAAAACTACTTTCTATGCAATAAACATTCATATTTTGACCTTATTTCGAAAGTTGGAAATTGGTCGAAAAATCGTGAAAAACCAAAGGTTAACCCCTTTACATTTTGGTCAAATTTTTCCACCTAAAATATTCAACGTAATTTCACCGAAAAACCACTGAGATCAGTGCAAAACTACTTTCTATGCAATAAACATTCATATTTTGACCTTATTTCGAAAGTTGGAAATTGGTCGAAAAATCGTCAGAAACCAAAGGTTAACCCCTTTACGTTTTGGTCAAATTTTTCCACCTAAAATATTCAACGTAATTTCACCGAAAAACCACTGAGATCAGTGCAAAACTACTTTCTATGCAATAAACATTCATATTTTGACCTTATTTCGAAAGTTGGAAATTGGTCGAAAAATCGTGAAAAACCAAAGGTTAACCCCTTTACATTTTGGTCAAATTTTTCCACCTAAAATATTCAACGTAATTTCACCGAAAAACCACTGAGATCAGTGCAAAACTACTTTCTATGCAATAAACATTCATATTTTGACCTTATTTCGAAAGTTGGAAATTGGTCGAAAAATCGTGAAAAACCAAAGGTTAACCCCTTTACATTTTGGTCAAATTTTTCCACCTAAAATATTCAACGTAATTTCACCGAAAAACCACTGAGATCAGTGCAAAACTACTTTCTATGCAATAAACATTCATATTTTGACCTTATTTCGAAAGTTGGAAATTGGTCGAAAAATCGTGAAAAACCAAAGGTTAACCCCTTTACATTTTGGTCAAATTTTTCCACCTAAAATATTCAACGTAATTTCACCGAAAAACCACTGAGATCAGTGCAAAACTACTTTCTATGCAATAAACTTTCATATTTTGACCTTATTTCGAAAGTTGGAAATTGGTCGAAAAATCGTGAAAAACCAAAGGTTAACCCCTTTACATTTTGGTCAAATTTTTCCACCTAAAATATTCAACGTAATTTCACCGAAAAACCACTGAGATCAGTGCAAAACTACTTTCTATGCAATAAACATTCATATTTTGACCTTATTTCGAAAGTTGGAAATTGGTCGAAAAATCGTGAAAAACCTAAGGTTAACCCCTTTACATTTTGGTCAAATTTTTCCACCTAAAATATTCAACGTAATTTCACCGAAAAACCACTGAGATCAGTGCAAAACTACTTTCTATGCAATAAACATTCATATTTTGACCTTATTTCGAAAGTTGGAAATTGGTCGAAAAATCGTGAAAAACCAAAGGTTAACCCCTTTACATTTTGGTCAAATTTTTCCACCTAAAATATTCAACGTAATTTCACCGAAAAACCACTGAGATCAGTGCAAAACTACTTTCTATGCAATAAACATTCATATTTTGACCTTATTTCGAAAGTTGGAAATTGGTCGAAAAATCGTGAAAAACCAAAGGTTAACCCCTTTACATTTTGGTCAAATTTTTCCACCTAAAATATTCAACGTAATTTCACCGAAAAACCACTGAGATCAGTGCAAAACTACTTTCTATGCAATAAACATTCATATTTTGACCTTATTTCGAAAGTTGGAAATTGGTCGAAAAATCGTGAAAAACCAAAGGTTAACCCCTTTACATTTTGGTCAAATTTTTCCACCTAAAATATTCAACGTAATTTCACCGAAAAACCACTGAGATCAGTGCAAAACTACTTTCTATGCAATAAACATTCATATTTTGACCTTATTTCGAAAGTTGGAAATTGGTCGAAAAATCGTGAAAAACCAAAGGTTAACCCCTTTACATTTTGGTCAAATTTTTCCACCTAAAATATTCAACGTAATTTCACCGAAAAACCACTGAGATCAGTGCAAAACTACTTTCTATGCAATAAACATTCATATTTTGACCTTATTTCGAAAGTTGGAAATTGGTCGAAAAATCGTGAAAAACCAAAGGTTAACCCCTTTACATTTTGGTCAAATTTTTCCACCTAAAATATTCAACGTAATTTCACCGAAAAACCACTGAGATCAGTGCAAAACTACTTTCTATGCAATAAACATTCATATTTTGACCTTATTTCGAAAGTTGGAAATTGGTCGAAAAATCGTGAAAAACCAAAGGTTAACCCCTTTACATTTTGGTCAAATTTTTCCACCTAAAATATTCAACGTAATTTCACCGAAAAACCACTGAGATCAGTGCAAAACTACTTTCTATGCAATAAACATTCATATTTTGACCTTATTTCGAAAGTTGGAAATTGGTCGAAAAATCGTGAAAAACCAAAGGTTAACCCCTTTACATTTTGGTCAAATTTTTCCACCTAAAATATTCAACGTAATTTCACCGAAAAACCACTGAGATCAGTGCAAAACTATTTTCTATGCAATAAACATTCATATTTTGACCTTATTTCGAAAGTTGGAAATTGGTCGAAAAATCGTGAAAAACCAAAGGTTAACCCCTTTACATTTTGGTCAAATTTTTCCACCTAAAATATTCAACGTAATTTCACCGAAAAACCACTGAGATCAGTGCAAAACTACTTTCTATGCAATAAACATTCATATTTTGACCTTATTTCGAAAGTTGGAAATTGGTCGAAAAATCGTGAAAAACCAAAGGTTAACCCCTTTACATTTTGGTCAAATTTTTCCACCTAAAATATTCAACGTAATTTCACCGAAAAACCACTGAGATCAGTGCAAAACTACTTTCTATGCAATAAACATTCATATTTTGACCTTATTTCGAAAGTTGGAAATTGGTCGAAAAATCGTGAAAAACCAAAGGTTAACCCCTTTACATTTTGGTCAAATTTTTCCACCTAAAATATTCAACGTAATTTCACCGAAAAACCACTGAGATCAGTGCAAAACTACTTTCTATGCAATAAACATTCATATTTTGACCTTATTTCGAAAGTTGGAAATTGGTCGAAAAATCGTGAAAAACCAAAGGTTAACCCCTTTACATTTTGGTCAAATTTTTCCACCTAAAATATTCAACGTAATTTCACCGAAAAACCACTGAGATCAGTGCAAAACTACTTTCTATGCAATAAACATTCATATTTTGACCTTATTTCGAAAGTTGGAAATTGGTCGAAAAATCGTGAAAAACCAAAGGTTAACCCCTTTACATTTTGGTCAAATTTTTCCACCTAAAATATTCAACGTAATTTCACCGAAAAACCACTGAGATCAGTGCAAAACTACTTTCTATGCAATAAACATTCATATTTTGACCTTATTTCGAAAGTTGGAAATTGGTCGAAAAATCGTGAAAAACCAAAGGTTAACCCCTTTACATTTTGGTCAAATTTTTCCACCTAAAATATTCAACGTAATTTCACCGAAAAACCACTGAGATCAGTGCAAAACTACTTTCTATGCAATAAACATTCATATTTTGACCTTATTTCGAAAGTTGGAAATTGGTCGAAAAATCGTGAAAAACCAAAGGTTAACCCCTTTACATTTTGGTCAAATTTTTCCACCTAAAATATTCAACGTAATTTCACCGAAAAACCACTGAGATCAGTGCAAAACTACTTTCTATGCAATAAACATTCATATTTTGACCTTATTTCGAAAGTTGGAAATTGGTCGAAAAATCGTGAAAAACCAAAGGTTAACCCCTTTACATTTTGGTCAAATTTTTCCACCTAAAATATTCAACGTAATTTCACCGAAAAACCACTGAGATCAGTGCAAAACTACTTTCTATGCAATAAACTTTCATATTTTGACCTTATTTCGAAAGTTGGAAATTGGTCGAAAAATCGTGAAAAACCAAAGGTTAACCCCTTTACTTTTGGTCAAATTTTTCCACCTAAAATATTCAACGTAATTTCACCGAAAAACCACTGAGATCAGTGCAAAACTATTTTCTATGCAATAAACATTCATATTTTGACCTTATTTCGAAAGTTGGAAATTGGTCGAAAAATCGTGAAAAACCTAAGGTTAACCCCTTTACATTTTGGTCAAATTTTTCCACCTAAAATATTCAACGTAATTTCACCGAAAAACCACTGAGATCAGTGCAAAACTACTTTCTATGCAATAAACATTCATATTTTGACCTTATTTCGAAAGTTGGAAATTGGTCGAAAAATCGTGAAAAACCAAAGGTTAACCCCTTTACATTTTGGTCAAATTTTTCCACCTAAAATATTCAACGTAATTTCACCGAAAAACCACTGAGATCAGTGCAAAACTACTTTCTATGCAATAAACATTCATATGTTGACCTTATTTCGAAAGTTGGAAATTGGTCGAAAAATCGTGAAAAACCAAAGGTTAACCCCTTTACATTTTGGTCAAATTTTTCCACCTAAAATATTCAACGTAATTTCACCGAAAAACCACTGAGATCAGTGCAAAACTATTTTCTATGCAATAAACTTTCATATTTTGACCTTATTTCGAAAGTTGGAAATTGGTCGAAAAATCGTGAAAAACCAAAGGTTAACCCCTTTACATTTTGGTCAAATTTTTCCACCTAAAATATTCAACGTAATTTCACCGAAAAACCACTGAGATCAGTGCAAAACTATTTTCTATGCAATAAACTTTCATATTTTGACCTTATTTCGAAAGTTGGAAATTGGTCGAAAAATCGTGAAAAACCAAAGGTTAACCCCTTTACATTTTGGTCAAATTTTTCCACCTAAAATATTCAACGTAATTTCACCGAAAAACCACTGAGATCAGTGCAAAACTATTTTCTATGCAATAAACATTCATATTTTGACCTTATTTCGAAAGTTGGAAATTGGTCGAAAAATCGTGAAAAACCAAAGGTTAACCCCTTTACATTTTGGTCAAATTTTTCCACCTAAAATATTCAACGTAATTTCACCGAAAAACCACTGAGATCAGTGCAAAACTACTTTCTATGCAATAAACATTCATATTTTGACCTTATTTCGAAAGTTGGAAATTGGTCGAAAAATCGTCAAAAACCAAAGGTTAACCCCTTTACATTTTGGTCAAATTTTTCCACCTAAAATATTCAACGTAATTTCGATCAAAAACCACTGAGATCAGTGCAAAACTACTTTCTATGCAATAAACATTCATATTTTGACCTTATTTCGAAAGTTGGAAATTGGTCGAAAAATCGTGAAAAACCAAAGGTTAACCCCTTTACATTTTGGTCAAATTTTTCCACCTAAAATATTCAACGTAATTTCACCGAAAAACCACTGAGATCAGTGCAAAACTACTTTCTATGCAATAAACTTTCATATTTTGACCTTATTTCGAAAGTTGGAAATTGGTCGAAAAATCGTGAAAAACCAAAGGTTAACCCCTTTACATTTTGGTCAAATTTTTCCACCTAAAATATTCAACGTAATTTCACCGAAAAACCACTGAGATCAGTGCAAAACTACTTTCTATGCAATAAACATTCATATTTTGACCTTATTTCGAAAGTTGGAAATTGGTCGAAAAATCGTCAAAAACCAAAGGTTAACCCCTTTACATTTTGGTCAAATTTTTCTACCTAAAATATTCAACGTAATTTCACCGAAAAACCACTGAGATCAGTGCAAAACTATTTTCTATGCAATAAACATTCATATTTTGACCTTATTTCGAAAGTTGGAAATTGGTCGAAAAATCGTGAAAAACCAAAGGTTAACCCCTTTACTTTTTCGTCAAATTTTTCCACCTAAAATATTCAACGTAATTTCACCGAAAAACCACTGAGATCAGTGCAAAACTACTTTCTATGCAATAAACATTCATATTTTGACCTTATTTCGAAAGTTGGAAATTGGTCGAAAAATCGTGAAAAACCAAAGGTTAACCCCTTTACATTTTGGTCAAATTTTTCCACCTAAAATATTCAACGTAATTTCACCGCAAAAACCACTGAGATCAGTGCAAAACTACTTTCTATGCAATAAACATTCATATTTTGACCTTATTTCGAAAGTTGGAAATTGGTCGAAAAATCGTCAAAAACCAAAGGTTAACCCCTTTACATTTTGGTCAAATTTTTCCACCTAAAATATTCAACGTAATTTCACCGAAAAACCACTGAGATCAGTGCAAAACTACTTTCTATGCAATAAACATTTCATATTTTGACCTTATTTCGAAAGTTGGAAATTGGTCGAAAAATCGTGAAAAACCAAAGGTTAACCCCTTTACATTTTGGTCAAATTTTTCCACCTAAAATATTCAACGTAATTTCACCGAAAAACCACTGAGATCAGTGCAAAACTATTTTCTATGCAATAAACATTCATATTTTGACCTTATTTCGAAAGTTGGAAATTGGTCGAAAAATCGTGAAAAACCAAAGGTTAACCCCTTTACATTTTGGTCAAATTTTTCCACCTAAAATATTCAACGTAATTTCACCGAAAAACCACTGAGATCAGTGCAAAACTATTTTCTATGCAATAAACTTTCATATTTTGACCTTATTTCGAAAGTTGGAAATTGGTCGAAAAATCGTGAAAAACCAAAGGTTAACCCCTTTACATTTTGGTCAAATTTTTCCACCTAAAATATTCAACGTAATTTCACCGAAAAACCACTGAGATCAGTGCAAAACTACTTTCTATGCAATAAACATTCATATTTTGACCTTATTTCGAAAGTTGGAAATTGGTCGAAAAATCGTGAAAAACCAAAGGTTAACCCCTTTACATTTTGGTCAAATTTTTCCACCTAAAATATTCAACGTAATTTCACCGAAAAACCACTGAGATCAGTGCAAAACTACTTTCTATGCAATAAACATTCATATTTTGACCTTATTTCGAAAGTTGGAAATTGGTCGAAAAATCGTGAAAAACCAAAGGTTAACCCCTTTACATTTTGGTCAAATTTTTCCACCTAAAATATTCAACGTAATTTCACCGAAAAACCACTGAGATCAGTGCAAAACTACTTTCTATGCAATAAACATTCATATTTTGACCTTATTTCGAAAGTTGGAAATTGGTCGAAAAATCGTGAAAAACCAAAGGTTAACCACTTTACATTTTGGTCAAATTTTTCCACCTAAAATATTCAACGTAATTTCACCGAAAAACCACTGAGATCAGTGCAAAACTACTTTCTATGCAATAAACATTCATATTTTGACCTTATTTCGAAAGTTGGAAATTGGTCGAAAAATCGTGAAAAACCAAAGGTTAACCCTTTACATTTTGGTCAAATTTTTCCACCTAAAATATTCAACGTAATTTCACCGAAAAACCACTGAGATCAGTGCAAAACTACTTTCTATGCAATAAACATTCATATTTTGACCTTATTTCGAAAGTTGGAAATTGGTCGAAAAATCGTGAAAAACCAAAGGTTAACCCCTTTACATTTTGGTCAAATTTTTCCACCTAAAATATTCAACGTAATTTCACCGAAAAACCACTGAGATCAGTGCAAAACTACTTTCTATGCAATAAACATTCATATTTTGACCTTATTTCGAAAGTTGGAAATTGGTCGAAAAATCGTGAAAAACCAAAGGTTAACCCCTTTACTTTTTCGTCAAATTTTTCCACCTAAAATATTCAACGTAATTTCGCTCAAAAACCACTGAGATCAGTGCAAAACTACTTTCTATGCAATAAACATTCATATTTTGACCTTATTTCGAAAGTTGGAAATTGGTCGAAAAATCGTGAAAAACCAAAGGTTAACCCCTTTACATTTTGGTCAAATTTTTCCACCTAAAATATTCAACGTAATTTCGGTCAAAAACCACTGAGATCAGTGCAAAACTACTTTCTATGCAATAAACATTTCATATTTTGACCTTATTTCGAAAGTTGGAAATTGGTCGAAAAATCGTCAAAAACCAAAGGTTAACCCCTTTACATTTTGGTCAAATTTTTCCACCTAAAATATTCAACGTAATTTCACCGAAAAACCACTGAGATCAGTGCAAAACTACTTTCTATGCAATAAACATTCATATTTTGACCTTATTTCGAAAGTTGGAAATTGGTCGAAAAATCGTGAAAAACCAAAGGTTAACCCCTTTACATTTTGGTCAAATTTTTCCACCTAAAATATTCAACGTAATTTCACCGAAAAACCACTGAGATCAGTGCAAAACTATTTTCTATGCAATAAACTTTCATATTTTGACCTTATTTCGAAAGTTGGAAATTGGTCGAAAAATCGTGAAAAACCAAAGGTTAACCCCTTTACATTTTGGTCAAATTTTTCCACCTAAAATATTCAACGTAATTTCACCGAAAAACCACTGAGATCAGTGCAAAACTACTTTCTATGCAATAAACATTCATATTTTGACCTTATTTCGAAAGTTGGAAATTGGTCGAAAAATCGTGAAAAACCAAAGGTTAACCCCTTTACATTTTGGTCAAATTTTTCCACCTAAAATATTCAACGTAATTTCACCGAAAAACCACTGAGATCAGTGCAAAACTATTTTCTATGCAATAAACATTCATATTTTGACCTTATTTCGAAAGTTGGAAATTGGTCGAAAAATCGTGAAAAACCAAAGGTTAACCCCTTTACATTTTGGTCAAATTTTTCCACCTAAAATATTCAACGTAATTTCGCTCAAAAACCACTGAGATCAGTGCAAAACTACTTTCTATGCAATAAACTTTCACATTCTGACCTTATTTCGAAAGTTGGAAATTGGTCGAAAAATCGTCAAAAACCAAAGGTTAACCCCTTTACATTTTGGTCAAATTTTTCCACCTAAAATATTCAACGTAATTTCGATCAAAAACCACTGAGATCAGTGCAAAACTACTTTCTATGCAATAAACATTCATATTTTGACCTTATTTCGAAAGTTGGAAATTGGTCGAAAAATCGTCAAAAACCAAAGGTTAACCACTTTACATTTTGGTCAAATTTTTCCACCTAAAATATTCAACGTAATTTCGCTCAAAAACCACTGAGATCAGTGCAAAACTACTTTCTATGCAATAAAATTTCACATTCTGACCTTATTTCGAAAGTTGGAAATTGGTCGAAAAATCGTGAAAAACCAAAGGTTAAACCCTTTACATTTTGGTAAAATTTTTACACCTAAAACATTCAACGTAATTTCACCGAAAAACCACTGAGATCAGTGCAAAACTACTTTCTATGCAATAAACTTTCACATTGTGACCTTATTTCGAAAGTTGGAAATTGGTCGAAAAATCGTCAAAAACCAAAGGTTAACCCCTTTACATTTTGGTCAAATTTTTCTACCTAAAATATTCAACGTAATTTCACTGAAAAACCACTGAGATCAGTGCAAAACTATTTTCTATGCAATAAACATTCATATTTTGACCTTATTTCGAAAGTTGGAAATTGGTCGAAAAATCGTGAAAAACCAAAGGTTAACCCCTTTACTTTTTCGTCAAATTTTTCCACCTAAAATATTCAACGTAATTTCGCTCAAAAACCACTGAGATCAGTGCAAAACTACTTTCTATGCAATAAACTTTCATATTTTGACCTTATTTCGAAAGTTGAAAATTGGTCGAAAAATCGTGAAAAACCAAAGGTTAACCCCTTTACATTTTGGTCAAATTTTTCCACCTAAAATATTCAACGTAATTTCACCGAAAAACCACTGAGATCAGTGCAAAACTACTTTCTATGCAATAAACATTCATATTTTGACCTTATTTCGAAAGTTGGAAATTGGTCGAAAAATCGTCAAAAACCAAAGGTTAACCCCTTTACATTTTGGTCAAATTTTTCCACCTAAAATATTCAACGTAATTTCGCTCAAAAACCACTGAGATCAGTGCAAAACTACTTTCTATGCAATAAACATTCATATTTTGACCTTATTTCGAAAGTTGGAAATTGGTCGAAAAATCGTGAAAAACCAAAGGTTAACCCCTTTACATTTTGGTCAAATTTTTCCACCTAAAATATTCAACGTAATTTCACCGAAAAACCACTGAGATCAGTGCAAAACTATTTTCTATGCAATAAACTTTCATATTTTGACCTTATTTCGAAAGTTGGAAATTGGTCGAAAAATCGTGAAAAACCAAAGGTTAACCCCTTTACATTTTGGTCAAATTTTTCCACCTAAAATATTCAACGTAATTTCACCGAAAAACCACTGAGATCAGTGCAAAACTATTTTCTTTACAATAAACTTTCATATTTTGACCTTATTTCGAAAGTTGGAAATTGGTCGAAAAATCGTGAAAAACCAAAGGTTAACCCCTTTACATTTTGGTCAAATTTTTACACCTAAAATATTCAACGTAATTTCACCGAAAAACCACTGAGATCAGTGCAAAACTATTTTCTTTACAATAAACTTTCATATTTTGACCTTATTTCGAAAGTTGGAAATTGGTCGAAAAATCGTGAAAAACCAAAGGTTAACCCCTTTACATTTTGGTCAAATTTTTACACCTAAAATATTCAACGTAATTTCACCGAAAAACCACTGAGATCAGTGCAAAACTATTTTCTATTCAATAAACATTCATAATTTGATCTTATTTCGAAAGTTGGAAATTGATCGAAAAATCGTGAAAAACCAAAGGTTAACCCCTTTACATTTTGGTCAAATTTTTCCACATAAAATATTCTACGTAATTTCGGTCAAAAACCACTCAAATCACTGCAAAACTACTTTCTATGCAATAAACTTTCACATTCTGCTCTTATTTCGAAAGTTGGAAATTGGTCGAAAAATCGTCAAAAACCAAAGGTTAACCACTTTACATTTTGGTCAAATTTTTCCACATAAAATATTCAACGTAATTTCGCTCAAAAACCACTCAAATCACTGCAAAACTACTTTCTATGCAATAAACTTTCACATTCTGCTCTTATTTCGAAAGTTGAAAATTGGTCGAAAAATCGTCAAAAACCAAAGGTTAACCCCTTTACATTTTGGTCAAATTTTTCCACATAAAATTTTCAACGTAATTTCGATCAAAAACCACTGAAATCACTGCAAAACTACTTTCTATGCAATATACTTTCACATTCTACTCTTATTTCGAAAGTTGGAAGTTGGTCGAAAAATCGTCAAAAACCAAAATTTAACCACTTTACATTTTGGTCAAATTTTTACACCTAAAATTTTCAATGTAATTTCGCTCAAAAACCACTCAAATCACTACAAAACTACTTTCTATGCAATAAAATTTCACATTCTGCTCTTATTTCGAAAGTTGAAAATTGGTCGAAAAATCGTGAAAAACCAAAGGTTAAACCCTTTACATTTTGGTAAAATTTTTACACCTAAAATTTTCAACGTAATTTCGCTCAAAAACCACTCAAATCACTACAAAACTACTTTCTATGCAATAAACTTTCACATTGTGCTCTTATTTCGAAAGTTGAAAATTGTTCGAAAAATCGTCAAAAACCAAAGGTTAACCCCTTTACATTTTGGTCAAATTTTTCTACCTAAAATATTCAACGTAATTTCACTGAAAAACCACTGAGATCAGTGCAAAACTATTTTCTATGCGATAAACATTCATATTTTGACTTTATTTCGAAAGTTAGAAATTGGTCGAAAAATCGTGAAAAACCAAAGGTTAACCCCTTTACTTTTTCGTCAAATTTTTACACCTAAAATATTCAACGTAATTTCGCTCAAAAACCACTCAAATCACTACAAAACTACTTTCTATGCAATAAACTTTCACATTCTGCTCTTATTTCGAAAGTTGAAAATTGATCGAAAAATCGTGAAAAACCAAAGGTTAACCCCTTTACATTTTGGTCAAATTTTTACACCTAAAATTTTCAACGTAATTTCGCTCAAAAACCACTCAAATCACTACAAAACTACTTTCTATGCAATAAACTTTCACATTCTGCTCTTATTTCGAAAGTTGAAAATTGGTCGAAAAATCGTAAAAAACCAAAGGTTAACCCCGAAAACATCTTTACTTTCACAAACTTCCTGCAAAACTTGCCATGAAAATCTTTGATGGCATAGTATCTCCAATCTTACTCTATAACTCTGAGGTTTGGGGAGCCTATGTCAACAACGATTTTACCAAATGGGACAAGACATCAACCGAGAAAGCACATCTAAAATTTTGTAAACTCTATTTGGGTGTGAACAGAAAAGCTAGCAATATTGCTAGTAGAGGTGAATTAGGTAAATTCCCTCTATTAATTGCAATATTTAAAAGATTATTTTCTTACATAAACCACATAAATCATCTTCCTGATTCAAGTTTAGCGAAACAAAGTTTTTATCTATCGAAAAGACTTTACTTATACGGTAAGGATTCGTTTTACTCTAACGTAGTCAACATTGTGAAATACTTCTATCCTGATATGAAAGAAACAATAGATCTTGAACAATTCTTTCAGGATACAAACATAAATGACTTCGTAGAAACTATTAAAGATAAATATACGTCATTTTGGAAACAACAAATGGAAAACTCCACAAAACTATCATTTTATACTTCATTTAAAAAACAATATTACTTAGAAGAATACTTAAATATCATTAAAGACCCCAATCAAAGAAGACTGTTCTCAAAATTTCGTATGAGTAACCATAAGCTAGAAATTGAATTTGGTCGTTATAAAAATGTTCCTCGAGAAGAGAGAATCTGTAAATGCTGCAAAAAATGTGCAGTTGAAGACGAATTTCACTTTGTATTTGTATGTGAGAAATACGAACATTTACGAAATAACTCGCATAACATCTTAAAAGACTACTTTAAAGTGAACACCACCAATGAATTAAAGAAAAAATTATTGAGTGATGTCATGTCATTGAATGACCCGGTGATCATAGATCTATTCTCTAAGCATATTTCAAAATGTTTCTATATCAGAGACAAAAGCCCTTAAACTGGAAATCATAACTACATTTTAATGTTAGAATCTCTACATTTTGATACATACACTTTTGTCAATTTTTCCTGTTGTATTAATATCTTTTTTAAGATTTCATACTATATTATACATTTAAGATTATATTAATTTTGTTAACTAAAGTAGTTTTCGATAGAGTTAAATTAGTTAATACTTAACTCTTACATTCCTTTATGTACATTTTATATTACGCTTAGCAATACCTGTAATTAGGTCATGCAAATAAAGCTTATTAATAATAATAATAACCCCTTTACATTTTGATCAAATTTTTACACCTAAAATTTTCAACGTAATTTCGCTCAAAAACCACTAAATTCACTGCAAAACTACTTTTTATGCAATAAACTTTCACATTCTGCTCTTATTTCGAAAGTTGAAAATTGGTCGAAAAATCGTCAAAAACCAAAGGTTAACCCCTTTACATTTTGGTCAAATTTTTACACCCAAAATTTTCAACGTAATTTCGCTCAAAAACCACTCAAATCACTGCAAAACTACTTTCTATGCAATAAACTTTCACATTCTGCTCTTATTTCGAATATTGAAAATTGGTCGAAAAATCGTCCAAAACCAAAGGTTAACCCCTTTACATTTTGGTCAAATTTTTCCACCTAAAATATTAAACATAATTTCTCCGAAAAACTACTGAAATCAGTGCAAAACTATTTTCTATGCAATAAACTTTCATATTTTGACCTTATTTCGAATATTGAAAATTGGTCGAAAAATCGTAAAAAACCAAAGGTTAACCCCTTTACATTTTGGTCCAATTTTTCCACCTAAAATATTCAACGTAATTTCACCGAAAAACCACTGAGATCAGTGCAAAACTATTTTCCATTCAATAAACATTCATATTTTGACCTTATTTCGAAAGTTGGAAATTGGTCGAAAAATCGTAAAAAACAAAAGGTGTTAACCTTTACATTTTGATCAAATTTTTCTTACTAAAATATTCAACGTAATCTCACTGAAAGTCCACTGAAATCAGTGTAAATCTATTTTCTATGCAATAAACTTACATATTTTTACCTTATTTCGAAAGTTGGAAATGGGTCGAAAAATCGTGAAAAACCTAAGGTTAACACCTTTACATTTTGGTCAAATTTTTACACCTAAAATATTCAACGTAATTTCACCGAAAAACCACTGAAATCAGTGCAAAACTACTTTCTATGCAATAAACTTTCACATTCTGCTCTTATTTCGAATATTGAAAATTGGTCGAAAAATCGTGGAAAATCAAAGGTTAACCCCTTTACATTTTGGTGAAATTTTTACACCTAAAATTTTCAACTTAATTTCGCTCAAAAACCACTAAAATCACTGCAAAACTACTTTCTATGCAATAAACTTTCACATTCTGCTCTTATTTCGAAAGTTGAAAATTGGTCGAAAAATCGTCAAAAACCAAAGGTTAACCCCTTTACATTTTGGTCAAATTTTTACACCTAAAATTTTCAACGTAATTTCGCTCAAAAACCACTAAAATCACTGCAAAACTACTTTCTATGCAATAAACTTTCACATTCTGCTCTTATTTCGAATATTGAAAATTGGTCGAAAAATCGTGGAAAATCAAAGGTTAACCCCTTTACATTTTGGTCAAATTTTTCCACCTAAAACATTCAACGTAATTTCACCGAAAAACCACTGAAATCAGTGCAAAACTACTTTCTATGCAATAAACTTTCACATTCCGCTCTTATTTCGAAAGTTGGATATTGGTTGAAAAATCGTCAAAAATCAAAGGTTAACCCCTTTACATTTTGGTGAAATTTTTACACCTAAAATTTTCAACTTAATTTCGCTCAAAAACCACTAAAATCACTGCAAAACTACTTTCTATGCAATAAACTTTCACATTCTGCTCTTATTTCGAAAGTTGAAAATTGGTCGAAAAATCGTCAAAAACCAAAGGTTAACCCCTTTACATTTTGGTCAAATTTTTACACCTAAAATTTTCAACGTAATTTCGCTCAAAAACCACTTAAATCACTGAAAAACTACTTTCTATGCAATAAACTTTCATATTTTGACCTTATTTCGAAAGTTGGAAATTGGTCGAAAAATCGTGGAAAATCAAAGGTTAACCCCTTTACATTTTGGTCAAATTTTTCCACATAAAATATTCAACGTAATTTCGGTCAAAAACCACTCAAATCACTGCAAAACTACTTTCTATGCAATAAACTATCACATTCTGCTCTTATTTCGAAAGTTGAAAATTGGTCGAAAAATCGTCAAAAACCAAAGGTTAACCCCTTTACATTTTGGTCAAATTTTTCCACATAAAATATTCAACGTAATTTCGGTCAAAAACCACTCAAATCACTGCAAAACTACTTTCTATGCAATAAACTTTCACATTCTGCTCTTATTTCCAAAGTTGAAAATTGGTCGAAAAATCGTCAAAAACCAAAGGTTAACCCCTTTACATTTTGGTCAAATTTTTCCACATAACATTTTCAACGTAATTTCGCTCAAAAACCACTCAAATCACTGCAAAACTACTTTCTATGCAATAAACTTTCACATTCTGTTCTTATTTCCAAAGTTGGAAATTGGTCGAAAAATCGTGAAAAACCAAAGGTTAACCCCTTTACATTTTGGTCAAATTTTTCTACCTAAAATATTCAACGTAATTTCACCGAAAAACCACTGAGATCAGTGTAAAACTATTTTCTATTCAATAAACATTCATAATTTGATCTTATTTCGAAAGTTGGAAATTGGTCGAAAAATCGTTAAAAACCAAAGGTTAACCCCTTTATATTTTGGTCAAATTTTTCCACATAAAATATTCTACGTAATTTCGGTCAAAAACCACTCAAATCACTGCAAAACTACTTTCTATTCAATAAACATTCATAATTTGATCTTATTTCGAAAGTTGGAAATTGGTCGAAAAATCGTGAAAAACCAAAGGTTAACCCCTTTACATTTTGGTCAAATTTTTCCACATAAAATATTCTACGTAATTTCGGTCAAAAACCACTCAAATCACTGCAAAACTACTTTCTATTCAATAAACATTCATAATTTGATCTTATTTCGAAAGTTGGAAATTGGTCGAAAAATCGTGAAAAACCAAAGGTTAACCCCTTTACATTTTGGTCAAATTTTTCCACATAAAATATTCAACGTAATTTCGGTCAAAAACCACTCAAATCACTGCAAAACTACTTTCTATGCAATAAACTATCACATTCTGCTCTTATTTCGAAAGTTGAAAATTGGTCGAAAAATCGTCAAAAACCAAAGGTTAACCCCTTTACATTTTGGTCAAATTTTTCCACATAACATTTTCAACGTAATTTCGCTCAAAAACCACTCAAATCACTGCAAAACTACTTTCTATGCAATAAACTTTCACATTCTGCTCTTATTTCCAAAGTTGAAAATTGGTCGAAAAATCGTCAAAAACCAAAGGTTAACCCCTTTACATTTTGGTCAAATTTTTCCACATAACATTTTCAACGTAATTTCGCTCAAAAACCACTCAAATCACTGCAAAACTACTTTCTATGCAATAAACTTTCACATTCTGCTCTTATTTCCAAAGTTGGAAATTGGTCGAAAAATCGTGAAAAACCAAAGGTTAACCCCTTTACATTTTGGTCAAATTTTTACACCTAAAATATTCAACGTAATTTCACCGAAAAACCACTGAGATCAGTGCAAAACTATTTTCTTTACAATAAACTTTCATATTTTGACCTTATTTCGAAAGTTGGAAATTGGTCGAAAAATCGTGAAAAACCAAAGGTTAACCCCTTTACATTTTCGTCAAATTTTTCCACCTAAAATATTCAACGTAATTTCACCGAAAAACCACTGAGATCAGTGTAAAACTATTTTCTATTCAATAAACATTCATAATTTGATCTTATTTCGAAAGTTGGAAATTGGTCGAAAAATCGTTAAAAACCAAAGGTTAACCCCTTTATATTTTGGTCAAATTTTTCCACATAAAATATTCTACGTAATTTCGGTCAAAAACCACTCAAATCACTGCAAAACTACTTTCTATTCAATAAACATTCATAATTTGATCTTATTTCGAAAGTTGGAAATTGGTCGAAAAATCGTGAAAAACCAAAGGTTAACCCCTTTACATTTTTGTCAAATTTTCCCACCTAAAATATTCAACGTAATTTCACCGAAAAACCACTGAGATCAGTACAAAACTACTTTCTATGCCATAAACTTTCATATTTTGACCTTATTTCGAAAGTTGGAAATTGATCGAAAAATCGTCAAAAACCAAATGTTAACCCATTTAAATTTTTGTCAAATTTTTCCTCCTAAAGTATTCAACTTAATTTCACCGAAAAACCACTGAAATCACTGCAAAACTATTTTCTATTCAATAAACATTCATATTTTGACCTTATTTCGAAAGTTGGAAGTTGGTCGAAAAATCGTCAAAAACCAAAGGTTAACCCCTTTACATTTTGGTCAAATTTTTCCACATAAAATATTCAACGTAATTTCGGTCAAAAACCACTCAAATCACTGCAAAACTACTTTCTATGCAATAAACTTTCACATTCTGCTCTTATTTCCAAAGTTGAAAATTGGTCGAAAAATCGTCAAAAACCAAAGGTTAACCCCTTTACATTTTGGTCAAATTTTTCCACATAACATTTTCAACGTAATTTCGCTCAAAAACCACTCAAATCACTGCAAAACTACTTTCTATGCAATAAACTTTCACATTCTGCTCTTATTTCCAAAGTTGGAAATTGGTCGAAAAATCGTGAAAAACCAATTGTTAACCCCTTTACATTTTGGTCAAATTTTTACACCTAAAATATTCAACGTAATTTCACCGAAAAACCACTGAGATCAGTGCAAAACTATTTTCTTTACAATAAACTTTCATATTTTGACCTTATTTCGAAAGTTGGAAATTGGTCGAAAAATCGTGAAAAACCAAAGGTTAACCCCTTTACATTTTGGTCAAATTTTTCTACCTAAAATATTCAACGTAATTTCACCGAAAAACCACTGAGATCAGTGTAAAACTATTTTCTATTCAATAAACATTCATAATTTGATCTTATTTCGAAAGTTGGAAATTGGTCGAAAAATCGTTAAAAACCAAAGGTTAACCCCTTTATATTTTGGTCAAATTTTTCCACATAAAATATTCTACGTAATTTCGGTCAAAAACCACTCAAATCACTGCAAAACTACTTTCTATTCAATAAACATTCATAATTTGATCTTATTTCGAAAGTTGGAAATTGGTCGAAAAATCGTGAAAAACCAAAGGTTAACCCCTTTACATTTTTGTCAAATTTTTCCACATAAAATATTCTACGTAATTTCGGTCAAAAACCACTCAAATCACTGCAAAACTACTTTCTATTCAATAAACATTCATAATTTGATCTTATTTCGAAAGTTGGAAATTGGTCGAAAAATCGTGAAAAACCAAAGGTTAACCCCTTTACATTTTGGTCAAATTTTTCCACATAAAATATTCAACGTAATTTCGGTCAAAAACCACTCAAATCACTGCAAAACTACTTTCTATGCAATAAACTATCACATTCTGCTCTTATTTCGAAAGTTGAAAATTGGTCGAAAAATCGTCAAAAACCAAAGGTTAACCCCTTTACATTTTGGTCAAATTTTTCCACATAAAATATTCAACGTAATTTCGGTCAAAAACCACTCAAATCACTGCAAAACTACTTTCTATGCAATAAACTTTCACATTCTGCTCTTATTTCCAAAGTTGAAAATTGGTCGAAAAATCGTCAAAAACCAAAGGTTAACCCCTTTACATTTTGGTCAAATTTTTCCACATAACATTTTCAACGTAATTTCGCTCAAAAACCACTCAAATCACTGCAAAACTACTTTCTATGCAATAAACTTTCACATTCTGCTCTTATTTCGAAAGTTGGAAATTGGTCGAAAAATCGTGAAAAACCAAAGGTTAACCCCTTTACATTTTGGTCAAATTTTTACACCTAAAATATTCAACGTAATTTCACCGAAAAACCACTGAGATCAGTGCAAAACTATTTTCTTTACAATAAACTTTCATATTTTGACCTTATTTCGAAAGTTGGAAATTGGTCGAAAAATCGTGAAAAACCAAAGGTTAACCCCTTTACATTTTGGTCAAATTTTTACACCTAAAATATTCAACGTAATTTCACCGAAAAACCACTGAGATCAGTGCAAAACTATTTTCTTTACAATAAACTTTCATATTTTGACCTTATTTCGAAAGTTGGAAATTGGTCGAAAAATCGTGAAAAACCAAAGGTTAACCCCTTTACATTTTGGTCAAATTTTTACACCTAAAATATTCAACGTAATTTCACCGAAAAACCACTGAGATCAGTGCAAAACTATTTTCTATTCAATAAACATTCATAATTTGATCTTATTTCGAAAGTTGGAAATTGATCGAAAAATCGTGAAAAACCAAAGGTTAACCCCTTTACATTTTGGTCAAATTTTTCCACATAAAATTTTCAACGTAATTTCGATCAAAAACCACTGAAATCACTGCAAAACTACTTTCTATGCAATAAACTTTCACATTCTACTCTTATTTCGAAAGTTGGAAGTTGGTCGAAAAATCGTCAAAAACCAAAAGTTAACCACTTTACATTTTGGTCAAATTTTTACACCTAAAATTTTCAATGTAATTTCGCTCAAAAACCACTCAAATCACTACAAAACTACTTTCTATGCAATAAACTTTCACATTCTGCTCTTATTTCGAAAGTTGAAAATTGTTCGAAAAATCGTCAAAAACCAAAGGTTAACCCCTTTACATTTTGGTCAAATTTTTCTACCTAAAATATTCAACGTAATTTCACTGAAAAACCACTGAGATCAGTGCAAAACTATTTTCTATGCGATAAACATTCATATTTTGACTTTATTTCGAAAGTTAGAAATTGGTCGAAAAATCGTGAAAAACCAAAGGTTAACCCCTTTACTTTTTCGTCAAATTTTTACACCTAAAATATTCAACGTAATTTCGCTCAAAAACCACTCAAATCACTACAAAACTACTTTCTATGCAATAAACTTTCACATTCTGCTCTTATTTCGAAAGTTGAAAATTGATCGAAAAATCGTGAAAAACCAAAGGTTAACCCCTTTACATTTTGGTCAAATTTTTACACCTAAAATTTTCAACGTAATTTCGCTCAAAAACCACTCAAATCACTACAAAACTACTTTCTATGCAATAAACTTTCACATTCTGCTCTTATTTCGAAAGTTGAAAATTGGTCGAAAAATCGTAAAAAACCAAAGGTTAACCCCGAAAACATCTTTACTTTCACAAACTTCCTGCAAAACTTGCCATGAAAATCTTTGATGGCATAGTATCTCCAATCTTACTCTATAACTCTGAGGTTTGGGGAGCCTATGTCAACAACGATTTTACCAAATGGGACAAGACATCAACCGAGAAAGCACATCTAAAATTTTGTAAACTCTATTTGGGTGTGAACAGAAAAGCTAGCAATATTGCTAGTAGAGGTGAATTAGGTAAATTCCCTCTATTAATTGCAATATTTAAAAGATTATTTTCTTACATAAACCACATAAATCATCTTCCTGATTCAAGTTTAGCGAAACAAAGTTTTTATCTATCGAAAAGACTTTACTTATACGGTAAGGATTCGTTTTACTCTAACGTAGTCAACATTGTGAAATACTTCTATCCTGATATGAAAGAAACAATAGATCTTGAACAATTCTTTCAGGATACAAACATAAATGACTTCGTAGAAACTATTAAAGATAAATATACGTCATTTTGGAAACAACAAATGGAAAACTCCACAAAACTATCATTTTATACTTCATTTAAAAAACAATATTACTTAGAAGAATACTTAAATATCATTAAAGACCCCAATCAAAGAAGACTGTTCTCAAAATTTCGTATGAGTAACCATAAGCTAGAAATTGAATTTGGTCGTTATAAAAATGTTCCTCGAGAAGAGAGAATCTGTAAATGCTGCAAAAAATGTGCAGTTGAAGACGAATTTCACTTTGTATTTGTATGTGAGAAATACGAACATTTACGAAATAACTCGCATAACATCTTAAAAGACTACTTTAAAGTGAACACCACCAATGAATTAAAGAAAAAATTATTGAGTGATGTCATGTCATTGAATGACCCGGTGATCATAGATCTATTCTCTAAGCATATTTCAAAATGTTTCTATATCAGAGACAAAAGCCCTTAAACTGGAAATCATAACTACATTTTAATGTTAGAATCTCTACATTTTGATACATACACTTTTGTCAATTTTTCCTGTTGTATTAATATCTTTTTTAAGATTTCATACTATATTATACATTTAAGATTATATTAATTTTGTTAACTAAAGTAGTTTTCGATAGAGTTAAATTAGTTAATACTTAACTCTTACATTCCTTTATGTACATTTTATATTACGCTTAGCAATACCTGTAATTAGGTCATGCAAATAAAGCTTATTAATAATAATAATAACCCCTTTACATTTTGATCAAATTTTTACACCTAAAATTTTCAACGTAATTTCGCTCAAAAACCACTAAATTCACTGCAAAACTACTTTTTATGCAATAAACTTTCACATTCTGCTCTTATTTCGAAAGTTGAAAATTGGTCGAAAAATCGTCAAAAACCAAAGGTTAACCCCTTTACATTTTGGTCAAATTTTTCCACATAAAATTTTCAACGTAATTTCGATCAAAAACCACTGAAATCACTGCAAAACTACTTTCTATGCAATAAACTTTCACATTCTACTCTTATTTCGAAAGTTGGAAGTTGGTCGAAAAATCGTCAAAAACCAAAAGTTAACCACTTTACATTTTGGTCAAATTTTTACACCTAAAATTTTCAATGTAATTTCGCTCAAAAACCACTCAAATCACTACAAAACTACTTTCTATGCAATAAAATTTCACATTCTGCTCTTATTTCGAAAGTTGAAAATTGGTCGAAAAATCGTGAAAAACCAAAGGTTAAACCCTTTACATTTTGGTAAAATTTTTACACCTAAAATTTTCAACGTAATTTCGCTCAAAAACCACTCAAATCACTACAAAACTACTTTCTATGCAATAAACTTTCACATTCTGCTCTTATTTCGAAAGTTGAAAATTGGTCGAAAAATCGTAAAAAACCAAAGGTTAACCCCGAAAACATCTTTACTTTCACAAACTTCCTGCAAAACTTGCCATGAAAATCTTTGATGGCATAGTATCTCCAATCTTACTCTATAACTCTGAGGTTTGGGGAGCCTATGTCAACAACGATTTTACCAAATGGGACAAGACATCAACCGAGAAAGCACATCTAAAATTTTGTAAACTCTATTTGGGTGTGAACAGAAAAGCTAGCAATATTGCTAGTAGAGGTGAATTAGGTAAATTCCCTCTATTAATTGCAATATTTAAAAGATTATTTTCTTACATAAACCACATAAATCATCTTCCTGATTCAAGTTTAGCGAAACAAAGTTTTTATCTATCGAAAAGACTTTACTTATACGGTAAGGATTCGTTTTACTCTAACGTAGTCAACATTGTGAAATACTTCTATCCTGATATGAAAGAAACAATAGATCTTGAACAATTCTTTCAGGATACAAACATAAATGACTTCGTAGAAACTATTAAAGATAAATATACGTCATTTTGGAAACAACAAATGGAAAACTCCACAAAACTATCATTTTATACTTCATTTAAAAAACAATATTACTTAGAAGAATACTTAAATATCATTAAAGACCCCAATCAAAGAAGACTGTTCTCAAAATTTCGTATGAGTAACCATAAGCTAGAAATTGAATTTGGTCGTTATAAAAATGTTCCTCGAGAAGAGAGAATCTGTAAATGCTGCAAAAAATGTGCAGTTGAAGACGAATTTCACTTTGTATTTGTATGTGAGAAATACGAACATTTACGAAATAACTCGCATAACATCTTAAAAGACTACTTTAAAGTGAACACCACCAATGAATTAAAGAAAAAATTATTGAGTGATGTCATGTCATTGAATGACCCGGTGATCATAGATCTATTCTCTAAGCATATTTCAAAATGTTTCTATATCAGAGACAAAAGCCCTTAAACTGGAAATCATAACTACATTTTAATGTTAGAATCTCTACATTTTGATACATACACTTTTGTCAATTTTTCCTGTTGTATTAATATCTTTTTTAAGATTTCATACTATATTATACATTTAAGATTATATTAATTTTGTTAACTAAAGTAGTTTTCGATAGAGTTAAATTAGTTAATACTTAACTCTTACATTCCTTTATGTACATTTTATATTACGCTTAGCAATACCTGTAATTAGGTCATGCAAATAAAGCTTATTAATAATAATAATAACCCCTTTACATTTTGATCAAATTTTTACACCTAAAATTTTCAACGTAATTTCGCTCAAAAACCACTAAATTCACTGCAAAACTACTTTTTATGCAATAAACTTTCACATTCTGCTCTTATTTCGAAAGTTGAAAATTGGTCGAAAAATCGTCAAAAACCAAAGGTTAACCCCTTTACATTTTGGTCAAATTTTTCCACATAAAATTTTCAACGTAATTTCGATCAAAAACCACTGAAATCACTGCAAAACTACTTTCTATGCAATAAACTTTCACATTCTACTCTTATTTCGAAAGTTGGAAGTTGGTCGAAAAATCGTCAAAAACCAAAAGTTAACCACTTTACATTTTGGTCAAATTTTTACACCTAAAATTTTCAATGTAATTTCGCTCAAAAACCACTCAAATCACTACAAAACTACTTTCTATGCAATAAAATTTCACATTCTGCTCTTATTTCGAAAGTTGAAAATTGGTCGAAAAATCGTGAAAAACCAAAGGTTAAACCCTTTACATTTTGGTAAAATTTTTACACCTAAAATTTTCAACGTAATTTCGCTCAAAAACCACTCAAATCACTACAAAACTACTTTCTATGCAATAAACTTTCACATTGTGCTCTTATTTCGAAAGTTGAAAATTGTTCGAAAAATCGTCAAAAACCAAAGGTTAACCCCTTTACATTTTGGTCAAATTTTTCTACCTAAAATATTCAACGTAATTTCACTGAAAAACCACTGAGATCAGTGCAAAACTATTTTCTATGCGATAAACATTCATATTTTGACTTTATTTCGAAAGTTAGAAATTGGTCGAAAAATCGTGAAAAACCAAAGGTTAACCCCTTTACTTTTTCGTCAAATTTTTACACCTAAAATATTCAACGTAATTTCGCTCAAAAACCACTCAAATCACTACAAAACTACTTTCTATGCAATAAACTTTCACATTCTGCTCTTATTTCGAAAGTTGAAAATTGATCGAAAAATCGTGAAAAACCAAAGGTTAACCCCTTTACATTTTGGTCAAATTTTTACACCTAAAATTTTCAACGTAATTTCGCTCAAAAACCACTCAAATCACTACAAAACTACTTTCTATGCAATAAACTTTCACATTCTGCTCTTATTTCGAAAGTTGAAAATTGGTCGAAAAATCGTAAAAAACCAAAGGTTAACCCCGAAAACATCTTTACTTTCACAAACTTCCTGCAAAACTTGCCATGAAAATCTTTGATGGCATAGTATCTCCAATCTTACTCTATAACTCTGAGGTTTGGGGAGCCTATGTCAACAACGATTTTACCAAATGGGACAAGACATCAACCGAGAAAGCACATCTAAAATTTTGTAAACTCTATTTGGGTGTGAACAGAAAAGCTAGCAATATTGCTAGTAGAGGTGAATTAGGTAAATTCCCTCTATTAATTGCAATATTTAAAAGATTATTTTCTTACATAAACCACATAAATCATCTTCCTGATTCAAGTTTAGCGAAACAAAGTTTTTATCTATCGAAAAGACTTTACTTATACGGTAAGGATTCGTTTTACTCTAACGTAGTCAACATTGTGAAATACTTCTATCCTGATATGAAAGAAACAATAGATCTTGAACAATTCTTTCAGGATACAAACATAAATGACTTCGTAGAAACTATTAAAGATAAATATACGTCATTTTGGAAACAACAAATGGAAAACTCCACAAAACTATCATTTTATACTTCATTTAAAAAACAATATTACTTAGAAGAATACTTAAATATCATTAAAGACCCCAATCAAAGAAGACTGTTCTCAAAATTTCGTATGAGTAACCATAAGCTAGAAATTGAATTTGGTCGTTATAAAAATGTTCCTCGAGAAGAGAGAATCTGTAAATGCTGCAAAAAATGTGCAGTTGAAGACGAATTTCACTTTGTATTTGTATGTGAGAAATACGAACATTTACGAAATAACTCGCATAACATCTTAAAAGACTACTTTAAAGTGAACACCACCAATGAATTAAAGAAAAAATTATTGAGTGATGTCATGTCATTGAATGACCCGGTGATCATAGATCTATTCTCTAAGCATATTTCAAAATGTTTCTATATCAGAGACAAAAGCCCTTAAACTGGAAATCATAACTACATTTTAATGTTAGAATCTCTACATTTTGATACATACACTTTTGTCAATTTTTCCTGTTGTATTAATATCTTTTTTAAGATTTCATACTATATTATACATTTAAGATTATATTAATTTTGTTAACTAAAGTAGTTTTCGATAGAGTTAAATTAGTTAATACTTAACTCTTACATTCCTTTATGTACATTTTATATTACGCTTAGCAATACCTGTAATTAGGTCATGCAAATAAAGCTTATTAATAATAATAATAACCCCTTTACATTTTGATCAAATTTTTACACCTAAAATATTCAACGTAATTTCGCTCAAAAACCACTAAATTCACTGCAAAACTACTTTTTATGCAATAAACTTTCACATTCTGCTCTTATTTCGAAAGTTGGAAATTGGTCGAAAAATCGTCAAAAACCAAAGGTTAACCCCTTTACATTTTGGTCAAATTTTTCCACCTAAAATATTCAACGTAATTTCGCTCAAAAACCACTCAAATCACTGCAAAACTACTTTCTATGCAATAAACTTTCACATTCTGCTCTTATTTCGAATATTGAAAATTGGTCGAAAAATCGTGAAAAACCAAAGGTTAACCCCTTTACATTTTGGTCAAATTTTTCCACCTAAAATATTCAACGTAATTTCACCGAAAAACTACTGAAATCAGTGCAAAACTATTTTCTATGCAAAAAACTTTCATATTTTGACCTTATTTCGAAAGTTGGAAATTGGTCGAAAAATCGTAAAAAACCAAAGGTTAACCCCTTTACATTTTGGTCAAATTTTTCCACCTAAAATATTCAACGTAATTTCACCGAAAAACCACTGAGATCAGTGCAAAACTATTTTCCATTCAATAAACATTCATATTTTGACCTTATTTCGAAAGTTGGAAATTGGTCGAAAAATCGTAAAAAACAAAAGGTGTTAACCTTTACATTTTGGTCAAATTTTTCTTACTAAAATATTCAACGTAATCTCACTGAAAGTCCACTGAAATCAGTGCAAAACAACATTCTATGCAATAAACTTACATATTTTTACCTTATTTCGAAAGTTGGAAATTGGTCGAAAAATCGTGAAAAACCAAAGGTTAACCCCTTTACATTTTGGTCAAATTTTTCCACCTAAAATATTCAACGTAATTTCACCGAAAAACCACTGAAATAACTGCAAAACTACTTTCTATGCAATAAACTTTCACATTCTGCTCTTATTTCGAATATTGAAAATTGGTCGAAAAATCGTGAAAAACCAAAGGTTAACCCCTTTACATTTTGGTCAAATTTTTCCACCTAAAATATTCAACGTAATTTCACCGAAAAACCACTGAAATCAGTGCAAAACTACTTTCTATGCAATAAACTTTCACATTCCGCTCTTATTTCGAAAGTTGGATATTGGTTGAAAAATCGTCAAAAATCAAAGGTTAACCCCTTTACATTTTGGTCAAATTTTTACACCTAAAATTTTCAACTTAATTTCGCTCAAAAACCACTAAAATCACTGCAAAACTACTTTCTATGCAATAAACTTTCACATTCTGCTCTTATTTCGAAAGTTGGAAATTGGTCGAAAAATCGTCAAAAACCAAAGGTTAACCCCTTTACATTTTGGTCAAATTTTTACACCTAAAATTTTCAACGTAATTTCGCTCAAAAACCACTAAAATCACTGCAAAACTACTTTCTATGCAATAAACTATCACATTCTGCTCTTATTTCGAAAGTTGAAAATTGGTCGAAAAATCGTCAAAAACCAAAGGTTAACCCCTTTACATTTTGGTCAAATTTTTCCACCTAAAATATTCAACGTAATTTCACCGAAAAACCACTGAAATCAGTGCAAAACTACTTTCTATGCAATAAACTTTCATATTTTGACCTTATTTCGAAAGTTGGAAATTGGTTGAAAAATCGTCAAAAACCAAAGGTTAACCCCTTTACATTTTGGTCAAATTTTTCCACCTAAAATATTCAACGTAATTTCACCGAAAAACCACTGAAATCAGTGCAAAACTATTTTCTATGCAATAAACTTTCATATTTTTACCTTATTTCGAAAGTTGAAAATTGGTCGAAAAATCGTCAAAAACCAAAGGTTAACCCCTTTACATTTTGGTCAAATTTTTCCACCTAAAATATTCAACGTAATTTCACCGAAAAACCACTGAAATCAGTGCAAAACAACATTCTATGCAATAAACATTCATATTTTGACCTTATTTCGAAAGTTGGAAATTGGTCGAAAAATCGTCAAAAACCAAAGGTTAACCCCTTTACATTTTGGTCAAATTTTTCCACCTAAAATATTCAACGTAATTTCACCGAAAAACCACTGAAATCAGTGCAAAACTACTTTCTCTGCAATAAACTTTCACATTCTGCTCTTATTTCGAAAGTTGGAAATTGGTCGAAAAATCGTGAAAAACCAAAGGTTAACCCCTTTACATTTTGGTCAAATTTTTCCACCTTAAATATTCAACGTAATTTCACCGAAAAACCACTGAAATCAGTGCAAAACTATTTTCTATGCAATAAACTTTCATATTTTGACCTTATTTCGAAAGTTGGAAATTGGTCGAAAAATCGTGAAAAACCAAAGGTTAACCCCTTTACATTTTGGTCAAATTTTTCCACCTAAAATATTCAACGTAATTTCACCGAAAAACCACTGAAATCAGTGCAAAACAACATTCTATGCAATAAACATTCATATTTTGACCTTATTTCGAAAGTTGGAAATTGGTCGAAAAATCGTGAAAAACCAAAGGTTAACCCCTTTACATTTTGGTCAAATTTTTCCACCTAAAATATTCAACGTAATTTCACCGAAAAACCACTCAAATCACTACAAAACTACTTTCTATGCCATAAACTTTCACATTCTGCTCTTATTTCGAAAGTTGGAAATTGGTTGAAAAATCGTCAAAAACCAAAGGTTAACCCCTTTACATTTTGGTCAAATTTTTCCACCTAAAATATTCAACGTAATTTCACCGAAAAACCACTGAAATCAGTGCAAAACAACATTCTATGCAATAAACATTTCATATTTTGCTCTTATTTCGAAAGTTGGAAATTGGTCGAAAAATCGTGAAAAACCAAAGGTTAACCCCTTTACATTTTGGTCAAATTTTTCCACCTAAAATATTCAACGTAATTTCACCGAAAAACCACTGAAATCAGTGCAAAACTACTTTCTATGCAATAAACTTTCATATTTTGACCTTATTTCGAAAGTTGGAAATTGGTCGAAAAATCGTGAAAAACCAAAGGTTAACCCCTTTACATTTTGGTCAAATTTTTCCACCTAAAATATTCAACGTAATTTCACCGAAAAACCACTGAAATCAGTGCAAAACTATTTTCTATGCAATAAACTTTCACATTCCGCTCTTATTTCGAAAGTTGAAAATTGGTCGAAAAATCGTCAAAAACCAAAGGTTAACCCCTTTACATTTTGGTCAAATTTTTCCACCTAAAATATTCAACGTAATTTCGCTCAAAAACCACTCAAATCACTGCAAAACAACATTCTATGCAATAAACATTCATATTTTGACCTTATTTCGAAAGTTGGAAATTGGTCGAAAAATCGTGAAAAACCAAAGGTTAACCCCTTTACATTTTGGTCAAATTTTTCCACCTAAAATATTCAACGTAATTTCACCGAAAAACCACTGAGATCAGTGCAAAACTATTTTCTATGCAATAAACATTCATATTTTGACCTTATTTCGAAAGTTGGAAATTGGTCGAAAAATCGTCAAAAACCAAAGGTTAACCCCTTTACATTTTGGTCAAATTTTTCCACCTAAAATATTCAACGTAATTTCACCGAAAAACCACTGAAATCAGTGCAAAACTACTTTTCTCTGCAATAAACTTTCATATTTTGACCTTATTTCGAAAGTTGGAAATTGGTCGAAAAATCGTGAAAAACCAAAGGTTAACCCCTTTACATTTTGGTCAAATTTTTCCACCTAAAATATTCAACGTAATTTCACCGAAAAACCACTGAAATCAGTGCAAAACTATTTTCTATGCAATAAACTTTCATATTTTGACCTTATTTCGAAAGTTGGAAATTGGTCGAAAAATCGTGAAAAACCAAAGGTTAACCCCTTTACATTTTGGTCAAATTTTTCCACCTAAAATATTCAACGTAATTTCGCTGAAAAACCACTGAAATCAGTGCAAAACAACATTCTATGCAATAAACATTCATATTTTGACCTTATTTCGAAAGTTGGAAATTGGTCGAAAAATCGTGAAAAACCAAAGGTTAACCCCTTTACATTTTGGTCAAATTTTTCCACCTAAAATATTCAACGTAATTTCACCGAAAAACCACTGAAATCAGTGCAAAACAACATTCTATGCAATAAACATTCATATTTTGACCTTATTTCGAAAGTTGGAAATTGGTTGAAAAATCGTGAAAAACCAAAGGTTAACCCCTTTACATTTTGGTCAAATTTTTCCACCTAAAATATTCAACGTAATTTCACCGAAAAACCACTGAAATCAGTGCAAAACAACATTCTATGCAATAAACATTCATATTTTGACCTTATTTCGAAAGTTGGAAATTGGTCGAAAAATCGTGAAAAACCAAAGGTTAACCCCTTTACATTTTGGTCAAATTTTTCCACCTAAAATATTCAACGTAATTTCACCGAAAAACCACTGAAATCAGTGCAAAACTACTTTCTATGCAATAAACTTTCATATTTTTGACCTTATTTCGAAAGTTGGAAATTGGTCGAAAAATCGTCAAAAACCAAAGGTTAACCCCTTTACATTTTGGTCAAATTTTTCCACCTAAAATATTCAACGTAATTTCACCGAAAAACCACTGAAATCAGTGCAAAACTATTTTCTATGCAATAAACATTCATATTTTGACCTTATTTCGAAAGTTGGAAATTGGTCGAAAAATCGTCAAAAATCAAAGGTTAACCCCTTTACATTTTGGTCAAATTTTTCCACCTAAAATATTCAACGTAATTTCACCGAAAAACCACTGAGATCAGTGCAAAACTACTTTCTATGCAATAAACTTTCATATTTTGACCTTATTTCGAAAGTTGGAAATTGGTCGAAAAATCGTCAAAAACCAAAGGTTAACCCCTTTACATTTTGGTCAAATTTTTCCACCTAAAATATTCAACGTAATTTCACCGAAAAACCACTGAGATCAGTGCAAAACAACATTCTATGCAATAAACATTCATATTTTGACCTTATTTCGAAAGTTGGAAATTGGTCGAAAAATCGTGAAAAACCAAAGGTTAACCCCTTTACATTTTGGTCAAATTTTTCCACCTAAAATATTCAACGTAATTTCGCTGAAAAACCACTGAAATCAGTGCAAAACAACATTCTATGCAATAAACATTCATATTTTGACCTTATTTCGAAAGTTGGAAATTGGTCGAAAAATCGTGAAAAACCAAAGGTTAACCCCTTTACATTTTGGTCAAATTTTTCCACCTAAAATATTCAACGTAATTTCACCGAAAAACCACTGAAATCAGTGCAAAACTATTTTCTATGCAATAAACTTTCATATTTTGACCTTATTTCGAAAGTTGGAAATTGGTCGAAAAATCGTGAAAAACCAAAGGTTAACCCCTTTACATTTTGGTCAAATTTTTCCACCTAAAATATTCAACGTAATTTCACCGAAAAACCACTGAGATCAGTGCAAAACAACATTTTCTATGCAATAAACTTTCATATTTTGACCTTATTTCGAAAGTTGGAAATTGGTCGAAAAATCGTGAAAAACCAAAGGTTAACCCCTTTACATTTTGGTCAAATTTTTCCACCTAAAATATTCAACGTAATTTCACCGAAAAACCACTGAAATCAGTGCAAAACAACATTTCTATGCCATAAACTTTCATATTTTAACCTTATTTCGAAAGTTGGAAATTGGTTGAAAAATCGTGAAAAACCAAAGGTTAACCCCTTTACATTTTGGTCAAATTTTTCCACCTAAAATATTCAACGTAATTTCACCGAAAAACCACTGAAATCAGTGCAAAACAACATTCTATGCAATAAACTTTCGTATTTATACCTTATTTCGAAAGTTGGAAATTGGTCGAAAAATCGTGAAAAACCAAAGGTTAACCCCTTTACATTTTGGTCAAATTTTTCCACCTAAAATATTCAACGTAATTTCACCGAAAAACCACTGAGATCAGTGCAAAACTACTTTCTATGCAATAAACTATTCATATTTTGACCTTATTTCGAAAGTTGGAAATTGGTCGAAAAATCGTCAAAAACCAAAGGTTAACCCCTTTACATTTTGGTCAAATTTTTCCACCTAAAATATTCAACGTAATTTCACCGAAAAACCACTGAAATCAGTGCAAAACTATTTTCTATGCAATAAACTTTCATATTTTGACCTTATTTCGAAAGTTGGAAATTGGTCGAAAAATCGTCAGAAACCAAAGGTTAACCCCTTTACATTTTGGTCAAATTTTTCCACCTAAAATATTCAACGTAATTTCACCGAAAAACCACTGAGATCAGTGCAAAACAACATTCTATGCAATAAACTTTCATATTTTGACCTTATTTCGAAAGTTGGAAATTGGTCGAAAAATCGTGAAAAACCAAAGGTTAACCCCTTTACATTTTGGTCAAATTTTTCCACCTAAAATATTCAACGTAATTTCACCGAAAAACCACTGAAATCAGTGCAAAACTATTTTCTATGCAATAAACTTTCATATTTTGACCTTATTTCGAAAGTTGGAAATTGGTCGAAAAATCGTGAAAAACCAAAGGTTAACCCCTTTACATTTTGGTCAAATTTTTCCACCTAAAATATTCAACGTAATTTCACCGAAAAACCACTGAAATCAGTGCAAAACTATTTTCTATGCAATAAACATTCATATTTTGACCTTATTTCGAAAGTTGGAAATTGGTCGAAAAATCGTGAAAAACCAAAGGTTAACCCCTTTACATTTTGGTCAAATTTTTCCACCTAAAATATTCAACGTAATTTCACCGAAAAACCACTGAAATCAGTGCAAAACAACATTCTATGCAATAAACATTCATATTTTGACCTTATTTCGAAAGTTGGAAATTGGTCGAAAAATCGTGAAAAACCAAAGGTTAACCCCTTTACATTTTGGTCAAATTTTTCCACCTAAAATATTCAACGTAATTTCACCGAAAAACTACTGAAATCAGTGCAAAATTATTTTCTATGCAATAAACTTTCATATTTTGACCTTATTTCGAAAGTTGGAAATTGGTCGAAAAATCGTCAAAAACCAAAGGTTAACCCCTTTACATTTTGGTCAAATTTTTCCACCTAAAATATTCAACGTAATTTCACCGAAAAACCACTGAAATCAGTGCAAAACTATTTTCTATGCAATAAACATTCATATTTTGACCTTATTTCGAAAGTTGGAAATTGGTCGAAAAATCGTAAAAACCAAAGGTTAACCCCTTTACATTTTGGTCAAATTTTTCCACCTAAAATATTCAACGTAATTTCACCGAAAAACCACTGAAATCAGTGCAAAACTATTTTCTATGCAATAAACATTCATATTTTTACCTTATTTCGAAAGTTGGAAATTGGTCGAAAAATCGTGAAAAACCAAAGGTTAACCCCTTTACATTTTGGTCAAATTTTTCCACCTAAAATATTCAACGTAATTTCACCGAAAAACCACTGAAATAACTGCAAAACTACTTTCTATGCAATAAACATTCATATTTTGACCTTATTTCGAAAGTTGGAAATTGGTCGAAAAATCGTGGAAAATCAAAGGTTAACCCCTTTACATTTTGGTCAAATTTTTCCACCTAAAATATTCAACGTAATTTCACCGAAAAACCACTGAAATCAGTGCAAAACTACTTTCTATGCAATAAACATTCATATTTTGACCTTATTTCGAAAGTTGGAAATTGGTCGAAAAATCGTCAAAAATCAAAGGTTAACCCCTTTACATTTTGGTCAAATTTTTACACCTAAAATTTTCAACGTAATTTCACCGAAAAACCACTGAGATCAGTGCAAAACTACTTTCTATGCAATAAACTTTCATATTTTGACCTTATTTCGAAAGTTGGAAATTGGTCGAAAAATCGTCAAAAACCAAAGGTTAACCCCTTTACATTTTGGTCAAATTTTTCCACCTAAAATATTCAACGTAATTTCACCGAAAAACCACTGAGATCAGTGCAAAACTATTTTCCATTCAATAAACATTCATATTTTGACCTTATTTCGAAAGTTGGAAATTGGTCGAAAAATCGTGAAAAACCAAAGGTTAACCCCTTTACATTTTGATCAAATTTTTCTTACTAAAATATTCAACGTAATTTCACCGAAAAACCACTGAGATCAGTGCAAAACTACTTTCTCTGCAATAAACTTTCACATTCTGCTCTTATTTCGAAAGTTGGAAATTGGTCGAAAAATCGTCCAAAACCAAAGGTTAACCCCTTTACATTTTGGTCAAATTTTTCCACCTAAAATATTCAACGTAATTTCACCGAAAAACCACTGAAATCAGTGCAAAACTATTTTCTATGCAATAAACTTTCATATTTTGACCTTATTTCGAAAGTTGGAAATTGGTCGAAAAATCGTGAAAAACCAAAGGTTAACCCCTTTACATTTTGGTCAAATTTTTCCACCTAAAATATTCAACGTAATTTCACCGAAAAACCACTGGAATCAATGTAAAACTATTCCTATGCAATAAACTTTCATATTTTGACCTTATTTCGAAAGTTGGAAATTGGTCGAAAAATCGTGAAAAACCAAAGGTTAACCCCTTTACATTTTGGTCAAATTTTTCCACCTAAAATATTCAACGTAATTTCACCGAAAAACCACTGAAATCAGTGCAAAACAACATTCTATGCAATAAACATTCATATTTTGACCTTATTTCGAAAGTTGGAAATTGGTCGAAAAATCGTGAAAAACCAAAGGTTAACCCCTTTACATTTTGGTCAAATTTTTCCACCTAAAATATTCAACGTAATTTCACCGAAAAACCACTCAAATCACTACAAAACTACTTTCTATGCAATAAACTTTCACATTCTGCTCTTATTTCGAAAGTTGGAAATTGGTTGAAAAATCGTCAAAAACCAAAGGTTAACCCCTTTACATTTTGGTCAAATTTTTCCACCTAAAATATTCAACGTAATTTCACCGAAAAACCACTAAATTCACTGCAAAACTACTTTCTATGCAATAAACTTTCACATTCTGCTCTTATTTCGAAAGTTGGAAATTGGTCGAAAAATCGTCAAATACCAAAGGTTAACCCCTTTACATTTTGGTCAAATTTTTACTCCCAAAATTTTCAACGTAATTTCACCGAAAAACCACTCAAATCACTGCAAAACTACTTTCTATGCAATAAACTTTCACATTCTGCTCTTATATCGAATATTGAAAATTGGTGAAAAAATCGTCAAAAACCAAAGGTTAACCCCTTTACATTTTGGTCAAATTTTTCCACCTAAAATATTCAACGTAATTTCGCTGAAAAACCACTGAAATCAGTGCAAAACTATTTTCTATGCAATAAACTTTCATATTTTGACCTTATTTCGAAAGTTGGAAATTGGTCGAAAAATCGTGAAAAACCAAAGGTTAACCCCTTTACATTTTGGTCAAATTTTTCCACCTAAAATATTCAACGTAATTTCACCGAAAAACCACTGGAATCATTGCAAAACAACATTCTATGCAATAAACTTTCATATTTTGACCTTATTTCGAAAGTTGGAAATTGGTCGAAAAATCGTGAAAAACCAAAGGTTAACCCCTTTACATTTTGGTCAAATTTTTCCACCTAAAATATTCAACGTAATTTCACCGAAAAACCACTGAAATCAGTGCAAAACTATTTTCTATTCAATAAACATTCATATTTTGACCTTATTTCGAAAGTTGGAAATTGGTCGAAAAATCGTGAAAAACCAAAGGTTAACCCCTTTACATTTTGGTCAAATTTTTCCACCTAAAATATTCAACGTAATTTCACCGAAAAACCACTGAAATCAGTGCAAAACTATTTTCTATTCAATAAACATTCATATTTTGACCTTATTTCGAAAGTTGGAAATTGGTCGAAAAATCGTGAAAAACCAAAGGTTAACCCCTTTACATTTAGGTCAAATTTTTCCACCTAAAATATTCAACGTAATTTCACCGAAAAACCACTGAAATCAGTGCAAAACTATTTTCTATGCAATAAACTTTCATATTTTGACCTTATTTCGAAAGTTGGAAATTAGTCGAAAAATCGTGAAAAACCAAAGGTTAACCCCTTTACATTTTGGTCAAATTTTTCCACCTAAAATATTCAACGTAATTTCTCCGAAAAACCACTGAGGTCAGTGCAAAACTATTTTCTATTCAATAAACATTCATATTTTGACCTTATTTCGAAAGTTGGAAATTGGTCGAAAAATCGTGAAAAACCAAAGGTGTTAACCTTTAAATTTTGGTCAAATTTTTCTTCCTAAAATATTCAACGTAATCTCGCAGGAAGACCACTGAAATCATTGCAAATCTATTTTCTATGTAATAAACTTTCATATTTTGACCTTATTTCGAAAGTTGGAAATTGGTCGAAAAATCGTGAAAAACCAAAGGTTAACCCCTTTACATTTTGGTCAAATTTTTCCACCTAAAATATTCAACGTAATTTCACCGAAAAACCACTGAAATCGTTGCAAAACAACATTCTATGCAATAAACTTTCATATTTTGACCTTATTTCGAAAGTTGGAAATTGGTCGAAAAATCGTGAAAAACCAAAGGTTAACCCCTTTACTTTTTGTTAAAATTTTTCCACCCAAAATTTTCAACGTAATTTCACCGAAAAACCACTGAAATCAATGCAAAACTATTTTCTATGCAATAAACTTTCATATTTTTACCTTATTTCGAAAGTTGGAAATTGGTCGAAAAATCGTTAATCCATTAACCCATGGGATTAATCCATGGGTTTTAACGATTTTTAGACCAATTTCAAAGTTTCGAAATAAGCTTAAAATACGATAGTTTAGTCGAAATCATTTAGTTTGCACGTCGATTCCAGGCGTTTACGTTAAAATTCGAAGGGATTATTGAGGTCGAAAAGCTTAAAATATGAGAGTTTTGGCGAAATCATTTAGTTTGACTTCGATTAAAGTCGGATTAAGTGAAAATTCGAACAGATTTTTGAGGTCGAAAATTTGACCAAAAAGTAAAGGGGTAAACCCATGGTTTTTGACGATTTTTCCAATAATTTCAAAGTTTCGAAATAAGCTTAAAATGTGAGAGTTTAGACGAAATAATTTAGTTTGACGTCGATTCCAGTCGTTTTAGGTTAAAATTCGAAGAGAAAAGTAAAGGGGTTAACCCATGGTTTTTGACGATTTTTCGACCAATTTCAAAGTTTCCAAATAAGCTTAGAATACGAAAGTTTAGGCGAAATCATTTAGTTTGACGTCGATTCCAGTCGTTTTACGTTAAAATTCGAAGAGATTTTTGAGGTCGAAAACTTCACCGAAATATAAAGGGGTTAACCCATGGTTTCTGACGATTTTTCGACCAATTTCAAAGTATCGAAATAAGGTTAAAATATGAGAGTTTAGGCGAAAACATTTAGCTTGACGTCGATTCCAGTCGTTTTAGGCTAAAATTCGAACAGATTATTGTGGTCGAAAATTTCAGCAAAAAGTAAAGGGGTTAACCCATGGTTTTTGTCGATTTTTGACGATCCCAAGGGAAGTAACGAATTTTTCACTTTTAACTTTAATTCCCTTGGGAATTGGAATTCCCCTGGGATTTATTAGACCAACTGAAAAATGGCATTTTGGCCGATTTTTATTTGGTGCAATAAATCTCATGGGAATTACAATTCCCAAGGGAATTAACCAATTTTTTTACTTTTATAAAATTTAATTGCAATGGGAATTGATTTTAATTTTTTTGTATGTCAAAGAAGTTAGTAAATTTGTCAGTAATGTCAAGTAAGCTATTTTTTGTTACTTATTCATGGGTATAGAGACAAACTATCATTATATCTATTAGGAATCAGCAGAAACGTATCGCACTAAAGTTTATGAAATGCTATTTTGTAATTCTCATAATATTAATACCACGCATAATAAAACTCATAAATTACATTAAATTTAGATTTTAAAAATTCTTTGTATCTGATCTTCCGAAGTTTACTTTGTACAATCGTTAGAAACAGTCAACGAGGTCCACAGTAGTTGTTGTTAGTAAGGACTGCTGAGCCGACTTAGATATGTAACGCCGTCAACCACATACGGCAAGACATCAGTATCAGCTTCATCAAGGCGGCGAACATTTCCTGACATCAGGTTTTGAAAAGCCTTAAAAAGAAGCAGATGCAAGTTACCAAGTACTTGTTCGTCTTCTCCTGAGTTTTAAGGTTAACTTTTGTAAAACAACGTGCAATTTTTGCGCGAGAAAATTTCCAATCAAAATGCCACACTTTATCTAGAAACTAAAGATCAGGTTTACCTTGCAAGCAGGTTCTAAAAATTTGTTCCCCCAGATATAAAGCTTTCTTAGAGTCGAGTTCATTTTCAGCGATTTTGCCAGAGCACAGAGTCCTTCAGTAGCAATGTTGTTGCTACAAACAACAAGACTAGAAATGGTAAAAATAACTTTTCCTATCAACACTTACTCGACCTGTCCTTGCCTTATCCTTACACGCCCTATTCTATTCTACCTTATCCTACCCTATCCCACCCCATTTCACCTTTCCATCTTATCCCATTTTACCCTACCTGTGTTATCCAATCGTAACCTATCCAATCCTTTTTCATCCCATCCCTTTCCATTCCATCCAATATTATCCTACCTTTAACCTACCTTGTTCACCCCATTCCATCCTTCCATATCCTTCCATATTCCATTTTACCCTACCATATCCTGTCTTATCCAATCTTACCAATTCTAACCTATCCTACCCCATCCCATCCAATATTATCCCATCATCTTATCCTATCCAGTATAACCCTATCCATATCCTATTTAATCCTATTCCATCCTAGCCTGTCCTTTCCTATTCAGTCCTATCCTACTGTAATCTGCTCTACCAACTGTTCCCGTTCTATTTTACCTGGTGCACCCTTTACAACCCTCCTCGTATGTTCTCCACCCGCCGTATACCACAATACTCACGTTTGTAAACTAGTATTGCTCACGGCTAACGCTTCACTCAAAGCACAAGCTCCATCATCCTCAATCCTATTGTAAGCCAAGTTCAACGTTTCTAACGCCGTGTTCCTCTTGAGAAGTTTAGCAAAATGATTGGCTCCATCCCTTGTTACTCGGTTGCTGTTTTGGTAATGAAAATAATAATCTCAAGTTTACACAATTCTTATTCCATTCGTTACATAATTTACTTGCTTATTCGTTCGTTGACTCCAACGTTCACACTCCAGTTCTTCCACTGAGTTCAGTGAGCCTTCTGTCGATGTGTTGTGTGTCCGTGTATTGGTGTGTCTGTGTGTCGAAGTGTGCGTATTCTTGTGAGTCTATCTGTGTATCTGTCTGCGTCTTTGCCTGTGTCGATGTGTCTACGTTGAGTCTATCTGTCTGTTCCTCTGCCTGCCTGTATGTCTGTCTATCCGTTCGTCCATCCTTCCATCTGTCTGTCTGCCTGCCTGCTTTTCTGTTTTGGCCGTTTGTCTTTCGATCTGTCAATCTGTCGTTCCTTCCATAGCTCGTCCGCTCGTTAGTTCATCCAGTGCTCCCCCGTTCATTTCTTCGTTCGCTCATTCATTAACTAAGTCATTCCTATGTTGGTGATCGCGTTATAAATTTTTTTACCAGTTCAAATCCAAATGCTTTAAAGCAACATTATGCGACAAGTTTTCGGCCAATCTTTGCGCCCCAAAATCTTTGATACCACATTTTCCGAGATGAATTTCTTCCAGTGAAGTATTAACCTAATACAAAAATAGCAAGATATACATATGTCATTGGCTTTAAATTTGCACTTTAATATTGAGCAAAGCGTGTTTCAACAAATTTTAACAATGTCGACAAAAACGAGGTTAGTCAAAGAAATAGGTGAGTACGTGTACTTGAACATTTAAAATCTATTTCTTTCTCTGAAACTTTGCAACGCCTTCATATTATTGTACGACGGTTCGTAGAAAACCATGTGAATTCTAATGATCCTTCTTCAAATTACTACATACGTATTCTGAACCCTTTTCGTTGTCGTGTCAAACTTGGTCCCAAAAACTTCTTTTAATTTGTCTATACATTGTAATATGAAAATATTCATGAAATACTTGAGAAAAGAAATACCTCAAACCCGAAGAACCAAACTGTTTCGCAGAAGCTCATACCGTAACAAATTAAAATATTGTTGTCTTAGGCCGCGTTTACACTACAGCAAAAGTCTTCGAATTCACTCAAAAAATATATTAGGATTCTCCGGTCGTTTACACAGGAAAAAGTATCTGAGTTAGTTGCATGCTCGTGTTAACGCCAACAGTGCTTTCTTAAGAATGGACGTAAATCCTTAGATTTTATTGAAAGTAACCCTGGGCCACCGAAAAATTTCTTTTCATCCTTTGTTTATTTACAGCCCATGATAAAAAAAATGGTCCTACCACAAAAACGAGTACAATTTCTCAGGATTCGTGATCAATCCTGAATTCGTGATCAAGACTTTCTAGACCAGATTCGCTACTTCATTGTAAACGGCTACTTTGAATCTGAAGAAAAAATCTCCGGATTGCCTACGAATCCGGAGAAATTTGGTTTAGTGTAAACGTAACCTTATTCACACTGAAGAACCCATCAAGGTAAGGAAACTGATTTACGTTTTTGAACAGCAGAATGCAATATGTTTTAAAAGAATTGCCTACCTTTAACATGTTAGCAACGTGAACCACAACACATTCCTCCTGGTAGAAGTAACAAGGTATGAAAATTGAATTAGCTTCAATTCCTTGGCACTTGTCTCTTTCTCTCAGTTAAATCATGGCTAAACTGCATTCGTGACCAAGAAACGTATTTGCAGACCATACCTCAGAGCAGTGGAGTATAGGCCGATCAATATTGAGTACTTTCAAGGTGTTATTATAATTCAAAACTGTAGCCAAAGCTATGCAACTTTCTGTGCCCTAGAGAAGAGTAAAATTCATTCACGTTTAGGTGAAATATAACGGTTAATGAAGTGATGTCAAGTGATGTTTGGATAACGGAATCCCCACAAATGACAAATGAAGAAGTTTGGCAAAGAAAAAGACAAGTTGAGGATACTATGAGTTACTAATCTACTTTAAGTGAAAGGCTGCGTCATACACACCATGTCAGTATCAGAAATATCTAATTCTTGTAGGACTGGATTAACTTGCAAAGACCCTGCTATTGCCATAGCACCTTTATTACCGATTTTGTTGCCATTCACTTTAAATACATGCACGGTTTCATTCATCTGGTCCAAAAAAAACCAAAAAACCACAATGACAGCTAATTCTTTAATAATGTTTTATATATATATATATGTATATAATCAAACACCTCCAGCTCTCAGATCTTAAAAACACTTATAAAACCTCACAGATTAAAATCTTTAATAACTCATCCCCAACGTTTCGGGGAGCTGCCCCTTTATCAAATGAAATGAAGTACTAAATCTGTATATATAAGTTCTAATTATGTATATATATATATATACATATATATACATATATAAGATATAAGTTGACAAATACTGATGAAGGAAATATCGAGTGCCCAAGGCATATACCTCAACTTTTTAAGACCTAATCGAGACCTGTTGCAAAAATGCAACTTTGGCCTTCCAGCTGGAAGGCCAAAGTTGTATAATATATAACATAATTACCAGATTTAGTACTTCATTTCATGAAGCACTAAATCTAGTAATTATGTTATATTTATACAAATGATTGATGAAATGATTTAGTACTTCATTTCATGATTGCAGTCTTGTACCTGAACACAATATCAAATTAAAGCCTGTAACATTGACTATGAGAGTAATACCAAAAAGTGGAGAGTTGTGAAGGCAGTTCTGAAGAAAGAAGAGAAAATTTAACTCCTTTCCAGCAGGATTTCTCCCATTAACAAGTAAAATAGTCTGTCCTAAGCCACAGTAGAATGACAGTAGAATGGTCCTCTCAGGAAAGAGTCAAAAGTAGTGCTCTATGTTGAAAGAACAAGATTTTGACATTGTTGAGCAAAAGCCTGTTTAGTTTTCACTTTAAATTTGCACATTTCACTATAATGGAGTGCTTCTGCTCCAAGTGTCAGAACCTTGTTATCTCATTTTTTGGCAGGATTATGCCACCTTTAAACTTTTTCTAGTGAGCAGAAGAGTATAATCACAATGTTTTTGTTCCTACAAAACCCAAAATTTTCTATGGTTGGGTACACAAACTTGTTCATCTGCCACCCTAAATATGTGCAATCCATACATCACTTTCAATGTCACATGGCAATTTTTTTTTTACAATCTTAATTTATCTATGCCAAAAAATAAATGCTTTACCATAAAAAGTTTGCAACAAATGACCAAAAAAGTTCATTTTGTTCACAAATACAAAAACCAACAAGGTTTTGACGTTGGCTGAATGTTATTTGCCTGTCAAAATTTGAGATGAAGTTGAACTATAAATACTGAATTAAAATGATAGGTCATTAAAACAAAATGGGAAAAAATGATAAAAATGTTGCATTAAATAACGAGCAAGTTCATTTTGGTACTTGGTAAGTACCAAGATGGCCAACAACCAGCTGGTATTAAGTTTGACTTTTCCTTTTTAGCTATGGTAATTTTATGAGTCTAGCATTTCATTTTCAGGTCAACATGTGACATCATGTATAAACAACCTATACTGCATGACTACTGCTGACATCTTTGCCTCTTACAGTTGAAAAATTATAATTTCCATGGTGCCACTAACAGGATATTTTCACACAAGTGTGGATTAAACTTGGTTTACCTGAAGTCCTTTGGCAAGAGATTGTGCTCCTTCAGAAGTAATATCATTGTAACTGAGAATAAGGGTTTTTAAAACATGGGTTTCCTAACAATATTGAGAAAGGTGCAAAAGATGATGTTATAGTTTAAGGTGATGATGATAAACAGATTGCAAAATAATAGCAATAATAATGACTTAACCATAGATAAAATTATAATCATCAATAATAAAATCACAAACAAAATCTGGATTATAGAATTTTTATAGTGTGAATAACCAGATTTGTGAATAAAAAGTCTGGCCAGAGGGCATGCTTTGTTGTTTTTCTTGACCAAAATGTGGCCCCTTTCTATTTCCCAATACTAACGCAATTTATCATAATACACATTCATAAAGTGATAAAATACAAAACAACAGATACTCAGAATAATTTCTAAATGAATTACTGAAATTTATGACACTAACAATAAATGCTTGTAATTAGCTCATTCTAATACCTGCAAGAGTTTTGACAAAGTTTCAGCCCCATTATTTGTTATACTGTTATATCCCAAGTCTAGACCAACCACAAAAGTGTTGGACTGAAGTGTTTTATACAGGGTATCAACATCCTATAATAAAAACATCATAATGATTACAGCATTAACATTGAATTTATTTGGTAAACATATAATGAATATTATAACCATCAACTTTTCATGAGTTATTGGACCAGGTGTGGATATAGTTTCAAGTTCAGCTGGAAATTAACTTGCATGAGCATATTTTTCAGAGCCCAAAAATTGTGAGTCTAATCCCATGACCGAGACAATGGCATCGTGAAAAGGAAAATGATGGTTAACAGAAACATTTGGTTAGCTTTCAAAACTGCGCTGGTTTATTTCTCATTTAGAAGTGACTTCATTTATACTGGATAACCCCACAGTTAGCCAAATTGTCTTCCCAAGATATCCTATGAGACCCACCCATAATGAGTTCAGTGTTACTACAGGTGGAAACCAAAGTACTGTACCCAGAAAAAACCTGTGATGCTTGGTAGAGTCAAACTGCAACTACACTCATCTCACACATGACCATTGTGACTTTAATCATACACCCACTCAGAGCTCAGTTCAAACCCTAGTCAAAAAGGTGAGAGACACATGCACAACCACTGTGCCACTATGTGCCTTTTTTAAACACTTAGGGCCAAGGGCTCACTTCAGAGTTTTATTCTAGCTAACACCAAATAATTCTGTTCTGAAAAGTAGGATACCTAACCCCTTAATGGGTAAACTGCCTACTTTGGTTAATGAATTGTTTCTTACCAGCCACTTTCCTCAGTTGCTGGAAGAGGAGGTCATTTATAAAAGTATATCCATGAGAATATTAGGGGGGAAAATGATGAGTTAAATGACCTATTTATTCAAAGTATTTTTTTATCATGAGTTTATCAATTTACTTCATCTATGATTTTCTTCCTATATTTTTCATTTCTTGAATTTCTTTTATTACCATGTAGTTCCAGAATGCATGATCCAGTTGGATCTCTACAAAAAATTAAAAAAAAAAAATAAAACTGAAATAAAACTGATAGGAGTACCAAGAAAACCATTAGTATTATCAGTTGTAAGAGCACAATTTAATGTGCCATAACAAAAGCTTTGCTAACAAGGGTGAAGCCTTACTGTGAATTAGTGTGCTTTTGAGTCATTTAATGCTTGTATTATAACCAACCCATATGAATACAAACATTATAAAGCAATGTATTGTAATGTACAGTTATGTAGTTTATTATACCACTACATGAACTGTAGTCATACGGTAATATTGCTTAACAGTGACTTGGAAATAGAGTCGAAATGATCAATTTCGTTTTGTCCTATAGCTCAAGTATTGAGTTTACAAGAAGCTGTTCGATGGTGTATGCTTCTTACTCTAAAACATTTTCATACCTTGCCATAATCTATACTCACAAAATTTGTTCCTCCATTACATGGTTAAGGACTGCCAACATCTCTCCATCCGGCTCTTTATTAGTTTCTTTACAAATCCTGAAGTAGTTTTCTTTTGTTGCAGAAGCATCAACCATCTCTGTGAGTTTATTTGTTTTGTTTTAATGTCAATCTTCGGCGTGTTTGTCTTGTTAACACTAAATTTTGCTCTCGCCAAGCAGCCATGTTGGTTAAACTATCGTTGCCAAGGAATGGCTCCTGGTGCACGAATAATCAAATCGGATCTCCGGTCAACGCCGACGTTTTGTCAACTTAACCAAAATACTGAAAATAGACGACCCTCACTGAACGTTCGTCAAAAACAACTGACGAATGAAACATAACACCTAAAGCTGATAGTTCTTGATGGAGCATTTCAGCCTTGCCAGCTCTGTTTTCAGGAATTTCGCGAGGTTTAGAAGCCTTTTTGCTCAAACTCCGACTGGTGTCGTACGTTGCCGAAGATAACCCGACTGTCAAAAAAAAAGTTCCTACCAAAATTACTCATAACCAGCCGTGCTTCGCCGTGCTAAGAAAAATCAATTCTGAAAAGGCTGACTGTAAACATATGCTAACGCCGCTAAGCTTTGAGTTATCCCAAAAACTAGTGACCAATACTGCAAAAATTGTTGTCATTTATGAGTTTGATGTTCATCTTATATTTGAGGATGTTTACTTGAATATGTAACTTGAGATAGTTGTTTACTGTGTCGTTATGGAAACTTCTATGTGGAAACCATCCAACTTTAAGCCAGATCAACTTCCCCCATTCTTGACGCACCAGTTTTCTGTTACGCTTCTCTTTTTTGACTGCCTTTTGGTCTCTTCCCTTTAAACCACCAATCCTTTCTCTAGCAAGTTCCAACCATTCCAAAACGGCACCAATCAGTTGCATGCAAATAAGAAGGTAAGTGTGTGAAACTACTTGTCCTTCTGATTGATTTTGAACAAACGAACAGCACTACTACACTCGCGTACTTTTGATACTTGATCGTTTCTCAGTCTAAACAGATTCGCAAGGAAGTTTATGGGTTTCAAAAGCTGTCAAACTCGGGCTTTTTTAAATACACCAAAGTCTCAGCGCTCTTCAACTACGACAGACTTCATTCAATCTGAATGCGTTCACACTGTCTGTACCAAATTCTGTTCGATCAACGTCTGAAGTCTTTGTTGTTTTGCTTACAGAAAGTGAAAGGCGTTATGGCCGATAAATTGGATTAAAAGTAAGACGAGAAAGTGGAACTGTTAGTTCTCATGAACTGATAAAAGCCAAAAGGGTTTTGAAACTTCCCTTGCCATGATTTTCTTTCCTCAATCATATTTCCCTGAAAAGTACTAATTCGTTTTAAGATTAAAACAGCTTTAAAGGCTCACCAGGGTTTAAACCACAATGGCTCGTGTAGTAAATAAACTCACGTTAAATGTCTTTAGGATGCTTATGCTATTAGCCCATCCCAGAGTCGGATTCTTGGGTACATTCAAATAATGAGTACATTTTCGTAGTTTCGTGTCATGCCTCCTGTATCTTCGCCAACATTTTTGTCTTTTTGTCCTTTACAATAACTAAACAAGAAATCCTTTCCATAGTGAATCTTGAACGAGCCAAAGCGAGTGCGTAATTCAGGTATTTCTTAGGCAGTCGAACTAATCTATATTTTTTTCGAAATTTTAAGAAATGGATGCTGCTGATAGATCTAAAGAAGGTAAGGATATGTTTGTATTAGGTTCATTAAGTTATCTTTTAAATGTTTGAGGGAGAATTAAAAATCACTCGGCGCAAATAAGCGACGATTTTTGTGAAACTTCCCAATTCTCGCGAATAATTTGAATACCTAACAAAAATGTGGAAAGTAATATTTCCGGGATATGCGATGCTTCCCAGAAAAATCTTTGGGTAAGAAGTGTGGCCAGACTCTTGTGAAAATGTCAAACGCTACATATCTTTGATCCGATTCGAGTAAGTTTACCTCCAGAATATTATTGAGTATTGCAGTCCTGGTCTAAGTTAGTCAGAATGTGAAAAGGACTTATCCATCATATAGCAATGGGCGCCAGTGTAGACGGATAACATGCCATGATGGGTAACATCTTGTTATCCATTATATAGCATGGTTTGTTGGTTATATGCCCAAACACCATATAACAGACATTCTATTTAGCACAAACTTCATACTTAGTTGCTGGTAATGACATCTGGCCTAGCCTTGCTGCATATTTCAGTTTATCTGAAATGCAGACTGATATTTTAGATTTACCAGATCTGTAAACCATGTTGACATCTTAACTTGGTCAACTAAACCTTACAATGAATGATGTCACGCCTGTGAGGTTTTGTGAGTCATACAATCATGTGCATGTATATAAATATATTATACTAACCCTATTGATTTACATAAACATCCAAGCATATTTCACTTGTGAAATCCATTGCAGGACAAATCCAGCTATCAGTAGAGTATGGTTCCCAACATGGTCAGTTACAAGTTTGTATTTTAGAGGTGAACAGTTTGATTCTACCAGCAGGTAATGCCAATGTGTCAAATTCATTTAAATTTATATTATTTTAATGAATAAAAAACTCCTAATGCTTCTCCACAATGTAATAAAAACATTAACTAATGGCAACTAGAAAAATGCTTGATGGATTAGTATTGACAATTATAGACACTCAATAGTCAATACCAATTACTAAAGGGACTTTGCAGTACCACATCACCTTCAGCATGTGCCCCACAGCAAACATGCCCACTAAATATTCTGTCAATGATGTTCAATGATGACAAAATCTATAACTGTGATCATAAAAATGGTAAATTAATAAATAAACAGTATGGAGCAACAGTATGAATCAATGGGGGTTACATTATATTTTCTAAATTATTGCTACACTTGTCCAAGCATTTCATTTCAAAGCTGCAACAAGGCTTATGTTATTACTTTATAGCATAATATAATGTAGCATAATTAACATGTAAAAAAAAAAAAACACTTGGCAAAACTGTCATCCTTTGTCATTCTAACTTGTAATATTGCATCTTCATTACACTTCCATTTTAGTGAAGCATCTTGGTATTTCACATGTCTATGTGAAAAGTCACCTCTTGAGTGAAAAAACCAAGGACATATTAAGAACAAAAGCATCAGTGAAAGGATTTTTTATATCGGATGCCAGTAAAGAAACCAAGCGAAAAACTGAAGAAGTGAAACTCACACTGTCATGTCAAGACAAAGCAGCTTCTTGTGAGGAAACAAGCAAAAACAATGAGAAATCTCGCAAGAATAGACTGCGAAAAGCATTACAAAAGCAGAGGGACAGATTTCGGCTGAGAAGAGATTCTGACAAAGGTTTGTTTCAAATGAATATGTAACTTTAATGACAGAGGAAATTTGCTCATCACACCATAATAATTATTATAACAGTCTTTTATAACCACCATACCTCTGCAGTCTGTTTTGTTATTATGTATAGTATATTTACATTTTAGTACTGCATTTTCTTTATCAAATTGTCTGTACCATCAAAATTAAGGATATGATCCAACTCTTAATATTGCCAAGAATGGGGTGTTTATTCCACATCATACTTCACTCTTTATAGACTTATACATGCAACCTCTGGCAACTATATGACCAAAAAAAGTTAAAACCAAAACCCATAATAATATAATTATAATTATAAGCATTTCAAATGAACCTAATTTTATGGCAATGCCATTGAGTATTTTTTCTGCACATGCTGTTTGTTTTGGACAAACCTCACTCCTACATCACTCACTCTGAAAGAAAACATCAATTTCATGTGAACACTTTCACATACTGTATAGACCTTGGTCTTGGTCAATGTCTTAAAAATACTTTCAACAAGAATTTAATTTAGCATCATTATAACCACATACCATTGCTAAATGCTCTTAATCAGTAAAATTAATTTATGAAAATATTCCTTCAAAACTGTAGTAAAAACTGTGGTGAATGCTGCTGGTGAAGACAATGGTCGAGCTACACTGTCATTTGAAAGAGCACTTTACTACCCATCTGTATCACTGTATCAACTACAGACACAATCCCTGCATCTTACAATCTGTGGTAGGAATGTTTTCACCACACAAACCTACCCCATTGCAACAATGTGCATACCACTGATGATTGCTATCAAACAGCACCATCCAACATGGTATCCACTTTCATATAATCCTGATCTGATCACAAGCAGATCTCAACAAACATCAGTAAACTTGGAACAAGAGTCATGGGAGAAACTAGAAGGTTGGTGCACAGAAGTGATTTACTCAATAATTCTGAGAATTTGTAATGTAATACAAATGTTGCAATCTGGCTGGTTATGTTAATTGATACATAGTTGTTGACAGATGTCAAGAAGATGTGAATCAGGACAATATTTGGGTCACATGCCCTGTTGTTGCACCAAAAATCACCCAGGGTCATTTTTGGTGCAATGCTGGTTACATTTATTGACACAAAGTTATGTGTTACACATGAAGATTTTTGATAATTAAGAGTGCAGATTATGATGCATGGTCAACAATGCTTGTCAATCAATCAATCATGGAAACATAAAAACAACATTACAAATAATTTCATTTAACAGCACCCCCTTAACATCATTGTAAATAAATAATGTAACAAGTTTGTGTCTTGTCTGGTTTGAAACTGCATTTGAAGCACTCAGAAGATCACAAAACATGTTCCAAATTTTAGTTCTCAAAGTCCAGCCTAGAATTCAAAGAAGCAACCTAGGTTGTGCATACTAAGTCATGAGAGATGTCCTCAAATACTGCCCAAACCTTTTGCAATCCAAGATTTGCTGGATCCACACTTCTAAGCCCAAATAGATATGCAATGAATTTAGGCCAGCATCTACTGAGGTTTTCAAAAACTAGAGAGAAATATCTGCATTTCTTATGCCTCCATATTGGTTTCCATTCACTTAGGAGGAATTTACACAGGAAGAAGTTTCGCTTGGAATGCACGTGAAAAAAAGGAAACAAACCAAGACAAATGGCTACACAAACGAAAGGACTACAGTCGCCACCTACCACAAAAACCACGTAAGCAACCTGTGCACAACTCAGTTGCCAGCAAGAAGAATTCCCTGGAAACTAATAAATCAATGAAAAGTGTTCAAGAACGATTACCAAAGAAACGAGAAGCCCAACAGGAACATAAACCTAGACATGTCAGGAAGACAACAGAGAACCAGCAAGCAAATTGTATGAACCAAACTGATTCAGGGGCTGATTTGGACAAGTTCAGCATGAGACAGGATAGCATTGAGGAACTGCACTTCAGCAGTGTCAATGATACACCAACCAAAAAGGAGCAAGGGAAAATACATCAACATGCTCCATACAGAGGAAGTTTTCGAAAACCACAGAAGCAATGGACATCTGAATTTTTACTTTGTGCTCCGCCAATGGACTCCAAACAGACTAACAGTGGCGATGATATGAAGCTAAGTTCACTCTCTCTCAATCGAAATGCTTTTGGGGAGCGTATTAGGAGCTTTTGACCCCCAACTCTGGCCAGAATTTGGACTTGATTCTAAAGTCAACCTTTCTGGCCTTATCCACTCATGCAATGCATTTGCATTGAATTTCAATCCATGTACAAGAATTGTACAACTCAAAAATTTTTGCTGAATCTCATTTTAATTTTTTTTTTTTTTATATTTTCTGTACTGGAAATGAATGTGCAAACACTTACAGTTCTATGTTAAATACAACTCAGAAACCAATAGAATGATAAATATTTTTAACATGATATCAGTTGTCAGTTAGCTATCTCATCACTCATTACAACAACTGCTGCCCAAGGACAACTTTGCTGATTGATTATTCAAGTGAAATTGTCCTTCAATGACAGTTTTTGTCTTCCCTAGTGGTAGCTTTTAACCTGCCTTATTTTCTAAGACTTTGTTTATTTGCAATTGAATCTGAATACTTTATACATAAATGCAAGAATGACGATATAAACATGAGGCATGACAAATTTCCATTGCTATGCATATATGGTTGGTACATATAATGTGGTACCTTGTCTGTCGTGATGTCTGATGCATTTCTTTGCAGTTGCACATCTTGTAAGCAGCTACCTTGCAGGGAGCTTTTCTTTACGTGACACAGCCTTGGTGGTATTCTTTGGTGGTTTGGCTGTGGGTGTGTTTTTGGCACCCTTTGCTCGTAGGCTGGTCATGCTTGCAAATGCTGGTGCTTTATTTCCTGGAAAAGCAATAATATGGCTCCATTTTAATGATAGAGAATTACTAAATTCAGAAATGTCTTGACTTGTAGAACAGTCACATTCTGGACCACTGTACATTTTAAACAAACAATCACAAACATTCATCTGACTCACACCACCTAAAAATTGGCCTTCAGTTTCTACTGGATTGAGCCAGTAGCCTGATGACCAGTGAGACATTCTGACCATTGAACTACATTCACAAAGATGGTAGGTGAAGGTTATATAAGTGCACAGCCTGTAACCATTTGATGACCAGCGAGACAAGATGTTAAGCCACATTGACATGGTGGGTGAAGGTTAGATATGTGCACTATCAGTGACTACCAGATGACTAGTAAGATGCTCTAACCATTGAGGTACATTGAATGCGATCATGGGTGAAGATTACAAACGTGTACAACCAGTAACCATCTGATGACCATTGAAACAATTTAACCATTGAGTTGCATTGACTGACATGATGGGTGAAGGTTAGATATGTGCACTATCAGTAACTACCAGATGACTAGTGAGGTGTTCTAACCATTGAGGTTCATTGAATGAGATGGTAGGTGAAGGTTACAAACGCGTACAACCAGTAACCATCGGATGATCATTGAGACAACTTGACCATTGACCAAATTTGACCATTGAGTTACATGGAGTGAGATGTAGGGCTAAGGTTTCATACTTAATGTACACAACAAGTAAGCACCTCAGTACCATTGATATGTTCTAATCATTGAGCTACATAGGCTGAGAAAGTGAGTAAAAGTTCCCTATGTTTACAACCTGTCACCATATTGCATTACGAGGGAATGTCATACAAACCTTGTTGCTTCAGTTGCTGTAATCGCTTTGTATTTGGTGTGCATTGCTTCGTAAGATGGGAACGCCATGCCTTGAAAACAGCAGTAGATAGTCTATCAGCAACCAGTAACATAATTATTTTGATATTCAGAGCCCGAAGATGGTATCTATCAACTTTAAAGTTTAAACCACGTTGTACTTGAACTTCACGACTAACTACTATTGGGCAAAACTTCCGCAGCACCTTCAAAACATCGACTAGTGATAAACCATACTGTCTACGCAGAATTCTATTTTTATATCATTGATAAGAACTGATTATGCCGTTACCTCTTCACTTGAACTGACGGGCTTATGGCAAAGAGGGCACCTATTGCCTGACCTTTCTACGAGAGAATAAAATAGCATATCGTAATTTAACGTAAACAAGCTAGTCCATCACGTTGCGCAAAATTCAGGATAACCTCACGGCAACACAAAGAGGAATTTTTCATGATTATCCTATGCGCCAAAGTCAACTCGAAAAAGCGAGCTGTCTGAAGAGGGAGCCAAACTCGCATCTTCGGGTTTTCGGACCGGTGCTCCACCAGTTGGTAAGTTGGTAGAATAGCGGTTTGGAAAAGGATGCGAGTTCGAATTCCGCTGAAGTCAGTTCAGTTTTTCGAGTGAACTGTTGAAGTGATAACCGAGCCTCTATAAAATGAACAATCCAGTGAACTGGGTAACTAAGTAAAGTTATATTCTAATTTCGTCGACGAGAAATTATAGCAACAACTTGACGCCTGAAACCAGGAATAAGGTGGTTTTTTTTCGAGTTACCTTGAGGACGATTTTGAAACAGAATTCTCTAAGTCACGACTAATTTATGACCCGAAAATGAAGGAGATTAATGTTCAATACTATCTTCAAATCGGAGGGGGAGACCTTTCACTGAAAGTTTTGTAAAATTTCACGGATTTTCGCACTAGGCTCGAGAGTCAGTTTAAGCACTTAGCGTCGAACGTCACCGCAATTTCAACGTCTTAGTTTTAAAAGGCTTAGTTTTTCAGAACATATTCGGACTTTGAAATACTGGAAAAGACCTCTGTCTTTTTTTAATTATTCCTTGAAACAATTCACATCCTCAAGGACAAACGCTAAATTGTTGCAAAAACTCCACACTCTCGCGGACCTTTATTTTGTCCTTTGCAGGTTGTGATGCCCTCAGTACATCTATTACTGACCCATTCACGAGACCTATATCTCTTAATTTTATGCGGGTACTGCTCGTCAATTAGGACCTAAACTGCGAGTATTTTATTATGAAAGAAATTCGCATTTATTCATAGTTCGTACTTGGGCATATTCTGTCGTGTGAGTGATTATCCAGTTCTGTTTTAAGGACGGCTTCTTTACATCGTGGGCAAGACGTGAATTTGTTCTTAGCTTCGCACTCTTCAAGCAAATGTTGGCTGGTACGACATACTTCAATAACCTACACAAGAGAAAGATCTCGATGAAGACGAGTTAGCTCTGCTAATTCATACTCTTCATGGGGGGAAATGCTCGCATTACAAACGTCAGAGAACAAACTCATTTAATAAAATGCATTTCTGAGAATCAAGCGCCTAGTCTAGATGCAGTATGAATGTTACTGTAGCGAGTAAAAATTTTCGAAAAACAAAAGCTAAGACGTAACCAAAGTCCAGCAGGTGTTCTATTCAGACACCGAAAAGTGAGAAGATTTAGGAAACATAAGTTGAGGAAACCAAACTCTGAGAAGTGTCTTGTCCTGGTGAAAGTCTGGATGATACTATAGTATGAGAAGACCAACGGATCAACACAAGTTGACCAGGTAATGAGAGGTCACGAATCTAGGGGAGTGTCACTGTAGTGTGAGAGGACGTTGAAACAGCAGAATTTGAGGTTACTTCATGTACCTCTGAAGTGTTACTCATTTATTTGAAGACAGTTCATAAAGTTTACATAAGTCCAAATTCTGATGTAAAACCTGCTTTGCATTCTAAAGAATAACAACTTGTCTAACCTGTGAGCATTTTGGACAACGTTTCAACATGGGGCAAGCTTTCCAGTAATGGACATCCAGGATTTCTTCGGTGAATGACTCATTTCGTTCGCCACAGAAGATGCACATTCTGCAAGTGATGACAATGAAAGCAGGATATAACATGAAGTTAAAAAGCAGCAGGATGTATGCATAGAGTCACCCTTACTACTTCAGTTATTTACCTGTCAACATCGGTTGGTTTAGGTATAGCAGCAGGTTGGTCTGGGAAACATAAACAATTGTAAATTACTGTTAGTTTTGACCACCAAATAGATTGTAATTTATAAGAATTGTAAGCAGAGACAAACAAACTAGGCTGTCGGACAGATGAACACAATGCAGAGGGACGGACAGATAGATGGACAGACAGTCGAACAGACAAATGGACAATCGGACGGGCGGGCGGGCGGGCGGGCAGACAGACAGACAGACAGACAGACAGACAGACAGACAGACAGATGGCAAGATAGACGAACAGACAGAGACAGATGGACAGACACACGGAAAGACTTGTACTGGGACGAACGGACATACACATAGAAAAACAGACGGATAAACAAGACGGATCGAAAACTGACAAAAATTTATGGATAAAGATGGTGATAGGAACAAAGAGGGAGACAAGTACGTAAGAATCCCGTTCATAAACCCTGGGAGTATAAAACCTCGTAATAAATCGTAGTTAATGTTGAGCAGGATTGTATCCGGACGGGCTTATTAGCGAAGTGGGAAATGTTTCGAAACGCATATTGAACAACTTTGGTGTTTCATTACTCAAGTTTTCGCTTAATATAGATCACAGATGTGCAAGACAATTGAGAGAAGATAAACTTATAAACGTTGACTTATGACCGGAAAGTGCTTTCTGCTAATGAACAAGTAGGTGGCTGATGAGCACGGGGCTTATAAACCAATCAATTTTTAACCGGGCAGCAAATAAGCAGGGGGGTTATAAGCGGAAGTCTACAGCGCGCAAACCGGGGGGTCGAGCAAAGAGACGAAAGACGAGGAGACAAACAATCATACCAACTAACAGAAAGGAAACAAGATCTAACAATACCGGGAAAATTAAATGTACGAAGTAATACTACCTAACACGTTAAAACTTGAACGTGAAGGCCCTTGAGCAATCATTGTTTACTCTTGCATGTCAGATACAAGCTGCGTGTTTAAGTGGACGTAAACACCAGCGGGAAAAATTGACCCCCAGGAATGGGTCTAATGACATGCGTTTTAAGCTATCTGAATAAAATTGTACAAATAAGCAGCGGCGTTGCTAAGGTTAATTTATTGGGGGAGGAGCTAAATTGTGGCATACCCTAAGGTTTTACAGCTTTTTAATGATGAAATCAATGCTCACCACTAACATCCCTTGGGATCACTGGGCAAATGGCGACGAGTGTTTGTTCGACATCACACCAAGAAAACCGTCGTTGTAGAAACGAATGTTGCCGAGATCCAGAAAACGAGGCAATAATTTAATTCTTCAACTGGTTCAATATATTGGTATGAAATGGGGGGACAGGCCCTCCAAATCTACGTTTAGGGGGCCATGGTCCCCTGGGCCGTCCTCGCGATGCTTATGGAAATAAGAAAAAATCCACTGCCAGCCGATACTTTGAAAAAACAGAAGACAAAACATAATTGGAAAATAAACATCTTGTAAATAACCCAAGATATGAGCTTAAGAAACTCATATCTTAAGTTATTTACTAGGTGTTTATTTTCGGATTATCTTTTGTCTTATGTGAAATAAGACAAAATAGGATCATTATTAACCTTCGTTTGTTTCCTTGGTGTCGTCATTTCCCTAACAATTTAGCAAAACCATATCATCAGTCACTTGATTAATTTACGTGCGTTGTAAACTTTTATCCAGGAATTTACGTTCTACCTGTTCTGCCATTTCTCTTAGAGCTTGGAGCTGTGCTTGCAAAGCAGCAATCTGGCAAAACATTAAAAAATATTGACAATAGAGACAACATCACACTAACAGTTCATCTGAAATGCTGCTCCAATTGGTCGACATGCGGAGATTTTGACTAAACAAACGTGTCTTTAAAGTTAAGATAGAAATTTGTTTTTTTAATCATGGGTTATTCAACGTCAACCCGGTCAGAAAGTCGAGTTTCGTGAGTATTTCATATGTGAAGACATCAGTGATAAATAACCTCTTGTTGTTTAACTTTTTCAGCTGCTTCTCTGTCACTCTTGGCTTTGGCCTAAACGTGCAATCAAAGAAGATTATGAATAAAATAAAAGTGTTTGTTTTATTTTACATTCAGTTTTGGTGACTTTAGTTTTCCTCTTCATACATATGTATCTGGAGGACTAGAATGAAAAAAGAACTTTCTTTCGACGTATCATCGCAACGTTAATCTACGCACAAAAATACAAACAAACACACCCACCCCCTCTTCCGCCCTCTCCCGATCACTCTTCCCCTGTAACTTACATTCCTTTTCGCAATGCCTGATCATGTCTTACTCACCGTTTCCCATATTTCCCCGCTTATTCTTTCTCCACCCCCCCTCTCCTACCCTCTATCTCCTCCCCCCCTTTATCTCTCCCTCCCCCCTTTATCTCCATCTTGCCTCCCTTTATCTTCCTCTAGCCTCCTCTATCTCCATCTCGCCCCCTTTATCTCCCTCTCATCCCCTTTACCTCCCTCTCTTCCTCTCCCATTCTCTATCCCTCTATTATCCCCATTCTCATCCCGCCCCGTCCCTCTTCCTCCTCCTTAACCTCTTCCTCCAGTTCCCTCTTTTCTTCCTCACCCTCCCTTCCCCTCGCGCTCCTTCCCTCCCTCTCTCCCCTTCTCTTTCCCTCTATCTCTCCTACTCGTCATTGAAAAAACCACCCAACCAAAACACACCAAATCACAGACAATCAAATTAAACTACTTTCCTTTATAGTAATAATCGAACAAATTCCGCACCTTTTTCTCTGCCTCTGTTGGTTTTCCGTCAATTTTGTCTAAGCCATCAAATATTGAACGATAAAGAGGATTTTTTCTGGTGGCTGGTTCATCTGCTGGAAGGTGGTCTTTCACTGGCGCCTTCAGCTAGAAAAAAATGATTTATTTATTTTTGAGGACAAAAGACACGCTGTATTTTAGAATCAACCTCAGGGTGACATGAACAAAATATTTAAACACAGTTTTTAAATACGTTGATACCATGGTGATTGGTAATTTAAGATAATGTAAGGGAAAATGAAGAAGAATATACGCACTAAAGAAGTATACACAGTTACCAAAGACTGTTGGATCGTTTAATTCTTAAGAGAACTGTATGAAACTTAGAGATAAAATTCTACTTAAAGAGTAAGCCTAAAGAATTAGAAAAAAGCACGATCCATTTCGGCAGACCACTTATCAAGTGCTATAAGTCTCCTAACTAAAGAAACAAATCACCTGCTTATATAGTCTAAAGAAAACTGATGACATCGACCCAACGGTGTGTGGGAGGGTCAAAATAGGGATAGTTGGAAAACAAATTCCTTTTGTCGGCAGAGATCAGGATCATTAAGTTTTATGTAAATGGCTTCCATCACCTTCAATTGAAAGGCAGAACAGCATTTGTAAAGAATTCTAAAGTTATCGTCTGAGTAGGTTTCGGCGCAAGACTTGTTGATCAGCAGTGTTGGTCAATTAGGTCAATTCATGAAATATTCCGTTCAGGACACATTGTCCTAGCTATATTTGCCGAATATTATTTCAATGAAATGTTGAGATCCTTCAAATGGCCCTTTCAAGAATGTTGAATTGTGTGGGAAGATGTTGCGAGCATACATTCAACAATATCTAAACCTACGCGCCGCTTCAACACTTTCTTTTCCCTCAAATTTTCGATCATGCTGGAGTAACTTCAAACTCTAAGTTACGCTAATTTATTCTTATTTAATGCTACTTTATGCTAACTTAGTGTAACGTTCTAATCTATACGATTAGAGTTAATATTAATTCATGCAAAACTGTAGCTTACCGTCCGATTACATCAACACTGATTCATTGGTTTCATAGATCTTAATTTTTATACCCACCTATGTAGACTTCATTCATTTTTAACGAAGCAATAATTTACGCTAATTATTTGAAACGATGCAAAAGTGACATACCTTATATAGTTCAAAAATCAGCTTCACAGCGGCATCTCGCACATCCCCACTTGCGTGTTCTAGCGCCGGAAGGAGCAACTATATGGTCCAAATGTTGAAATAAATCATCGTATCTCATATAATAGAAATAAACCTGTGATGCTGCAACATCTCACATATAAGGAATTTGAAAGAAAAGCTGCACACCTTCATTGTGGAAGACGTTGACAATCCACTACAATAATAAGAAAAATTCTTCGTTTAGTAGGAATGGCTGATTGCTTCGACTTGTCCTTTAGCATGTTGTAACAAACATGTTGGCCACAACGTCGTTGCATCTTGCTGAACGTCATCTTAAGGTCTATCCACACGATATGATTGTCGTCTACGATTCTTCACTTTGGTGTATGCGATTATGTGACAAAAACACAATTCCAGCTTGCTATTCGCTCGTGAATGTTGCAATTAGTCCTGAAGACCTTTACGACTGAATCGGATACATCAAAATGAACAATGGTATACGTTAGTCGTATTGGGTAAATGGGCCCTTGTGAGATTTCTGACGGGGTATCCTGTAGTGGACCCCAAACATCCGGAAAAAATAAAATGCCAAAATTGCAGTACTTGCTCCCAAAGATACACAACCAAAATCGTACTGGTTTAACGTAATATATTGTTAAAGATCACGTCTTACCTAGGCGAGGAGTCTTCGTGACCCAACACCCCAAGCAACCTCTCAGCGAGTTCAATTCTTCCCTTGTACAAGCGGGCAGGCGTCTACAAAAATGAAAATTGTTTTGTAAGATAAGGGAAAATGGGCCTGGAACCAATAGTGTTGCCATGGTAACCATATAAAGCCAAGTACCCATTCAAGCAGTCACGTACTTAATATTCTTGTGAAGTACTCTGGCCCTTCTAACAATACTTTCTTAAATATCAAAGATCTGCTATTTCACTAATCTAGACCGAAACTTTCTATGCTTATACGAAGCCCAGGGTTAAAATAGTAAAAAAAAAAAAAAAAGGTGAACGGGTTCGTTATGTCTCAATGCCCATTTTATAGAAAAAGAGAATACGGAGCATAGATTTTCCCGTTCCACAATGACGCTGATAATCACGATTATAATTACAAGTCGTGGATTTAACAAATATAAATTGCTTGAGTGTCTCTTTGCTGCAATAGAAACGTGAATGACGTCATTTCAACCGCAAAATGCCTGATGGAAACACGAGGCGTAGCTGAGTGTTTTCTGGTATTTTTCAGGTTGAAATGGCGTCATTCATGTTTCTATCACAATACAGAGACCCGAAAACTTTTTTTTCTATTTGTTTTATAAAATAACCAAGGTTTTGTTTTGAGTTTTGGCGACGTCATTTATGTCTCTATACTCTAATGCGAATTCTCAAACTCATTAATAATTCATGAGTATATCATTCAATCAGACGCGCTGAATGGCACCACGTGAACGAACTGGAAATACACGGAAGTACTGGACAGAGGACTTGGTATTGTTTGAAATTCTTTTTGGGGTGTTAGTGTTTTCCCTTTTGACTTTCACTTATGTATGTTAAGGAGGGAAAATTAGTAAAAGTATGCATGCTGATGAGGGAATTTAGGGATTAAAGCACCACTTGAGAACAGTAGAAATGGAGATCATCATGGTATCACTCAAATTGTGCAATACTTTCATCACCATTGCATATTTTTAAAGAAATAGTCGCGTCTGTTCTTAATTATCATTTAAGTCCTTTTATCCAAATAAATGCCTTGGTTTCAAGAGCGTAGTTTATGGAGGTGTGTGTGGGGTGTCATACCCCCAAAGTTTAACAAAAATCAGAAATTAAATAGATTTGGTTTGGTAAGGTCGGTTAAAATCGCTTTTGGTTACTGGTTTATATTTAATTTACGTATTAGGGCTGACGAAACAAGGTTACACCATACATGGCCTGAACTCGCGTCACATTTAAATTTGAGCAATTTTTAAAGGGATAAAATATTCGGGCAAACTTAGTTACTGTATGATTTTATGGCCTTCACACTCGACCACTAACTGTTAAGTTGATAATTCTGAAGAAGGAAAATCTCGAGTGTCTGGATATTTTTAAGACCCAACAGGGACCTGTTGCGAAAAATGCAACTTTGGGCCATTCGGCTGGGAATCGAATCGGCGACTTCGTGAATCTTGTGCGATGCTCTGCGAACCGAGCTACGGAGGCCGTTGCCGAAAGCATGGCCACGAGTTCAGTATTTATAAAGGTGGTAATGCCGATTAAGTGAAAGGCACATTGGATAGAACATTATAGCATTTACACTCGACCGCTAACTGTGAAGTTGATAACTCAGAAGGAGAGAAATCTCAAGTGTCTAGACACTTTTGGTTGGGTCTTAAAAATATCTAGACACTTGAGATTTTTCTCCTTCAGAATTTGTTACAATATACCTGTTGCTTTCCTTTAAATGGATGAGTCACCATTTCAGGGATTAAACCTAAGGACTAAAATAGGACAATTTCGATCAGAAGTGTAATAAATTCTGTCAACTAATTTAACCATATTCTTTAGTTTTCAGTCGGTTTTCTTTTTCACGAATAAGCCAAATTTCAAAGCAGGCTGTGGTTTTTATTTTTCTCGAGGATATGGAAGGGTTGAAAATCAGATCTTCACTTGAAACAATCTCTTGGCACTTTACTACCTGACATAATAATCTCCTAAAGGGTTATTGTTTAAACCAAATCCAAAAACTCAATAATAATTCATGGTGAAAACACATAGAAAATCATAAGAGTGTCGTGTTTTTAAATGTGATAAAAACACGGTTACTTTTTTCCTCAAATTTTTCGTCTAACAAAACATCAATTTCCAAACTTTCTTCGAGAATTGGCGCATTAAGGGGTTCCTTTTTGAATAGTTCATTTAAAAAACTTGCAGTAGCTTTTTTAACTGCTTGTTTTGTCAATAATGCATAAACTTTCACTAAATTTAGTCGTGATAAATCACTTTCCATCGTCTTCTTACACTGCTCTCGCCATCTTTGTCAAAATCTCAGAAAACAAAGCAATATGGTCTGACGAGCATATCAATGAGTTAAAAAATCATGGATCGGTTTTTATTCAAATTCCTCAAACTCATGAATAATTCATTATAGCTGAATTTTGCCAACCTTTCGGCTGGATTTTCGCCTAAAATGCTAGTTCGTTTGAGAAGTAATTTCAAACATTCGTTAAGTGTTCTTTCTCCGATTTCAAATTACCCCGAAACTCGTTAAAAAAGCTTAGCTTCGCCTCGTTTTTAAACTCGTTTCTCTGCATTTAGGAATCGTAGGAAGAACGCCATCTCGTGTTTGAAATATTACGTAAAATCCTTGCGCTTGGGCTTTGTTTTTGGATCTGAATGAAAATCTATCCACGGGCTTTTAACAAAAAAAAACCAAACAAATTAAGGCCCAATCGTTAGTTGCAGTACTACCTTGACGTCTTCATATTGAGATATTTCTACAATAAATTCCACAGCAGCATTCTTCATTCGTGGTGCCTGGAAGATGAAAGGACAAAAGGTAAGATATTAAATCCCATATCGAAATTAAGAAATATCGAGTTTCTAGCTGGCAACGGTTATGGAACAAATGATGGTGCAGGGTGGACAAACTGGAACCTGTAGAAGAATAATACTAGAGGAAAAAACTGTAGAGGAAAAAAGATACTGACGTCCTGGCAAAAAGCCCTCCATCAGAGTAAAATATGTGATGAAATCGAAAACATCGGAGGTAATATCTTTGAAGGGGAAATAATTTACCTTCATGTTTTTCATTATCAATTTCTGACAGGTGATATATTCCGAACGAACTACTTCCTCAAACCTCATCGGCTATAGGTAACTGGTGGGTTCCCAAGAGTCGATAATGGACATTACTACGTAAATACATGTATTACGTAAAATCCTTGTGCTTTGGCTTTGTTTTTGGATTTGAATGAAAATCTATCCATTAGCTTTTAACCGAAAAATAAATTAAACCCCAATATATATATATATATATATATATATATATATATATATAATGTGTCTTAATTCCTTCTGGTACAAATGGTCCAGATTGACTGTCCACGTAATTCCTGAGTGTTGACATTTGCAAGAAAACAAATGCACGACTCAGTCGACTGTCAATTTACGCACATCAAAAGAACAGATCTTCTAGGAATTTAGGAGAAAACATTTCCTAAAACAGTTTCAACATTACCATTTCTCCCGTTTTTAATAACAAAAGGGGAAGTGTCTACAAAACAAACAAAAGGAATTACTCGTGTTAGTGACTTGCAACGACAAATTGATTTTCTACTTGTTTAATCTAACTTGTTATTCATCACGACACTACTAAACTAGTCAATCTATGTTGAGAAGATTCGATGAGTACTTCATCTATTTTGTTTCTTAACGAAAGAAAGTGAATCACTGGATTGCGTTTGCTCTACTATGCCATGTCATACCATACCTACAACGTTGTACAAGACCATACCATACCATACCATACCATACCATATACCATGGCACACCATACCATGCCGTATCGTACCACACCGTATCGTACCACACCATAGCATAGCATACCAAACCACACCATACCAAACCACACCATACCAAACCACACCATACCAAACCACACCATATCATACCATTACCAATACACTAATTCATGGTGCCAATACACTAATTGATTCTGAGAAGTCATTCAAAGGCCTCCAATTCGGACTAGACCGGGTTTTCAAGTACTTGGAATTTGTTCCTCGTACTTGAAAACCCGGTCTAGTCCTCATTGTCAGCTTTTACATATTATTTAACGTGAATATTTGTTCGTTGTGTAGAGTGAAGCTACTCAGACGGTAACACGTAGTTTTATAACCATTGAATTGTACTTCAACGAGCATAGAGAAGAGCTGCCTGCTAAAAATATCTACAAGTTATTTTATACCGTAGCTAGTATAGGCGAGGCGGAAAAGCAATTTAGATTAGTGTCAAGATAATTAGGGTGAGTTAACGCATTAGATTAAAAGTGGTAATAAGATATAAATATGTATAAGTGTTGGCTGCCAAGCGGAAATTTAAACTTAATCACCTTTGCGGCGCAAAGATAATCTAGGCGAGTCCACTTCCTAACAAGTTTATAATAAAATAGCTAAAAATAAAGTTTGTAATAGTTCCAAAAAAAGTAAATTGCTGTTGTTGCGCAAAAATAGCATAATACAGTTTGAGAGTGATGTCGCGTGACTATCACTACAATTACTTCAAAGACGAACAGTTTTATACGTTCATTTAGAAACTGAGTTTAAATCTCGTCTGAGTCTCAGAAACCAAAGAGATACTTATCAAAAACAATCAGCGCATCTCAATCACATTTAAAAGCGCGTCACGGTCGTCGTTTTCCATTTTGTTTTCCTGAAGTATTACGAACGACTTTATGAAAATATATAAGTGAATTCAAATTTTCGTTACCTTCTCAATAACATACGATATTTCACCTTTTCCTTGCCTGAATGTAATTTAAAAATAGGACATGAAACTAGTTGATAAAATTTCTTACTGAGCTCGCTAGCTACGAATCATTTCACTTACACTTTTCGTATATAGATACCCAAAAGATCTTTCAATATGGACAGGCAAAGACTGAAAACCTGAAATCAAAATCAGAAGTTAGACACAGTAGCTTTACATGAATGTTCACCTCCGAATAAAAGCATATGGGCTACAATTTCTTTTCAGGAAATCCTCCCGCAAAGCTATGGACCACGATCGTCCTCAGCTTTGGTAACACGAGGAGAGAATGCTGCTAAAGTCAACTAGCAAAGTTGACTCGAGCGGGATTCGAACTCGCATCTTCGAGTTTCCGGACCGTTGCTCTGCCAATTGAGCTATCGAGTAAACTGGGAACAGTATGCTCGTTTTATCCATTTTAAGAGCACGAGAGATTCTCGCGACAACTTAACGCTGGTGACTGGAAAACCCGAAGACGCCAGTTCAAATCCCACTCAAGTCAACTTTTCTAGTTGACTTTAGCAGTGTTGGTTAATCATGCCAAAACAACACATCCATTACATTATATTTAACCATATGGAAATATTCAATAATTAACAATTGCTGGATAACATTGAACATGATAGCAAGAACTAAAGGCCGGGACTGATAACACAAACTAAAGCCTCGATCGTTCTCGCTATAATACAAGAACTCGGTTCTAATAATTGTTTTATCACATTGATTAATTACACACAATGTTTCACTTCTTATCCACATCGATGGTACACGTGCGGACTGAAAACGATTGTGAATAGAAATAACGTGATTTCCGCGTCAAAAACCAGTGTCTTTACATACTACGCAATGATTTCGTGCTATATGAAACTAACGCGTTGTTTGTCCCTTTTCGCCAGTCAGCACAGTGATAGCCTTAAAAATTGTGTAATAATTGTGAGGGGTATCCAGAACCAGTCGACAACTTCAGATCGAAACAAACTCCGAAGAATGTCATCTTGAAAACTCAAGATATGAGTTAAAATCAAGACAAATTATAATTGTGAGTGTTTATAATTCGTCTTGATTTTCACTCATATCTTGAGTTTCCAAGATGGCATTATTCTTCGGAGTTTGTTTCATCTAATAAAGGTATCGTTGGTGATCTTATGAATTTCCTGGACAACAGGATGGAAACTTTCCGATGTTTTGATACCAACCAGCCCAATTTTTGACTAAACGGAATAAGGCGTCATAACAAATGTGCATACACTGTTAAAAAAAATCTGTCATTTTACAGTAAAAATTACTGGCAGCTTGGATGCTGGAAAACGTGTCGAAAATTTACTGCATAAAAGTAAATTTACAGTAAAATGATATCAATAGTGAAATGAATTATAGTATTTTTTCCAGTTAAAACACGGAAATTTTTCCAAGAACAGTACTTTGTATGAGTGGGTTGCAACCAATCCCTTAGGATTCAAAAGACAATGATACGGCGGCCATGTTGGTTCCACATATAATAGAAGTTAATGAGATTCATTAATCAAAGTTCATCCAAGATGGCTGCCATGACGTCACATGCACACCTCCAATGGTATAGGAGTTTTACAATATCATTACCATAAAATATTACCGGGGATTTTTAGGTTGAAAAACTGAATTTTTTAACCGTGCATGCTGGTTCAGTACAAAATTATCCAATACAGTTTTCATCCTCTTGCATCGGGCAAGAAGATGGAAGCTTGATTAGGGATACACATGACCTCAATGTTCTTTGGGTGAACGTACTGGGTACACTTGTTCTTTGAAGCCTTTCTTCAAGACATCCACAACAGCTCTGATCACTGATCTTGAGTCTTTATCTTTGATCAATTCTGGCTCATCCGATGTCAGCTCTCTCCGGATCTTGTCCATACCTTGTTGACGATAGCTCCACTGCTTGGTATAAATACAGCGAACCTAACAATTGAGGCAAGTTAAGATGAGCTTAGTCTTAATTTTTCAGTGTGAAAGTGGCTTTTATATCTTCACCAACTGTGTTACAAACCCTTGGTCTGCTGCATTTAATACATACCAAATGTTCCATTGAGTTCGGTTTAGGACTATATAATGAAAACTTTACAACAAATGTTGTGTTATAACTACAGATCAAAGAGAACGGAGTGAAGAAGGTTGTATATGAACTGAGTACATTTATATTATAGTAACTGCCGTGAATAAATAACGCTGAGTTTTCGGATACAATTATTGTTAGGATACATAATACTTCATTAACAAAAATTTTTCAAGACAATCTGACACTGCCGAAGTCAATTGAAAAATGTTGACTCGAGCGGGATTTGAACTCGCACCTTCGGGATACCGGTCCGTCGCTCTACCTGTTGAGCTATCGAGTCCACAGGGATTGGAGGCGAGTTTTTATCCAACTTAAATGGACGAGATATTCCCGCGACAACTTAAAGCTTATCCATGAGATAATGTGCAGTGTTTCAATTCTATTTCAGAATCATCCTCTGTGTCAGATTTTGGTGAAGAATTTCTGTTCATGTGCAGGTATCTGTATATTATTCTGAAATAATAGTTTATTATTTTCTTACTACATGTTCCCCAAATACTTCGATGGCCAAGGCTGCTTCTCTCGCATCTTTTTCTCTCAACTTGCCAGGTTCATCTGAGAAACAAAATAAGAAGTTGAATGAAGATCACTTTTTCCCCTTCCGGTCCGTGTCCGACTTTTCTAATTTTACTCCGGCTAACGCCAAATGAATTAACTCTTCAAAGCGAGACGTCTCGGACAGGAAAGGGTGAAATTGTCCAAGATGATCAACAGAAGTTACGCCTTCACTCGTCAACTCCCATTCGTATACAACTGGACGATTTAATGTAGGCAAAACCGATGCATAACCAGATTTCCATAATGATCTGTAGGGTCCCAATGGAAGTTTTTCAAGTTTCTGAGGAGATCTATAATTTTGAAGTACCACAGTTTACCACAACATTAAATAATTAGTGACCCGCATCAAAACCTGTTGTTTTCACTCGGCATTATATTAGCGAATGGCATTCGCTGATATAATGCAAAGAAAACATAATGGATTTCGATGAAAGTCAGTAATTATAATAGATAGTTACTTTGGCACACAGCATTATTGAATATAATACAGGCAGCTTCGCCCTGCGGCCTCAGCTGCCTGCATTACATCCAATAATGCTGCGTGCGTCAGTAATTATCTATTAAATATTTTCACGCTACCGTAGACGTACTTGGAGTGTTAGTGTAACTGCCAACTTTCCAAATGAATTTGCAAAAACAAAACTGCAACATTTTGGCTTTTAGACTAGACCAAATTTCTTCGGATTCGTAGGTAATCCGGAGACTTTTTCTTCGAATTCAAAGTAGTCGTGTACACTGAAATAATGAATCCGTTTTAGAAAGTTTTCGAACTGCACACGAACCCGGACAAATATGAATCCGGAAAAGAATCTGGATACTTTGAATCCGGAGAACTAAGACCCCGGAGAAATCTTTTTCCTTTTTGTGAATAACAGCAAAAGTAGCCAGTGGAGGACAATTTCTTTTACGTCGGAGGCAGTAATAAACAAAGACTGGAAAGATTTTTTCCAAGGTAACTTTCAATGAAATTTGTAACGATTTACGTCCATTCTTAGATAAGAAAACAATGTTTGCGTGAACACGAGCAAGCAACTAATCCAGATACTTTTTCCTTTGTAAACGGCTAACAAGCCCGAATACATTTTTGGGTGAATCAGAAGACTTTTTGAATCCAATGACTTTCCCTGTCGTGTTAACGTAGCCTTCGACATTTTAATACTTCTTAACTGGTATAAACAAAAAGAAAAAGAAAATATTAAGAAAAATACCTTGTGGAGACGAAGTTGATACATCATCTGGAAGTCAAAGGGGTAAAAGTGTTAATTCAAATCAAATATTTTTCTTTAACTACAGTAACAACCTGGGCGCAATGATTTCTTTCAAAACAACAATAAAGGTACGATACCAGGTATTTGATCAGCATTTCCATGTGTGTCTCTGGAAAGGCAACAAGAAGTTGTTCAAATAACTATAACGTGTTCAGTTGTTTAAGGAAAAACAAATTTACCTTTTGGCCATAGTTGGTAAGGGTCTTTCATCTGCATCATCCCTCTAAGAAAAAACCCCAGACTGTTCCTTAATATTACCATGACAAGGAGAATAGTACCATGAAAGGAAAGAACTGAAAAGAAAGGAGGGAAGGAAGAATTGGAGTTAGGATGGATGGAAGGAAGAAAAGAAAGAATGCAAGAAGGAAGGAAGGAAGGAAGGAAGGAAGGAAGAAAGAAAGAAAGAAAGAAAGAAAGAAAGAAAGAAAGAAAGAAAGGAAGGAAGGAAGGAAGAAAGAAAGGAAGGAAGGAAAGAAAGAAAGAAAGAAAGAAAGAAAGAAAGGAAGGAAGGAAGGAAGGAAGGAAGGAAGGAAAGGAAGGAAGGAAAGGAAGGAAGGAAAGGAAGGAAGGAAAGGAAGGAAGGAAAGGAAGGAAGGAAGGAAAGGAAGGAAGGAAAGGAAGGAAGGAAAGGAAGGAAGGAAAGGAAGGAAGGAAGGAAGGAAAGGAAGGAAGGAAGGAAAGGAAGGAAGGAAGGAAAGGAAGGAAGGAAAGGAAGGAAAGGAAGGAAAGGAAGGAAAGGAAGGAAAGGAAGGAAAGGAAGGAAAGGAAGGAAAGGAAGGAAAAGAAGGAAAGGAAGGAAAGGAAGGAAGGAAAGGAAGGAAAGGAAGGAAAGGAAGGAAGTACAATGCACCTTTGTTGACTGAAAAAACAAACATAAAAACAAAGGCAGCTACCGAGTTTGTGAAACCCTCCTAGGTCACGTCCTCAATCCTAGATTTAAAGTTACGACTTTGCGCAAGACAAATATAGACCAGACGAACCATAAATTTAACTTCCATATAAGAAACTTACCGGTACTGGAGATATTTTGGGTGGTTTATGACCTTCCAGATTTTCTTCCAGAGGTCTTGAACTCAAATGGGTAGGCGAGTTTCGTGTGGGTACTACTGTAGAATGAGTTTCGGCTGGAGGACGACGAGTAATTGGAGGCAAAGGAGGAGACTGGTTATATCGGGGTGATGGCGCTGTCAAAAGATTATTAAATATCGGTAATCTCATCGACATAAATATCGATGATATGTGTCGATATCGATGACGTAATAAATATCAACGACAGTTTTCAGACATTTTGATCACAGAAGTTTTCTAAATAGTCTTACTCACAAATGTAAGCGATAGGAGATTTGTGTTTATAAAGAGCAAAATATCGATGTCATCTTAAAATCATTTTCAAGTTCAAGTGAGAGGTGATACACAGCATTTAACACATACCCAGACATAGGGAGGGATGACGTAATTTTACTAAGCAGCACCAAACAAGGATTACTATTATTTAGTTTTTTAATTTTATCCTTGTTTAATGTCGCTAAGTTAACTTATGTCATCGCTTCTTATGCCTCTATAAATGTGCAAACAGCTGCGTATCTCCTGTCAGTTAAACTTGAAAATGATGTTAAGATGACGTCGAAAAACGTTTTTTAAATATATATATTCTATCGCTTACATATGTGAGTAAAAGTTTTCAGACACCCAAACAATTCATACACGAGCTACTTTTTGGGGGGAATTTTTGAACAGTATACAGAATGTTCTTTTTGGCGACTTATCGGAATTTAGAAATACACGGAAAAGTGATTTCTCAAATTTAACACCGACAAAGTCATCGTTTTCCTGAATTTTCTAGTCTCCAAAAACAGAATTTTGGGGGCGGTACACTTCCCAAAGAACCCCTCCTAAAGCAATGCGCCAGACAACGAACATACAAGTCGACATATTTAGACATAACTTGATGAAAAAACGAAATCAAATCAAACGTAACTCTTGCTTCATTTTTTCCTTAATTGTTATGGGAGGCTGTATCAAATACCTGGAAGGATTTTACGTTTTTCACCCAAATCACGTCACTGCGTATTACATAAAAATTCCCTCTTCATGCTGAATAACAGACATCATACATTCAAACTTCGTTGTTTCTTCTTGGTCTACATTCATCAGTTAATTCTCAATGTCAGGAAGCCATGACATTACCACCAAATGTCGTGAATTATTCGACTGAGCTGTCCCCAAAAAAATTATTGGATGCTGATGACGTAACCCACCTTAAGGTCGCGAAAATTACAAAACAGCAAAAATGGCCTGCAACAGTTTGGAAAGTTAATCGCACGAGTCTTTTTATTGCAAATCTTTTCTTGCATCTATCGCTGTTTTGAATGTATAATAAAACAATTATTGGATTCGGTTTACGCATAATATCATGAATTATCCAGACCGAGTTCAATGTTATCCGCCTCAGCCTTCGTCTTCGGCAGATAACATTGAACTCGGTCTGGATAATTCTTCATATCATGCTCAGCCTCATCCAATAATTATTTAATATCAATCACTAACCACGTATGAAGATGGGTGTTATATGATTAAATACTCATCCATACAGATATGTTATGCAGGACTTACCATTGGAGTTCACTGAAGGTGCTTGAATGATTCGCTGGGAAGTCAATAAAGCGTGTATTACATTTAAGTACAGTGGCATACAATAATTAAAAAATTATAATTGACTGATGATGTCCAGAGTTACAGGACAACAGCTGTCAATTTTAATATACATACATTGTCTACCACCAATGCCAAAGAGTGAGACAGGCAGACATACAGACATGAAATAAAAGTGGAGTACTGCGTAGGCAGTGTGGAAATCGAAGTGAAATAATCAGAAAGGTTTGAGTACTGCCGAAATGTGAGAGTAGTTATCTAATGTTTCGAGCGAAGGCCCTTCGTCAGAGAGAAAATAAGGGCCTTCGCTCGAAACGTTAGATAACTACTCTCACATTTTGGCAGTACTCAAGCCTTTCTGATTATTTCACTCAGACATACAGACAGATTGACAAACAGACAGCTAGACAAACAAACTGACAGATAGACAGACAGGGACAGAGAAAGAATATTGAATTCTCTTCCACAAAAACAAACATAAGGCCAGACTAACTTGGCTCAACATCTCTCCCAAATTCAGATGTTTATACACATACTGACGATATTCATCAATTTGACACTGCAAAAAAGTAAAAAAAACCACTCAAAATTAAATATTCAGATCATTCTCAAAACTACATGTTTAATTAAGTCATAACAAGAAAACCAATTTTTCCCAACCAGTTTCAAAAATCTCATTCATTCCGTAATTTCACACGTTGTTGTCAGCTACAAGTTTTCATTCACTCTCGTGCAATTTTGTGTGCCCTACACTATTAAAACCTTAAAGTATTTCCTATTTCAGTAACTTTACCATCATTCAAAAGGAAAGCTCACAGACTGGTTTCAGTATAAGGAAAGATTAGAAGCACAGTTTACATGACAGCCTTGTTTGTTGTATGTACAGTAAAACTTGCCTAAATCGGATTCGATTGTGCATCAAAATTTCATCCGAGTTAAGCAGAATCCGAGTTATGTGTTACTCGGATATAAAGTTAGAAATCAACGAGACTTTTTGATGCATCCGAGACAGCCGAAGATCCGAGTTTAGCGAGTTCAACTTGGGCAAGTTTTACTGTATATTATCAAACCTTCTTCTCTTTAGCCAAATCAAAGTCTTCTAGCTCGATAGCTTTGTTCTTTTCAACATTGAGTCGACCAAGTCTTTCACCAACCTTCAGAGAAAACAAACATCCCATAATTAGCCATGAAATAATCATATATCAGTTACACAACTGAGTCATAGTTGATTTGATTTGCATGTTTTACCTTATAAAGGTCAGTCATGATGTGCTTAAATTTCTTGGCATCATCAAACCTCTCCTCTACATAAAATAAGTACTCAAATTTTAATATCTGGTGAATGATAACCAGGCCACACCATGCATGTACCAGAGAGCACTTCACTGCATACCAGATTTATTAACAGACTTAAAATTATCTATTAGATCAGAACTTGGGAAATCCAAATTTTGTAATAGCGGAACAAAGCTATTTAACTCAGGCCCAGTTACACTATACCGGATTGTTTTTCGCATCGGATTACCTCAACCCAATCCGATACTGAAATAGCACGTTTCAGTTCGCACTTACACTGTACCGCTCCGCTCCTTTGCTTGGTCAAGTAAACATCACACATTTGTTGCCAAATAAATGATGAGTAAGGACTAGACAGCGAGATTGAACTTGTTCTGGAGTCAGTGAAGTCATTTGCAGAGCGTTCGCGTGGGATTCAGGCGGTTATACAGCAAGGGAACGTACCGGATCACTTTTCATATCACCTTCAGAGCGGAGTGATTTTGTTCCGGATTCGCGAAGCATTATGTACCGGATTACCGCGAAGTAGTGTAACTCAAACCCCAATCCGACACGATAAATAATCCGATACGCAAGTAATCCGGTATAGTGTAACTGGGGCCTCATTATCAGCCAACAAACTCGGTTTTCTTTGATCTACGGCGGGATGTATAATGTTAATATCCCGAATATCTTTATTAGTGTATGAAAAACTAGGAGGCGGAATTTGAATATGTCAGGAGAAAGTGGGGCTGAATGAACTGCACAATAGAACAACAAGGCAAACAAACCCGCAGAACACACAGTGCTGTAACCTGCATTTATTTCACGACACACACACAATTCATTGTTTCAACAGAAGCGTTAAATCCTTTAGTCTACTTATTAGTATTCAGGAGTGTGAGATAACGACTTATCACACTGCTCTCCTTTGAAATCACTGTGATAAACGCTTATCGCATACTAAAGAGTGAATATCTTAATTTCTAAGGACCAACGTCTCTTCGGCCTTAAACTGGAAAAAACCCCAAAAAAACTATTTCATTGTGGGGTGAGTTATGAGATAAGATGGTTAATCAATGTTCACGGGTGTGATAAAGAATTAAACATCGCTCGTGAAGCTTAAACGTCCACTCGGGGCCTACGGCCTCTCGTGGCCGTTAAGCTTCACTTGCGATGTTAAATCCTTTATCACACTCGTGATCATTGATTAACCCTTTCATAGCACGGTGCTACAACTTGTACACAGCACTGTTTCCAATCACAACACAAAAGGCACTATCCAAATTAAAAAGACAAAAATTATTTCGTCACGAAGTAAAAACGTAACTACAACTTTTTTATTCAATAGGACCTTAACTGTTTCCAAAATAAAAATTGCACCAATTAAACACGCAGTTACCACCAACCGTATTTTTATATTTGCAGTCCTTCAGCTCTCCTCGCAACGTTTTCTCTCCATACGAGTTATAGCATAATCTCTCACGACCATTTTCATTCAACAACGTTAGCTGTCTAAACTTAAGGTTCCTATGTTCATCACCACTACGAAGACTGGCAAAGAATTCACCAATTAAGAACATTGTTTGCAGCAAGCACTGAGGCGTCGACTCTCTCAGTATACTTTTTTGCCGAAGTATCTCTTCCTCTTGTTTAGAAAGCTGCTGCGCATGTTTCTTTGTTACACCATTTCCTTCCGAAGTCAACTTTTTAATTTCAGAATCCAAACTGTCGGCAAAATACTTAAATTTTGGATTGGAAAATAAACTTAATTCTGGGCGGCCATGCTTCCGAACGTAACGTTGAAGGCCACAACCTAATCGGTGTAATGTATTTCCACAATATCGCTGCTCCTTTCCCTTCTTTCGAACTTCCAGGACAAATTTGGCAAGCCAATATGTCGGCTCTTCCTCACTACAGTCAATGATATTGAGAGGTACTTCAATGAACTTGTCTTCAGCATTCCCTTCAGCATTCCCTTCACTCTTGTTTCTCTTTATGGTCCAAGTCTTTCCTAACGTTTCCACACCATGTCGAACAAGGAGTGTTCTTTGGAATTCTTTCTTGAATTCGCTTCTCTAGCGTAACGTCGTCAAGCAAACCAGCCAAACACCAATTTTCTTCGTCACGACCTTCCACGCTCTTCTGTGCTGCACATTCATCGGGTTTTGTTGCACTAGTTCCCACCACTCTGTTTTCAGCAAACTCCAAGTTTTCCCCCAAATTCAAGCAACTACGTTCCACATCTTTTTGGGGAAGTGATTCACTAAGAGTAATCCGAAACTCCTCGTCAGTATCGCCATCATCCATCCTAATCGTTCCACCTTAAAATGTCTCACTAATCATGAGTGTCGAGTTGCGCAGCAATTTTATGTAAATCGCCAAGCTTTGCCCCCTCTGTATTTAATATGAATTTCAATAGCATACACTTTATTTAAATTACTAACCTCAAAGTGAAATCCCAATGGAAAACCTCCTTTGTTGGCTAATAAGAAAGTTATCGAATCCTTACCTCGGTCTATTAACTGCTTCATAAGCCCCGGGCTACGCCCTCGGTTTATAAAACAGTTAATAGACCTCGGTGGGTTCAATAACCTATACTTACCAACCGACATGAAGATCATCAACAATTATAATCTCTCATCCTTTAGACGACGATTAAAATCCTTTTTTCTTCGAACTAAATTTTCATGTTGATCATCTTGAACGATTCTCGCGTGTTCGTTGTAAGCACTCTCTAGTTTGTACTTGTTATAATTCTATGTCCCTCTGATCTATTGTTATCTGTAAAGTATGTTTATGTGTTCTGTGTCAATTATATTAAACTTACATATATCCAATTACTCATAAGTAATCAAGGGCCATTTGGGAGAATACCTTTTTAAAGGTGAGAATGTATAAATTACACTTGTAAAATAAAGTCGATTATTATTATTATTATTATTATTATTATTATTATTATTATTATTACATTTCTATGTTATTGTACATTTTCTTCCTGCAGTGCCGAAGTCATCCCATGACCTTGAGGCACTTGCGTGTAGTGCTTATGTAATGGAGAGTGTTCTCCCCACGAAAGGAGTAAAGGAACTATTGAGTATGAGAGCTGAAAACAAACATCTCATAAAATCCAAGATTCGGATCAAAAAGCACGATGACTACGTTCACTGGCGATACATTGTATTTCGTCTTTACTTTAAAGACGTTGTCAGACCATTGGAATCTTTCTATAAATTGTTGGTTGGTCGTGGTTTCTAGACAGAGCTCACTCTTCATTATTTCAGCTTCCAGTTTTGCCTGTCAGGAAATGTTGACTTAGAACTGATTCAACAGTTACCTTTTATGGCTTGCTTCTTCTTCTGTTCCAGTTTTCGGATTAGAGAAGCGGTTTCAGGATCCTGCGAAAGATCAACATTTTAGATCATACAAAATCTGCTTCAGAACTACCACACTGGAATGGGTATTGCCAGGGCAGTACCAAGACGGTAATTTACCCGGGGCAAATTCAGTTGAAAGTGCCCCCTTGGCCCTCTCTTATACAGCCAAGCTCCTTATATTATATTAAAAAAAAACTCATTAGTAATTTATGAGGAAAATACAAAAGAAAATCATAACCGTGTCGTGTCTTTATATGTGATAAAGACACTTGCGACTTTATCCTGAATTTCTCTTCAAATTTTCCTTAATATTTTTAGCCTTAGAAAACAGAAATTGCCAAACTTACGTAAGGAATTAGCGCATAAAACATTTCGTTTTTTAAGCCGTTCAAAAAACTCGCAGTACGTGCTTTATCGGACCCAAAACACTCGGCTTCCGTCTCGTGTTTTAAATCCGATAAAGTACTTCTGCTCGTTTTTTAAACATTACTTAAAAATTCATTAAAAATTCATGAGGAAAATACAAAGAAAAATCAAAACTGTGTCGTGCCTTTATTTGTGATAAAAACACGCTTGCTTTTCTCCTCCAAATTTCTCGGCTTCGAAAACATTAATTTTCAAACTTTCTTTGTGAATTGGCATATTAAAGGATTTGTTTTTTAAGCTGTTCAAAAAACGTGCAGTACGTGCTTTATTGGATGAAAAACACTCAGCTATCGCCTCGTGTTTTATATCTGATAAAGCATTCCTGCTCATTTTTTTGAACATTACATAATCATATACCAGTATTAATGATATGAAACAAAATGTGGTACTTCTGTAGAAACAAGCATTTTTTGTGTTTTTTGCTGTTTTATTACTCAAAATGTAATTAAAAATTTCGAACAGGCACTTTTGTGCTATGACAGGAGCAAAGTTGTTAATTAACAATGAGAAATCAAGACATTGATTTATTTATTTTCCAATTGCATTCTTGCAAAATATTATTGAATTGAGAAAAAAAGATAAAAAAAAAAGAAATAAAATCAAACTTTTGTCTCTGAAAATGTTGCCCCATAGAATTTTGTGGCAGGGGCAAGCACCCCAGTGGCTCCCCCTATTGGTACAGCACTACATATCACACTGACATAAGCTTTATGCAACAAATAAGAACAGTAAGGCATTGCAAAGTGATCACAATATTAGGCAAAGACAGCTGTCTACCTGATACATGTCAAAGGATAGGTCATCAAGGGGTGAAATGAACTCTGGCCTAAAATTAAAGGAGAAAGGGGGAAAAAATTTCATGAAGAATTTAATGTTCAAGAGAAGTGAAAGACTCAAAAAAAAAATACAAATATTTTAATATCAGAAGACTTCTGTGACTATGCTAATTTCACTCATGTTGTTACTGCAGCAGAGGACAAACAGACAGACAGACAAACATTTCTCAGTAACAATTCACGGGGAAAACACTGAGGAATTCCACATCAAAGATGGATTTTATTCAGCCAAAACACTTACGTAAACTAAAAAAGGATACACAATAAGAGTTATGGCTGTAGTAGCAAGCAGTCCAAATACAGTAATCCTGCAATTTGATTGGTTGATAAGCAGCCAGATGTTTCCTGTATTGCTGGCTTGGGGGAGGGAAATTAAAAACACTTGCTTATGTGGAATGATTAAAATTTTTGACAATATATGAAGTGAAAATGTAATAAGAACAATCAGAAAAAAGGAAAAGTATCCATGGCATGTAGAGTGAAATTGGTGAAAAAATTTTATGTGAAATGATGACAGAATTTATTTGATGTTTTGTACCTTTGCACATGTCAATTATACTTCAATTATAAACTATTTATTGACCTTGCTTGTTTGGTCTATACTAGTGAAATATCAAACCTCGGTTTTTGCATGGATCTCAACTCACTGCATTCATCTCAGTCTGTACTTGAAAACATTGTTCTGATATTTTACTAGTGCAGGCTTCACACTAGGTCAGTAAGCAGTAAGTAGTCCCAAGCCAGGGAGTAATATTTTTATAAACTGCCACATACTTATTGATTTTTCCCCACAAAGGATCTCCCATGAAGTTGTCCTGTTTCATGTACTGATCGACAAGCTTGTTAACAGACTAAATGAATGAAATAAATGGACAAGCACAATATAAATATGTTACAGATTAGATAGAAGTAAGAGTTAAATACCACCAACAGAAGCTTTAACAGCTGTTTACACAGGCCATTCTTCTTGCAGTTTTTCTCATCCTGAAGCATGTGATTGAGTAAACAACTCATCAAAGTATTGTACAATATAGCTTTGCACAAATAATCTGCAAGTCAATCCACTTGATTGCATATGTCAGGAGGCTAAAAATCTCAGTAAAAATTGTCCATGTAAACAGCCCTTCACACCAGGTATACACCTAACATGCCATACACTGAAAAATGTTGACTCGAGTGGGATTTGAACTCACACCTTCAGGATACCGGTCCACTGCTCTGCCATTTGACTTCAGCAGTGTAGGTCAATTGTGAAGTTATCATTTCATAATACCCTGAGGATGATTCTGAAATACCATACACCTTGACAGATATATCTGGCAGAGGTAACTTTGCATAACCCTATGATTATCAATATATTCTAGTCTCCTCAGAATCCTTTGTTTTGAAAAGGAAGCTTAATCTTCAATATTGGTAGCCCTCAATTCAATATCCCTTGGTTCAATGAATGTAGTGACTTCCAAAAGCCCCCTCCTCATGCTTTTAGAGTCATTTGATCACTGCCATTTTAATCAGTGATGGAGGATGCTTTTCACAGAATCTAATTCTATCTTTTTTAAAAAGAAACTCCATACCATATTTGTATTATCAAGTTTAGGGAAGCTTTCAATGTCATCAGCTATAACATTTGCAGCAATTATGTTGACCTACAAAATGAAATAAATATAAATACAGTCCACCAATAGAGTTTTAAACACTGTGTAGCATTGTTGTACTGAAGTTATGATCAATTTTCCTCAACTCTTCCCTATCTAGTTCTTCCCATTTGTGAGTAAAATCATCTAGCATTAGCAACAATAAAATATTGGAAGAGCTAGCCTGATAGAAAAGAGTTAATTTAAAAGGACAAAATCCATTAAGAAGAACCTGAGCCCATGAAGGACTAATTGCTTATATAAAAATACTGTTATACTAAAGTTGCTGTTTAAATGACAAACACAGCCCCCATTTATTGAGACAAACCAATGTTTTCAAATAATCATACCTGATTGAATAAGTTGTACTTGTTGACATGATTTTTATGGACAAGGAGTTTAATGAATTGTCCATGGGCATCAAGATGAACTGATTTTAGTTCCCTTGCCTATGAGCAAATGAGAAAATTGTAGTTAAAACACAAGATAAAATGCCTAATGCCCAAAGTAAATCAACTTCATTACAAAATGAAACTGTTAATGTAAAATCACCTTAAAGTTTGTACTTTGGTTGTCTACCAAGCTGACATACCTAAAAAATATAAGGAGATCACTTCCTGATGACTTTACAATTTAAGAGTAAATGCACAACTTCAAATGTGAATTCACTTTATTTCGAATACATCAAGTTGGAATTGAGTTAAAACATTATTATTAGCTCATTTGTTCTATAGTTTTTAGCCGACTTTCATTTCCAGAATGTTATTTTTGGTGGTACAGTAAATAAACAGACTTTTTAACAACATTACTTCATGTTTGTTGAGAATACTGAAGTAAACAAAATTTAAAATGAGTCAAATCACAATCATTCCTTACCCTAATCTCTTAAATTTACATGTTAAAAGTGATGGTGATTGACCTTCTGGTACATTTCCAATAAAGACTTCAATTTTTGTTGCTGAAACCAAAAATAATGTAAAATATACAATCAGACAACTCTCCCATTGGAGGAGGGAAAGCATTTAAATCATAAGACCCCAGAAAACAAGTCCACCTCAGTCAAAAAAAAAAAAATTTAGACCTCCCCTGGTCTTAGAGGAAAAATTCTTCTAATAATAAATGAGCATCAGATTCCTTGAATGATTTTATTTTTATGAAGCACTGACTCAGTCTGTTCTTGCTAAAAATCTTTAATAAGGGGAAATCACCCCAATTCAGAACAATTGGGTTGTCCAAGCTTTTTCTTCCAATTACAGTAATTCTGGAATTTTTCTGCTAAAAACTTACCATTCTTAAACGAACAGACCATTTCCAGAACTAATCTGCCTATGTTATTAAGCACACAGTTTAGCAAACAAGCTAAGCTGTACAGTATAATAAATACTATAGCAACTAAGAGTTAACTATAATTACGTAGTGTCACCAATTTGTCTCTCACAGGCATATTCCAGATTCACCCTTCTAGCAGAATTAGCTCAAACTCATTCCAAAACTTAACTTACGAATTAAGAACTGATGAACAAGGACTTGCAGCTTACGAATCCTCATAGGCTCTTGTAGCATCAACACAATTTCTTGTGGATAAATACAAAACCTAGAAAAACAAACTTTTGATGACATATCACAAAAACAGCTATTTAAATGCACACATCTTACAAAAATTTTAATGTTTGGTCAATGCATTCATTCATAGAAATTGTTGTTCATTGTGAGTTTCTATCAACCTAAATTTCAGAAAATGATTTATAAAATCTCAGTGATTGTTTAAATTTTATGTGTATAATACATTGTGTGCATAAAACTCATTCGTTTTGTACACTAGTTGGCTACAGTTAGCCTTTTATCACCATAAGCTGGCAGAGGGGTCCTCAAATGGCAGCCAGCAGACCAAATGTGGTCCACAGGTGATTTTGATCTGGCCCACAAATTACCTGTGAACAATTTCAGTTGCCCTGCACGTGATGACTATGACCTATTTGTTTATGTTTTTCTGACTGAGTGAACACCATCAGCAGAGATTCATAGAACAGATTTATAGCAGAGATTTATACATTTTAGTAACTATAATGTACAAATCTCTGCTATGGCTTTCTGAGAGTGCTACTTTTGAGCATATAGATGTGCCACATTCATAAAATGTTCTCACCTGACTTCCCATCATGGTTGGGGAATGACTCTGGCCTTCATAACTCATTTATCAATTTTGTTTGGACCCCACAAAAAGTATTTGAGGACCCCTGAGTTAGCATTTATATGTATAGTATATAAGATATGTAGTTGGAAAAATAATTAATTTGTTACAGAAATTTGTTTTGATGTTTTGATGTGACTGAATTGGTTTATGTGCTCGAGTAATATTTATTCTCACTGAAATAAGATGTCTTTTGTCCTTTTTGTACAAGGAGATACCTTTTGAAATTTAATTATCACAAACATTTTCACATCTGGCACATTTTCTGTTGACTCTTTCATGAAGTCATAACATGCTTCACTCTTTCACAAAGGGCATTCAGGTATTTTTTAAATCCACCAAATCAACAACTTTTTTCCTTCCAAAACTATGTTATTTAGCTCAACCCTCAAGTTTTAAGTATTGTTATTTTACCTTGATGTCTGCCAGCCTTTTGTTGATGGAGAGTGTACCTCCAGTTCTTTAGCACTGTGTCCATCATCAGCACCAGATGCATGGACCACTTTAAATGGAACTTTCTTTGGCATCCAGCACAGAAATAGCTCACATATGTCTGAAAATAAATTGGTGCCTGAATCACAAGTTTAAGTGATGTGTAAAGCTGTGTGCACATCAGAGAGCAGATTAGAATTAATAGTCTCTTGCAATTTGAAGCAAATCGATCATTGTCAAAAACTAACTGTGTAATAAATTCTCAGAATTTTCTTCACTAAATTAAAGATGATTAGAGAATAAGCACAAAAAGAATCTCCCAAAAAATCGGCACATTCTTAAAGATTAGCGACACAAAAAGCCAGGGAAGACTTTGTTTACCTGGGGCCTCCAAAAGCAGAAACGAAAAATCGGCTGATACCGTCAAAAGGATTTAAGAGGATCAGTACTGTACACAAATGCTTTAGAAGATCATGACAAATATTATTTGGTGTCAATAAACTTTGACAACCCTTAGCAACGTCAAACAGGCGATTGAAACTGGAGAGTTACGAATATCTGTTGCGATATTTGCACACAAAAGCATCCATGTCATCGTTTTTCGACTTGAAAGTATGTCAGTATTGGCTAGCAAACCATTCTTGGGTAAAAAGTTGAAAGGTTGGTAACTGCCGTGACTGATCTCAAAAATTCCAACGGTTCGAGCAAAGGCCTTTAATATCGTTCCTCTATCAGCCCAGTTTAGATTCAGGAATTCCATCAGAACCAAAATGGCACTTATAAGTTATTATATTTTCTATCGAATAGGTCCAACGAAGTCCTGTAATTAATCCCGCCATGGTAAATACTAAATATATATTGCCCTATGTACTAAACTACCACTAAGGCCACCTGATCAGACTTCACTAACCTTAACGTAGACATATTAATTTCAGCAAAAAATCAATGGTTCTCCAAGAATTAAGTCTTCCTTAAACCCTATCAGTATCTCTTGTATCCTAGGTATACGTACTAAGATCAATTCCGTTCGAACTTGATGAATAAACGAGCACTTTTGCTTCGAAAATGAAAGACCAGATGAAAGAATATCCTAACATGCACCTGGGCAACCATTATGAGCCTGCCATAGAACGTCTGGTTGACCAGTAAGAATTTCATTAAAAGTTCATGTCACTCTAGCGCACCTAAGACCCAGCATTTCAAAACGTCTCGTATGCATCTATTCGGCAGATTTTCCTGTCTTAAATCGTAGTAACGTGAGGATATTTTATCTAAGAATTACATATATCTATTCGTCACCTTCGCTACTTCAGTGCTATATGAGAGCATCCATAAACTTAAATGAACGTGCGGTGCCTAAGCAATGCGGTAATTTGAGTAAACAGTTATGGTTAAGCGCATGCTAGTTTCTTTCAACTTTTGCTGTTTTTCGTAAACAAACAAGTTGGGAGCACAATGTCTGGCAGTAAAAGACGTCCTCACTTGGTCTACTACGACTGGCTGGACAGTCAAGAAGGAAAAGAATTTTTAGGAATCCTGTTAAGACGCAATAAACGAAGAACGTTTGGTTGGTGATCAGATCAAAATTTATGCTTTCGAACTTTTTCGAGGTCTTTGAAGTCGTGTTGTCGAATCCTCAGTAAATCCACATTATGCTTGGTCTCTTTTCAGGATTACTGGAACAGCCTAGCCTGCCATCTGGGGTCACTCCAGCAACTTTTTCATTCAAGGTTTTATTAATGGGTAAATCCGGAGTTGGCAAAACAAGTACAGTTGCTAAACTGGCTGGAAAAGGTGATCTAACTATCTTTCTTGCCACCGTTATCCATGTTTCTTGTCCACATGTCTGTCTAAGTGGCTGAGCGTCCCAGCAGACTCGTGAATGAACATAATAATCAGAGTATCAATTAGACACCTGTATATTTACCTTCCACCTGACATATTCTCTGTCTGTCTCTGTGCAAATATAAACAAATATTTCTGGTCCTTGTTTTTTTCAGAAATACCAGCTTTATACAACGAAACACCAGGCATCCAAACAACCTTAATTTACTGGCCAGCCAAGGTATTTCTTCGAGCAAAGAGCACTGTATTTAGACAGCTTTGTGCTTCTTGCACTAGTGCATCAATTTAAAAAAAGAAAATCGACTTCTTTTTTACCCTCAGCTAGTGTCCTCATCCAAAGTTGTGTTATTCAAATTGCATTTCTGGGATGTTGGTGATTATGCCTCAAAAAAGTTTGACCATATTAAAACAGTAAGTCCTCTAAGTTTCGTTTACCCAGTTTGTGTTGTTCTAGAAGTCTTGTCACATCTGATTCTACAACTTGGTTTACACTTGACCCTTCTTCCACCAAAATATCATTCAGACCTTTGCAGTACCTTGTTGGGACTTTAGTAATTATATCTTTATATAACTTTTATATATATATATATATATATATATATATATATATATATATATACCCTTTTTTTTGATAGTCTGCACAACTCAGTCCAGATGCAGTTGTATTTTTCTTCTCTTTTACTGATCGGTAAGCTCTACATAAAGTGCATTTGTTCTTACTGTACAATTTAAGGTTTGTGAACCCTTCAATACTTGCACAAACTCTATGCTCAGTTTGGACTTGAACCCATAACCTTCTGAATACTAGGCAGATGCTTTAACAATTAATCCATTGGAACTCAGATGGTAGAGCAAGATTATCAATGGTATTGAGACCTTGGAGGAGTCAGATGGCAATGACTTGCAAGACTGTAAGCTGTTGGATGTTGGGAAACCTCTAGTCAGCACTTTAACAGTATCTAGCTGCAACGTCTTACATAAATACTGTAACTTTCTTTGACTGGAGATTCACTGACATCTAACACCTTGCAGTCCAGCAAATCATTGTCAGCCAGCTTGTTCCTGGTTTATATAATGTAAGAGATCTTGCTTTGCCATCTTCAGTTCAAGTAGCTGAATGGTTAAAGCATCAAGCTAGTATTCAGAAGGTTGGGGTTTATGTCCCTAATGAAGCTCAGAGTTTTACTTAGTATCTAGGGATTAGCAGTGCTTGAAAAGCAGGACACATTAATACTTTAACAGTATCTAGCTGCAATTTCTCATCTAAATAAGATCTGTATGTTTCTACTTCATGCATACCAGGTCCAGCTTTGATGACCTTCCATATCTGGTGACAAGAAGTCATGAAGACTTAAGTGATTTGGCTAAACTGGCCATTGGCACAAAATATCCACAATTTTAAGAGTAGTATTGTGAGAGACTGGACAGTAAGCTGGCAAGAAATAAGAATGAAGGATGAAAGAAAAAATGAATGGGAAAGGAAATGATTGAAGGGGGGGATGTTGAAGAGATGAAGTGACTGGAAAGCAGGAATTACTAATGAAAACAAAAAACTGGAAAGAAAGTAAGAAATATGAGTGGAAGTAATTCAAGTTAGGAGTAGTGGAATGTCAATGCATCCTTCTTCTGAATGAAGTTGCCTGGAGGTATCTAACCTGATGAAACCCTGTAGGGTTGCCTTGGGGACTGGGGCAGAGGCTGTATTTTCGTACAAGAGAGTGAAAATGTGGAATTGAATTTACATGTTTTTAAATTGACAAAAATGTAGAGCCCATTGTCCATGTCTTGATTCACAAAAGTAGTGATTACATGATAATTTGTTAGGTCTCATTTTCAAAAATTCCTGGGGGGGACTTGGCTATAGAACTCCCTAGTTGGGTCTAGCCTCACTGCTTGACATGTTAACTTGATTTCAGTTGGACCCAAATTTTTACCATGCTCCCCCACAATACCAATTTTGTTCAACATGCTTGATATGTTGGAGAATTATTTTTAAAGCAAAAGAGGGAGTGGCCAAGGGGATATTAGGGGAAACATGTATAAGTGAGGAAAGAAAGGGGGTATGAAGGGATATGAGTAGAAACCAAGAACTGGAAGGAGATGAGGGTAAATTTTGGATTGTGGAGAGGTTAAGGGAGATGTGGAAGGAAAGGAATTATGGGAAAAGGGGAAGAATGAAAAAATGGAGGAAGATGGAAAAGAACTGTGATGGGTATCTGGGGATGGGTATCTGGGGATGGGTATCTGAAATATTTAGGATGGGCAGATAAAGAGAACCTGCGAAGCTAGAATTGAAGAACTGTTTAGTGTGAGCGTCATACATGTGTAGGCGATGTGTTGATTTGAGCTATTGTTGCACCAGGTGGGAAACGTAATTTTACAATGAAGATAAATGTCCGGCAAATAATTCGAATAAAAGACATATTAAAAACACAAACGCGATAGAATTATGAAACATGAAAATTATGAAACGTTAATGATTAAATATGTTTAATAATTATATCAGGTTTGTGTTTTGAGTATGTCTTTTATTCGAATTATTTGCTGGGCATTTATCTTCATTATTAAATTCATTTGAGCTAGTTTTGACTGTTCTTGTTAAGTAACATGGATAAAATGAAAAACTGAAAACAATATCAAGTTCGGAAAGAACAAATTTCAAGACAAACGGAGAACTTTCAAAAAATTGATCGGAGACAATCGTAGACAACTTCGTCTTTTGAGGTATCTGTTAAACGACATGGATTTACCGTAAAAAAGCGCGCTAAGTGATCCTTAATGACGTTACACCCTGGCCCACTTCTATTGTGTTCAACTATTGTTTTCATCACACAAAGATCCTTAACCAACGTTGTACATTTGACCAAGTCTTACACAGCGAAATAACCGAAGAGGAATTACGGGACTTCCAGGAACAGTGGAATATCCCAGTTGTAAAAATTTGCAATAACGAAGGGCGAAAATTGGCTGACGGCAGCCTGGATGGACGTGCAGGAATTGTGGTAAGTTAGAGGAGGCAAAGGTGGTATAACGGGATACAAAGGGACAGCAATCCTCCTCGACATTTCTCATACTACACCTTTTGCTGTTCATTACCAGAGAATATACTGACATTAACGCCCACCTCAAACTCATTAACGCAAAAATACATTCATTTTATTCAATCGACATTCATTAGCGTGGATACGCCACTATTTGCATCAAAGGGCATTCTATAGCACCAAGAGATGACCATTAACACCATTCTACTATACATTAGGGATAATAATAATTCAATTGGGCAAGAGAAATGTCTTGCGCAATTGAAATTTTATTGTCCTTAATGTATAGTACAATGGTGCTAATGGTCGCCTGTTGGCGCTATGGAATGCCCTTTGATACAAATGGTTGCGTATCTACGCTAATGAATGTCGATTGAATAACGTGAATGTATTTTTGCGTTAAAGAGTTTGAGGTTGACGTTAATGATAGTACATTTTCTGGTAATGAACAGCAAAAGGTGTACTTAAGAGACTTTAAATTGACATTTCAGCCTACGAAACGGCCTTAAATTCAACGTGAAATCAGCCCCACAGAGAGACTTTACTTTCGCCAATGCTGTCTGAAAAGGTTATAAAATTCAAGGAATTACACAATTTCATTTTTGTATGCCGCGATCATATTTAGTACTCTATTACAATAAAAATAATTCAAAAGATTAATTACTATTAAAGGCTAAAAATTTTAAATAAATCACAAACATTTTCGAGTGTACCGTGTATAGTTATCTTGAGATAGAAACCTGAAACCCTTTACCTAAAGGTGACTGTGAAGTCGAAAACGTTTGAAATTTTATTTAAAACTTTTTAGCTATTTATAGTAACAAACCTTTTACCGAAAGTTAGGTTGAATTCAGCAAATGTTCTACGCGGAAAATGAAACTGTTTCCCTGATCTTTACCGGCTTTTCCTGTAGGAAGTTGCGCCAATTCTGAACAGGATTGTTGAAGAGCTATGGATTAGACGAGAAGGTGAGATCAATAAAGGAAGTTCGCAGAAGTCAACTCAAAAACGTCTCTCAGGCAACCGAGGAAGTGGTAACAAAACTGGACCACAGGACGTTAAAATAAGCGATTGTTAGAGATGTTCTCGGTACAACATAAGTAAACTGCCGTCAACTATCGAAACTGGTTTACCGAAACAATCAGCGACCAGTGTTTCGTCAAGTAGTTATGACGGCGGGAAAGATCACAACGCGTCAGTTTGTGTCGGGAAGTTCAGTTGAAGGACTAATCTCTAGACAATGTGTAGAAGAGTACAGCAGCGGGGTTGTAGCCAGAAAGACACTAATTAATGGAAACTACCATAACCAAAAAAACTTCTGCAGAATTGAAGGGACTATCTGAAGGAATATCAACTGAAAACATTTTTATCTTTGTTTCTTCTTTCCTTTCTTTCTTTCTTACTATCTTTCTTTCCTTCCTTCTTTCTTTCTTATTTTCTTCCTTTCTTCCTTCCTTCCTTCCTTCCCTTCTTTCTTTCCTTCCTTCTTTCTTTCCTTCTTACCTAAATCAGGAAAGGAATCATAGGTGAATGGTGATAACTTGGGCCTGACAGAAACCCCCAGAAAAAAAAGCAGACGATTTCGAGTGCGCCTCCTATCTACCAATGATAATTTGCATTGGTTACCCAGTCTACTCCGAGTTTCTGCGAAGGCTAATCCGATTATCATTCACCTGTTACCGACAAGATATTTAGGGAAATTGAGAACCCACTGGACAATAAATTGCATCTTTTTCGTTGGCCGCTTTCAACTTAGCCGAGTTTCCTGACTATGTTCCACAATTGACTATGGAATGAGCAGATGTGTGAAAGCGTTTATTCAAATAAATAACTCGTTTGTATATTGATGAAAAATACACGAATTTACATTAACGGGAGCACCTACTAGACATAACACTCTGGAAGATCACCGTCTTTTCTTAACAATATCCCTAGACCCACACTGATGTACCTTTCCCATCCTCTAGACTGTCCGTATCACATGCCGAACCCTCACTGTCACTGGGTTCCTCTAGTGACAAGCTGTCACGTGACATCACACTGTTCCGAAGCTGCACCGAAGTTGGATCCCAGTCCAAACTGTAAGAACTATACCTCTCGGGCAAAGTCTCAAAGGAACCCCTCGCAATAGTCTGGACCACAGACAACGGTTCGGGACAGTTAGGAGGAGGAGGAGGAGGAACATGGTTTCTGAGGGGTACTGGGGGATATGGTGGCAAAACTTCGCGTTCTGCGTATCCCTCTACGGAACCAATCGGATCCCACTCCATGCTAAATCGAGTAGTGGTCGAACCGGTTGAACTATTTGAACACGTGCTGTCACGCGCCGTTGGGTCACGTGGTTTAGTTCTCATTTTCTGTCTGCGCATGATAGGTAGTTCTGTGAGAATGTCACCCTCTTCTAAATTAATTGTTTTCGCAGGCGAAGGGCGATCGTTCGAAGGCGACCCGCGGTCCAAAGAAAAACTTTTGGCAATTTTGTCCGCTATAGAACTTTTGTGTCGGCGCGGAGACATTACACAACTTCCTTTTGACTTTCGAGGAGAGAATCCCGTTTTTTGCGCAACTTTTGGTGACTTTGCCGGCGCAAGAACAAAAAACGTTGCCTGTCGCTCGGAATTCTTGTGTCCTCTACTGCTGGTCATCGCTTGTTGACTCACGATCCCAGGCTCCAGTTCCCCTTGACTCACGCTGGTGAGGCTCGCTCTCCCATACTTGTCCAATGTACTTTTTGAAAACGGCATGGACAGTGATCGTTCGACTTTTTTTACCCGTATTGCGGTGTCCTCTGGTAAAGATGTCGATCTTTGGCGTCTCGGAGAGAGCGCTCGCTGTAAAATGCCCTTAAATGGTCCTAATCGTTTTAACTTCTTGATAGAATCTAACGTCCGACCGCCGTTCGAATCATCACGATCGTTCGAGGTCAGTTCGCCCGGGGACAGAATTCGTAGGATTCCATGTTCGTGAATGGCTTCGTGAAAAGACGAATTGCGCTCGGAAGACATTGAGACACTCCTCGCGCTAAACCCCTCACCTGACTCTAAGTTCGTGGAGGAATTTCCAAGATTTTCGTTACTCCACGTCAGGGCACGTTGCTTTGTCGGAACGCTGTGTAAAACGTCTGACCTGGGAGCCTGGATCCTAGTTTGGCTTCCAATCTTCTTCAAGTCATCATAGTCACACCCCTCGACCCAGGATTTTGTTGATTTTGTTTTTGTACTCTGCGAGTTCCACGTGTTCAGTTCAACTAGACTGTCTATGGACATGCGCTCTTCACTCGCAGTTGACGTAATGGTCGTGGAACACTTTTTTGAGTTACAGCTCACCTGGAAAGACGACAGCGTCGTGGAGGACTTCGGGGGACGTAGGGTATCCAAAGAGTATTTTTTGGGATAATTTTGATTCACCGTGCACTTGCCACAGTCACAAGAGGAGTTGGAGGAAAACGAGTCGCCTAAGCAAGCTACTGTTGGATAGTAGCGCGCGAAGAGAACTGGAGAGAGCGCGCACAGAATAGCCAGAAGAATGGTGACGACTTCCGCGCCAGTCTCTGGGAATGTGGTCCCGGCAAAGTGGCCAATCACAGCAACGCCGTGAGGAATACCCAGTAGGAACAATGTCAGATAAACTACGATGATTAAGCCCAGGTCCACGTAGGGTTCTTCACGCATGCCCAGTTTGTCAGCACGTATTTGACGACGGAAAAGGATGGTAACTAGAACAACAGCGAAGATGCACAGACCAATTACCACGCAACCGGAAACGAAGTACGTAACCAGCGCGAAATATGTTCCGTAGCTTGCCGTGCACATTCGGTGCCACTTCGTCATTCCTGTCCACGGAACGATGATGAAGAGGAAGGACAATACCCAAGTCTCGCAAATGTAGACGAGAGAACGACAAGCTGTCAGTCGAAATGGAAAACAACGGTGATAGCCCAGTCGTACAAAACGCTCCATTACAACCACAATCAGAATGAACACCAAGGAGTGTATCCCAAAATGCTTTAAGAAGTAAACCGGACTGCATATGCCCTGGGACCAATTACCTTGGCCGAGAACTTTCGAGCCGTTGGAGGACTGGTTGATATCAGCCGCTAGAAGAATTATAACGCTGGTGGTGACAAACATGTTGGACAAGGCGATGGCAGTGATAAAAATGCTCAGTGGCTTCTGACGAAGGACACGCGTATAACACCGCGATACAATCAAGGCGAGATTCGATACAAGCGCCAAAGATGAGATTAACCACAATGCAATACGAACTGCAGCGCTTTCGCCCAACAGTCCAGACGCGAGGACGGGCTCTTGAGAATAATTCTGAGAAACCATCCTGGACTTAAAGAGCGAACACAAAGGACAAACGAAGAGTCATTCACCAGAACGAGACTCCCAGCGTTTGGTCTAATATTCCAGACTGCGAGAGCGCTCCTTTCCAGATATCTTTGCGTAACTACGACGCTTGCGACCTCAGATTCGACGAAAACTTCTCGAAATTACGTGACAGTTCTTAGAATTGCGGTGACGTAATTTCTTTCTAGGCCCTGCCTCGCCAAACCGTGCGGGTCTTTAAAGACTTCGTCGTCTGTCGTCAAATCTTTCTCACTTTTCTGCACTTACCTATGGCGGGGCGAAAGCGATTATTAGAGGTTGTAAAAATATCTGATTGTGGTAGGAAACTATAAGAGCTACATTAGTGAAGAAACTTATGTTGAAGTATATCGGTATTAAAATAAGTTTGTCAAAATGTTATTATAGTTTATACGTTAATGTCAAATTGTTATGTAGGTTTATGCGTTTATACAGTATTAATATATTGCATTAGTCCTTACGTTTATGTTAAAATGTTAGATTGGCATGTAAGCTTGTCCTAAAATGGAAATTTTAAGTGCCTAAACGATCAAGTTTCAACATGTCTGGTCTAAAAACCTTGAGGGAAACACGAACTACTTCCCTTAAAAGGTACCGTGAAGCCAAGTGACAGTTCATGTCGATGTTGTGGTTACTTGCCGCGTTTGCAACAATAGACACGCACAACATTTTTTAAAAAGCTGAGTTCTTAAAATGAATGTTTATAAGAGATAGTTGCTTGCTATAGACGGTGGCCAAAATTTTTTCCAAATATTAAATCTTAAAATTTTAAAAATGGAAAACATCGTACAGGATAAAGTAGAAGACAACTCTTGAAATATGAACATTTTGGCAACTCAAGACTTAAGCAAAAAGATGATGAAACCGGTATCTTCATCTTGTTTTTTCCATATGTTGAGAGTTAACAATATGTCTATTTTCTACTTCGTTTTTTGAAATTGTCTGCTTCGTCATATCGTCAATAATGGTAGGGGGTTTCTTGCTCGCACGCCCAGCAAGATAATTTAAAAAATTAAGCACAGGCGGGGAGGTTTGATGGAGGTAAAGTCACTTACCTCCTTGCAATGGGAAGGCTAACGAACGACTTAGCATTCTCTTTTAACAAGAAGTACTTGAGTGATTAGTTGTTGATAACATTTAATTATGAGTAATGACAAGACTTAATAAGTTCTGTGACCCTCTTGACCCGGAATTATCGTTCTTATCGTCGTCGAAATTTGGTTCACATTGTACGCGCATTTGCCATACAATACTTCGCAACTATTTCTTATTCTGCCTACTTCAAGGAGCCGAATACACTGAAGAATCGTTAGCTATTCTACTTACAAGAACCCCAGTTGGTAAATCTTTCGGAAAGTACCGGCCTTCAATGGTAAATTAGTCTGTTAAAAAAAAAAAAGAATAAGCACGGAATTAGAACTTTAACAAAGACCGGACTGGTTATGGTATGATATATATAGACCTCACTTAAACACGGTGTCTCATTCACTAGAAGTAATGATGGTCTTCAAGAGAGTCGTGTCTTCTGTTTATCGACACGACTTTTCCAGCATGTTAGTCACGAGTACAGCGAACAGCGTGAAGAACGGACATCAGTCAACACAGACGAAAAGCACGCCTTTTGTACTCGGTTGGATTTTAAGGATGTCGACAAAATAGCTTCGTAGTTGTGGGCATGTTGTCGGCAAATAAGAATAAAGAAATAACCGCCGAAACGTCTTCGGCGATGGTTTTAGAAATTTGGCTCTTGGAATGGCTTTCTGATAAGCTAAATCTAATTTCCATAGCTGCATGCGTTTTTCTATATACGTTTATTAACGTGGTCAGAAGATGTAAAGTCCACTCCTGCTAAGCATCCTTACGTGTAATTACGCATAAAAAAGAAAAGCACTGCATTGCAAAGTCATTTTCATGGCTCTCGGGATTGATTTCGGGTAGAAAAGCAAGCATCGCTTTTTTGTTTAAAATCCGGTCTTCTGTATGAACAATTCCACATTATTTGAAGATCTCTTCTCGGTGAAGACGAAGACTGTTGAAATTGACTGGGTTACGTGCGTAGTGTATGTGTATTTATAGGATTTAACAAGTCTGCGTACTTCAGACATGTTTACTAAAGGAAGTTTGCTGGAGTGAAAGTTGTCAACGCAAGTGAAGATTATGATCACTCGAAGCATATTGCGAAGGGCAACCAAACGTTAGTCTTTAATCCAATATTTATTCCACAAATTTATTGTGTATACTGCTTCAGTTTGAGCGCTGTGCAAGAAGCTAATATTTCTTTTACGTCTCGAATTGCAAGTACCGCATTCTAGCCATTAGGTCTGCTGCCGTTCACGAAGTAGGGCCGTGGATACAAGTTGTTTGTTGTAGAAACGTACGGATTATGTTATTAATGAGAGAGGAAGGTACTTTTGAGATAAGCGTTTGGTTTTCAAGGTTTACCATGAATAGCAAATTTCAAAAACCCAAGACTCCTCTCAAGGATGGATTTAGCTCTCATCATTTGAGATTATCAAGGTCTTTAAATTTATTTATTTTCAATAAGGATTAAGGGATACTTCATGAAGACAGACGTCCCATTAGTAGCAAGCACAGGGGAAACATCCTTGGCAAGGAGAAAGAGTGTGACGTTTTGAGAAACAATGCCAACGTTTCATCAACTATTTCCAGTCGAAAGCTTTCCCTTAGGCGAGTAAAATAGTCCAGATTTAGCCAGAGTAAAAATCACAGAAGGCCTGTCCAGGCAGAACAGAGTGAATTCAGAAAAGTTTAAACTCTATGACGGGTATGTTTCTTGTGCAATGTTTCAGCTAAAGAAATCGGCACACCATGCTATCACCCTGGTGTCTATATTCAGGACTAAGGATAAGTTAAACGAACTCTTGTAAAACAATAAATCTCATGAATAAGAACGCATACTTTATGATGAACGGTTAATCCGACTCCTAACGCGTTGCTTTGAAATAAAACCTCAACACAGTAAATCCTCGCGTAATTGCACCAAGTCGCTCCTTCGCTTAAACCGATTAAAAACTCAAATGTTGTTCCAAATTCACTCAGTAAACCAGCGGGTCGAAAAATCCCAATCCCGAAGATTGTCGGGTCAAATCTCGATCAAGCAAACGAGCTTTTCGATAGAATTTTTTTATACTGTATTATGGAAGTCTTCTCTTCAAACTACCCTGATGAGACCAATGCTAACAGAATCCGAACACAGGGTATCCTTAGTGTCAAATTGTCATCAGATTCCTTTGCGCGCTGGATTGAATGAATAATAATGTTCAAACTCCCATTCTTTAGCATTTTGCTTTGGTAGCTTAACTGTCAAGTGCTGTACTTGAATAATCTGTTCATGACCTAAGTAAATAGCAATTTGATAATAATTCAACGATGACTAAATATGCTTTGTTGAACGGTCGTTTTGGCATTGTTATTGAAAGGTAGCCTTCGTCCCACTCTTAAGACCATCTTGAATTCCAAGCGATAAATAGCGATTTCTACCTTGATATAAAACTCTCAATAACACCTGGCTCTCATGGCAAAGTTGTAAAGAACAGTCAGTTTCAAAAACCGTCACGCAAAGTCGTTAAATTACACAATAACACAATCGAACAATTACACATCATTAGCAGCTAAACAAGTTTAAACAAATAGGAAAGACTGGAATATGCTGGAATCAAATATCATTTCTTCACAAAACAAAACTATTGAAGTTCTACCTTTGTCGCGGCGTCAAAAACTACTCCAACGTGTCCCCTTTTGAACAGATACAGTGAGAAACTTCCTCATCGAATTCCGCAGCAAATCGTGTATACTCTCGTGTCAGAGCCAATTTTAAGTTTTATCTCTCAGTCCAACGCTTCCTTGTCCTCTTAGAATGGGAGAAATTGGGCAATTGACTATAATAACCCCCGACAGTCCATTGACCTATACAAACGCTTCCGAAATGACGTGTTGAGCAGGAGGTCAGAGTTATTTTAATGCAATATTTAAAAAAAGATTATCAAGTAACGCGTAAGGCTATCGCAGACATTGTCCAAAGAATAGTGGACTGGTTCTCAAACCCAGGTAGTTTTTCCTGTCGATAAGTTCTCGCGGGTAGACAGGGCTATCCATGTTTTGAAAAACCAAACTTTTACCCGCCAAACCGCGAATTATCCGCCTAATGGCGCCAATCGAAGAATTTGTAGTTGGTAGTTCAAAGTAAGAATTCGTACAACTAGGCCGTAAACATAAATTGTTTTTTGTTTTTTTTTTTTTTTTGTTTCTGTTTTATTAAAATTTCATGTAACTGTTCTGGAAACCTGAGAATTAGTTGATGAGGATGATTGACAAAGAGCAATGGCGTTTGCAGTTTAAGGAGCGTTTTCGATTGCCTCATCCTGGTTGCCGGTTTTAATTCCGTAATTCTCCTCCTGCTAGAGAAAAGAGGAACAAAACGCAACCATATTGCATTCAAAATTAATGCTTCGCTAAAAGAATGCACATTATCGAACCAAGACTCACGAACTGACGTCAAGATTTACGAAATGACTGTGACGTTCCAAGCTAATTGCTATTTCACATCAGTGAACTTCTTCAAAGTCATCTTGCCCGCAGGCAGACGTAAATCTCAGCTGCTTCCTGATGATATCGAAGTAAGTGGTAATCTTTCTCGCTAAGATGAAATTGTTTTTCGCTTTAAATCGGTTACATCAAAACTTTGTTCGACGCAATGCGGCTTCTTTTTCAAATCGTATGTCAGTCATCGAGTGCGAGTTATAATATGTCTGAAAACTGTCAGAAAAAATGGACTTATTGACCTTAACGTGCTACTTAGTCATAGACCCTCGGACTAACGTTGATGTAGCTTTGATTTAGGATGAGCTTGCAAGAAATTCAATGGCATTGTTAATGGCTCTGTATAGGACCACAGTTACGATGGAAGAATAGTGTCAGAAGCAACTATTACAAGTACAGCTACAACAATAACAAGAAAAAGAAGAAGAACAACAACAACACCAACAAAAATAACAATAACAACAACACCAACTATAACAACAACAATAACAACAACAACGACTACAAGAACAACAACAACAACTATACCAAAAACAACAAACCAACAACAACAACAAACCAACAACAACAACAAACCAACAACAACAACAACTACAATAACAACAAAAACATCCACAACAGTTGCAATAACAACATCAACAACAACAACAGCAGCTACAAGGGCAGCGATTAAAACAGCCACAACGGTGACAGCAACAGGAACAACAACAACAACAACAAATGCAACAGAAACAGCCAAAGCAACAGCAGGAACAATGACAACGCAACATTTACCAAGATTACCAACTAAAAATATCACATCGATAACTGCAGAAATAATCGCGAAAGAAATGTCTAAATCTCACGACAAACTGAGCTTGTACATGTTGCTCAGCACATGATACCTCAGTCTTATTTGTTCTTGGAGGGATATTTAATCTCTAAGTTCTCTAACCAGCATGCACGCTGTCCTAATTCGACCTCGTAGAATTTTAACGAGGTAGTTATAGACTAATTCTACCCCCATTCGAGATAAAATTAGCTCAATTTTCCTTCACTAAATTGCTTAAGAGGATATTAGAACAGTGAGCACCTTGATAATCGGAAATCAGAGGGTCCTCTGAGAGGAAGAAATACAAGTTGGCGTAAATGCCGAACCGTGAACCCTGTGTCTTCAGATGTGTAAAACCGGAGATGATATGTTTCCTTTAGCGTCCCACCACCTGCTTCCTCTAACTGAGATTAAGTGTTAAATTTCTACTCATACGCAATGATATTCTTAATCGATCTATTTTAATTGCAAATTCACGTCATAAAATTGCGTTGTAACGGTCGTATCATCTACGAGACCTCCAGCTTGATTCGACATCCTTATCTGATGAGATCAGTACACCTAATTGTGTGATTTCAGTTATACGTAACTAGTGGACACTTTGACGATCTGATTATTCCGACGGTACAGTTGAAGACTTGCATTGACATATGGTCTGTATTCAAGCAACCTTCAAGTTGAAAATCGGTTACATTTTATGAAGCTGAAATTGGCCGAGAGACCTGACGCAAAGTGTTCAACGCCAAGTCTTAGAAAGTTTACAGTCAAATGAGACAAACTTTAGAAATTGTAATAACTTAATTGCGGTCTCATTGGAACGCAGGTTTGTTTAATCGCTGTCAACCTTTAGTGATCGTAAACGGTCGTAACCTGGCGCACGTCATCGTAAGTTGATGGCTGAAGAGTACAAAAGTCAGAAATTACGACGAGACGTGCTCTTGCCAGGCGAGGGTTTAATTGTTGCATGTCTTAAGTTGTCGTCAGCCGTCGTAAATCGTCGTAAATAGGTTGTCAAGTAAGATATATTCTGAAACTAACGTCCCTCGCGCGCTCATTCAACAATTTACGAGAAACAGACTTGGTACACTAAACGCCAGAAATGTGAATGACTAAAAACTAGTTAAAGAAATATTTCCATGATAATCTGACAGACTATTCAGAAAAAGATTTCTGGTCACGTATTGATGAGGATGATTCTGAAATAGAATTGAAATACTGCACATCCTCTAATGGATAGCGTTAAGTTGTCGTCAGAATATCTCGTGCACTTAAATTGGATAAAAACTCGCCTCCAATCCCTGTGGACTCGATAGCTCAACAGGTAGAGCGGTGGACCGGTATCCAGAAGGTGCGAATTCAAATCCCGCTCGAGTCAACATTTTTCGGTTGACTTCGGCAGTGTCAGATTATCATGAAAAACATTTCTATTCATGTATCTCTGAGGATGATTCTGAAATAAAATTTTGTTAAGTACACAGTATTTCGTAGGTGTCTTTTCAATAGAGGTCTCTATTGTTTGGCAGAACATTTCCTTTTTGGGAGGTGAAATCCGTGCAAAGAACACTTCTTCCGTTTGGACAAAAACGATCAATGAAAAAATACAGCAAGCAATGTATGAAATTCCTGATCCAGGATTTGATCTGATTATGGCTAAAAACGTTTGTCTAAGCGGCTCTTTAATTAACTGGTGTCAAATGATTTTAATTTGGAATGTGGAAGCGATCAAATTGACTCGGTTCCAAACGCTGTTACACAGCAACCGTAATGATAAACCGAGGGTAGAAAATAACTGCCTGTAACAAGTCATCACTTGTCGACGTCGACGTGAAACGGCTGCGCAGTGTGTCGTGATTTTTTCCCAATATACAGTATCAACTGTCAGCTTTTCTACCAACAAAACCCATAAAAAACACCCCCACATATATATATATATATATATATATATATATATGAAATAAATAAGCTTAAAATTCTGGGTTGTTACTCAGAGTTTCACGTCTCTTTGGACGATCATCAGACAACTGTCCAGATCCTGGTTTAGTTATTCTTTTATATATATATATATATATATATATATATATATAAAAGAATATAAATCTATTAAGAATTCACGAGCAAAATGCAAAGGAAAATCATAACTGTGTCATGTCTTGATATGTGATAAAGACATATGTGACTTAATAGGTGGAGAAGAAGTTAATCATCTCGGCTTAGAAAACATAAATTTCCAAACTTTCACAAATTAGCGTATTAAGAGGTGAATTTCATAAGACATTTAAAAACCTCGCAGTACATACTTTATCGGGTCTAAAGCACTCGGCTATCACTTCTTGTTTTAAATCCCGATAAAGCACTCCTGCTCGGCTTTTGAATATATATTTGTATGTATACATATATATATATATGTGTGTGTGTGTGTGTGTGTGTGTGTGTGTGTATGTGCATATGTATGCGGTTAAGGGATTTAGGTCGAAACGCCAGTATCTTGTTCTTTCACTTTGTGACAAAGTACTACCGTTCAACTTTTATACGTACATGCATACATATATGCATACATCCATACACACACACACACACACACACACACACACATATATATATATATAAATATAAATATATATATATATATATAATATAGAATATGCGAGGTAGAGTTGGCTTGAGAAAAGAATGCTCAATGCGTTATTTGGCAGAGCAGGATTTACAGAATTTAGCTTAAAATGTTATTGTCACAACTCTTAGTTTCACGCTTGTCGGCGATCTTCAGAGTCACCTGAAGATCTCAGAGTTGTGGCAATAACATTTTAAGCTAAATTCTGTATATATATATATATATATATATATATATATATATATATAAATATATATATACAGCAAACTGCAAAAATTATGGCACAAAACATATCAATATATAAACATATCAAGCCCACTGTATCTTCATTTTAGTCTCACTTCAACGGTCAGTGAAGATATGTTTTGTGTTTTTTGATACATTAGACGGCCACTCTAATGTATTAAGGTTGATTAAAGTATTCACAGTTATAAACTTACCAATACATGCATTTTTTAGAGGTTTATGTTTGCCAAAATGCATGCAATTTGATATATATATATATATATATATATATATATATATATATATATATTTATCGGTATAAATAACGCTGTCTGTTTATTGGAGCCATCTACGACTGTGTCTGAATCGAAGCTGGTCGCGATGAGTCATGTGAACCTCCCTCACTCACTCAGCAATGCGAAGACTACGGCTTCGGGAGCTCAATTTGATGAAAACATGAAGTTTAAATGTCGCTGCTTGGTGGATTCAAAATGCAAGAAATCTTATTTCAGGAATCTTAAACTTCGAAGCATTTTTGTGAGGTTATGCCCGAGGACTCTCAATTGCTTTAGCCATCACTGAACTTTGGCTACGTGTCAGTAACATGAAGGTCTAGCCAGACAAGAGCTGCACGGATGACGCACAAACGCCCCTCGTTCAACTCGCATTTGAGTGACGTTTAATGTTTTACGTCACTGGTAAGCTGACCCACCAGTGGAACACAAACCAGAAACTCGGAGGACTCAAGGCATCTTCGTTTGAACAAAGAAGACCTGGTCTTCCTCAAAGCTCCGGCCAGTCACACCGCTCTGTTTTCAAGAGGTCACTGCAATAAAATTCTAAAAGGAAATTCTATCTCAGAGGTTGTATCGCTGTGATAGTTACACTATAGGCAACACAACACCATTCCATAGTCCTAGCATATAGTGTAGAGACTTATAATTGTTCAATTCGTTTTTAACCCCCCAACGAATACATAGACTCCAGACACATCAAAACATAACTCACGTTGTAAACTGGAATACGCTTTCTTTCAGGTCCTCCTCCGACTTTTAATGCCTTGTAATTCTTAAGCAGGTCTCCAAATTCTATCACAACGGCTGAGAACTGTGACTACACCACCTGCCGAACCTATACAAGCAAACGAGATCTGGTTATATTAGCAAAAAATACAATGCAACCTAATTTAGTTGTAACAACTCTTTTATCCTTGATGTTAATCACCAACTTAAATAAAGTAATGATTTAAGCAAACAAAAGTTGTCTCGACTTGGGAGGTCTGTGCCACAGATGGAAATTAAATTATGCGCAACGAGAAACGCAAGGACAGTTGAAATTGAAATTATACGTGGGGGTGATTGCCAAAGACGGGATCTGACGAGACAGGGAATTGCCGCAAAATAGCTTTGCGGAATCCATCATCTGAACCGTTGCCCAGATCAGTTTTGGTGCGTAGTTTGTTTTGTAAAATTCTTATGCGGTTTGAGTAATGTGCTGAGTTTTCTTGCTATTTTTAGCTGCTCTGTCCACTATCTACGTGCAGTTTTACAACAAGACATCTTGACAACAATCCCTGGTGATTTCGTGTTCTGAAGGTTTATCTCAAAACCGTCGTACGATTTTTAAACAAGCAAAATTTCCGACCCAAAACAAACTTTGATGTGTATAGATGTTTTTAGTTGTAGACTACAGAACATGTTTACACAATTTAACGCTGGGAGGTTTGACGACAAAAGCGGCGTAGAAGCGTGGATTACTGGCGTGGGCAGTAATCCTATTGACCGCGAACATAACTTGGATGTAAACCAGGAGATGCAGCGGTGGATTCATATCACGTCCAAGAATGCGCACTTCAAATTTTCAACAAATTATTGACAAATCACAGTCGGCTGAGTCAACCACGTGTTATTGTTAGTTCTCACAAAAATGGCAGGTGAAAGTTATTTTCGCCCAAGATATGCCAAAAATATTGAATTCACGAAGTAAGGCGCGGAAATTAAGGCATCATGGTGGGGAAAACCGCTCGGCGTTCGTGCGTTCGGAGCTCATTACACAAATGAACATCACACTTGGACATTTCCCAATCGAGCATTATTAATGCGTTCCAATTTCATAGCATGAGAGCGCGATACAATCCTCTAATGTGTCAATAGATTGTACATGTTAATTTACCAGATGTAAACTTGTTTGACATCCACCGTTTATACGCAACAATTTTACCCTCAGAAATGAGCTCTTTCCGTATATTGAACAACCCATTTTAATTCACTGAAACACGAGAGAGAAATCTATAGTGTGGTGAAATGGAGCTAAATATTTAGTTCCAACCGAGACTCGTAGTGAAAGCGCAGCCAAGTCCCCTTCGGCGGGAATCAAACCGACAACGCAGGGAATCTTGTCCAAAGTTCGACCGGCTCTGCTAGGAAGTCCACTGCCTGGAGCCAACTTGTGAGTTCTGATATATACTCAGTTCACTTTAGTGATATTGTATATGGTGGAGCTAACGACCGTGAAGTGGATTTGGTATATGACCACTGCACTGTGGCCAGCATTCCAGCTCCATCTTGCCTCAGTCGTGAGAGCCTGGAGTCGATGCTCAAGATCCTAGGTTTGGTTAGGCCTCGGAAGGCCTTTCGAAATTCATTATTTCACATTCAAAATTTCTCATCTTCGTCTTGTCATTTCATGGGATCAACTGCAAGATTTCTTCTTTCTTCAAAATGACCTCTTACACCAAATTTACTTCATGTCATCAAATTGGTTTTGCGCATTAAGTCTCCCCCTCTGGGACTGTATATTGTTACTTTTGGATCATATTCAGGATTACAGGTCATAAATAAAGTCACTTGATTACCGTGCCAGGTTGTTCGTATGGAGAAGAACTGCTTGGGGTTAAAGGAAACGGTTCGATTAATTTATTCAGAAAGTAATTATATTTAGGAATAAGGCTGTTTGTATACTGTCAATGATATAATAGAATACTGCGCAGACAGTAATAAGGTAAACAGTTAAAAGTTCTGGACAGAATAAGTTTCTTTCTCTGACAAAGAGCCCTTGCTCGAAAGGTTTAAATTCTTGAGATCAGTCACGGAAGTTATCAGCCTTTTAAACTCTTTTCCTTGTTCGTACACTATGCCCAAGGAAATTGGCCAGTGTTAGATCCGAGTACACATTTCCTGAACACCAGTCACTATTCCAGTCTTCTTTAGAGATCAGTTCGGCATAGGCTAATGTTTGGAGTGTATGGAAAAATGGTGGGATTTGAGAACTAAATGGGCCACTTGCTCTAACGTCACGCCATCTCAATTCCCTCACAATGACAGGCATGCACTTCGACCCCAGGAAACGCACACAGAACAGTGTTCAGGTTGAAGTCTACAGTTTTGGCCTTGAAAACCTGCCTTAGCTCAGTGAAACGGCTCGTATTGTGTGGCTGGTTACGCAAAATATTCAAAATTAGTTTATTTCTGTTTTAAAAAAAAACAAAAAAAATCCCCTAAAAACAAAACCTTTATATGCATTATTCACACCTCAAACTACAAGAAACAGGTAACGACGTACTTAATGTTGTTCATGCCTAGTTTTAGCCGGAATCACGGCTGCGATATCGCAGATGACTTGGACAGCATGACCTTGCCATCCAACCAGGTGGCCAAAAACAAAATCTAGTTTTCTTCTAAACCTTCGTTATTTCAGCTAAAATTTGCATGAACAACGTCGCAACGTGCCTTTAGCTGTTTCTTGTGACTCGAGTGGATCATTTACTTTGGAAAGGATTTTTAGGTGATAAAATCGTTTCTGGTCACTTAGTAAAAATCAATACTTTGTATCTCTCCAGGCCAATGAAAGTTCTTAAGAACAAGACTCCAGCACATTATTTAAAAGCCCACTCTATACGCAGTTTCGTGGATCACAGTTCCACACCTGCGACTTGAATTGTGAAAGAATTGACATCACGCAAATGCTTTATGCACATGACCAAAATGCATTGGTGCAATCCAAGACCATTTTGTTTAAAAAATCAAATCATGCTATCTTGTGCACCTCAGTGTAAGTCTCTTAAAACCTGATTCAGCCAAACTGCAGATTTGATAACTAAAAATGGCGTTAAATGTTGATAAACGGATTAGTCAAATTGCATTTTTTGAAACGGTGTTCTGTAAACAAGCTTAAACCATAAATGGTTCCCATGAGTGAAGAGCAGTCTTGTTTTCGAACTTGGATAGTTTTGTGAGTCTTATTTGCCGGACGCTGATCTCGCCTTTTCGGAGTTCGTTTAGGTAAGGTTCTTCTCTTTTTGGCTTTACATATTTTTGGTTGTTCACCGATCTAGTTCCATACCCTTGCATTTCCTTGTCTTCTGTAATTACATTTCTTTTGGCTTGTCTATATCATTATCGCACGAAAGCTTGCTCATTTCTAAGGTAATCCCAGGTGTTAGGCCGAGAGAAATATAAGACATCTTAATCCTGAAAATCCGAACAATCTAAAGGATATTTTTTGCGTAAACAGTGCCACACTGCCAGTGGGCTAACGAGCAGCGAGCCTTGTGTAGGGGTTTAAACAGTTCCCTCTGATCTTTAAAGTTTGTAATATATTTCTCAAAGTCACTAATAATTCATAAATCAAAAACAAATACATAATTTATCAGTCTTTAGAAATTGGAGGAAGATTGCAGCTGAATTTCACAAGCTTTCGACTGAATTTTCGCTTAAAATACTAGATCGTTTGAGAAATAATTTCGAAATTTGAGAAAAAAAATTATGTTCATAATAATTTGTTATGGACGTTCGCAGATGATTGGCTACTTTTTGACACGTGATTACACTACAGATAAAAACCTCGCTTAGTTTTGATTTGACTTTTACGTTTCACTCCGACGAAGGGCCTTCGCTCGAAACGTCAGTTTTCCGCTTATACATTATTTTTTGGCGGTACACAACCTTTTTGACTGTTTCTGTATGAACTCCACAGTCTGGTACCATAGCTACAGACATTAATGCCAGCCATTGTCACTGGAGCTTTATGAGAAGCACTGAACAACGCACGATAATGACTCGAGGCTGGAGGGGTTGACATTCGCATACGTTTGCTGGGTAAAGGAGTTCTTGTTTGAGCTGCTGACATTCTATGAAAGGTGATAGTAATACTTTTACATGCAGAAGCAGCTGAGATCCTTAATAGCAATGTCTCACCGTCATTGTTAATACATTTTATATTGCTATTTCTAGTCTTCTTGATAATTTCTTTGTAATCCCTAAACTTCACTTTGATGATGTTGCATGTAGGGACGAAACGTCAGTCAATAAACACGTTTTAGATTCTTCTGGCCTTCTTTGTTTATTCAATTGTTAACGGTTATATATGGCGATACTTCGCACAATTTGTTGGGCATTGTTATTTATATTAAAGTCTTTTTGGTCAGCTGACATTTGACATTACAAGTGGCACAAAGCCACCTTTCTTCCGAGTTTGGACCACACTTAATCCCTAAGCACCTTACGCTTTGTTAAATAATCCAAGGCTAAGTCACCTTAATGGATTTTATTTTGGAATCATCTCAAGGGTGACGAGAAGAGAACTTCAAAGATTATCCTGGATGAACTTTCACAAAAGAATCTCATAAACTTCTATTGTATATGGAACTAACATGGCCGCCATATCATTGTCTTTTGAATCCTAAGGGATTGGTTGCAACCCACCTATTAGCTCTCAAACAACTGACAGACAACATGCAGACCAGTGGAAGGTGATTTTTACAATGGTAACTGGTATATTGCACCATAAAACTCATTAATAACCCATCAAGGAAAAACAAAAGAATTTAAAATTTAATCAGTTGTTGTAAATGTGATACAACTACATGTGTGATATCAAGTTATACAACCACTGTTTTACGTGAATTTTTTGTGCTGTTTTCTCGACTAAAATCGTTGAAATCTTCTTCAAGAACACGAACGTTTACGTGTATTCGTATCGTAACTACTTCACAATATTCTCGTTGGTGTTGTATCGGACATACTATCGCTCATCTTGGGCTCGTGCTTTAATATTCGATAAAACACCGCTGCCTATATTGGTAATAGTACTTCTAAAAGTCATTCCCAATTCACGAGCAAAATTAAAAAAAATGAATGTTTAATCAGTGTCTGCAAAAATAATTATAAAACTTATTAATAATTCATGAAAATACAAAAGAATTTAAAGTTCTTTTCATGAACTTTTCGTGGTATTTTTCCGACTATAATCGTTGGAATCTTCACAATTTTCGAAAAACACGAATGTTTGCATGTTTTCGTTCTATGATATGTTTACAACATCCGCGGCCGTGCTGTATCGAAGTTATATTTTGTAAATTACCAAAGCATTGACTGAGAAAACATCAGTTCTATAATATACCCCATCTACAGACACTGATCCCGAGAATTTCCCTGCCACTTGCGATAACATGGAAAAAGACCAAACGCCATTCCGAGTTTACTCCATAGCTCAACTAGAAGGCACTGATCATGTTACCCGAAGATGCTAGTTAGTGATCACGTTAGCAAGAAAGGACACAAAATTTTCTCTCGAAATGTCCGAAGGAACTATTTCACAAGTCGACAATGCTCCACCTAGGGGCGTCGTCACTTGCAAAAAAAAAATAAAAGCGTACGAAATTTTTTTGGACTGAAAAATCCCGATTATTTTTTGCCCTATTCTCGGATTTTTCTACTCAAATTTCAGGAATTTTTCGGATTTCCCAGTTTTTTAATATTACAGCAGGAAGTCAACAGTGTTGTGACTAGTGTTTACTGGAGGTAGGACATAGTCGAGCCGTATTGATACTTGGTAGTGTTAGTTGGAAATGTAGCCCCTTGGACCTACTTTTCTGTTCATACGAATACTATCGTTGCATGGTTACATTTGATGATTAACCTTCTTCAAATTCGTAGTCATATGATTTTCATTTATGATTACACGTTTAAGTTCCTAAGATTGCTTCAACCTTTCAAAATACACTGTACTCCAGGTTATCAACTGTTACCAGTCTACCTCTCATGTTTCCAGCTGTTGCCAAGTTAACAGGGAGAAAAAATTGCGCTAGCTCTGCCTGGCGACTATAGAAAGTCGTTCCTACAGTATTTCTTAAAAAGTTACGCGATTTAGCAAATCTCTATCAAAAACGCTTGCATTTTATCAAAGTTTCATCAGTATTTTTTTATTTTCACAAGCAATTTAGGCAAATTTGGATTTCAGGTTAGGACTGTTCTCATTTCGAAATGGATTTTTAAGAATTTTCTGGACATCTCTGGATGGCCGGATTTTCGGATTTTTTCGAGGGTTTTCCAGGGTGTTTTGCGAAATGGAACGAGGATTTTTTTTAGTAATACGCCCCTCGTCCTGCACAAGGCTGAAAAAGCATTAAATCTTTCGTGTTGACAATTTTTTGGAAGAGGTCAAGAAAAGAGATAAACAATTAAGTACTCTAGAAGTTTCTCGTGTAACGACTGCACGAAGCTGTCAAACCCGGAAAGATTACAGCGTGGTTGTTGACATCAACTGATATCGATCGCAATCATTATTTAAATGAAACCAAAAAGAGTATGTCTGGCTCGAAGTCGAACAAGACGAGACAGTGGTATGAGAGAGACCGCTGAAAGAAAAGGAAAAGAAATGGAAGGAAGTCTTGTAATTGTATTGTCCTCACTAAAAGGCTCAGCATGAAGGGAAGCATTGACATATGAAAGCCTGGAATTGATGAAGGTATTCTGTGATGAGTATTAAAAATTGTTATCCGGCTACACAAACATTCTGTGATATTTCGGGCTGTAATCTTGTTTGTAATTTAAACTGCAGCTGAGGCCAGCGTGGGAAACAAGAAAAAACCGGGGGTGGGGACGTTTAAGTATGCGGTCACAAGACATCGAACGCGCCTCGGAAGTTTTGACAGATTATTTGCAAGATGAGAATCAAGTTGGCTTAAAAGCATGGTTTTAAATACTAGTGTGGTTCTGACGAATAACTATGCTGGTTCATCGCATTAAAAGGAAAAGAGCTGAAGATCCCCAAGAGTGAGTGGGGTTATCTTTCTCTACCTCCTGTTTCGGCAAGGCAACTTTGTGGGAAAATTGTGCTCTGCAGTTCGCGCGTTTTTCCAACCAATCTATATGCAAGTTCAACGACTCCGTGCATTTGCGCCGTGGATACAAAGTGTTTAAAAATTTATGTTGATAATAAATAACTCGTTGCTCCGTTTTAATGGATCCGACAACGCAGTTCCTGAAACTGTTTTGTTTAAGATTGTTTGCCACTGGGGCTATATTTTACTTGCAATTTATCGGATGTAAAAATGACATCGCATTTGACAGCGCGAATATACTAATAAGCGACAATTTAATGATTTATTTGAACGGAGGTCTCCGGTCTCTCCTAATGTTTTACTGTATAAATAACATAATCGGTCTCAAGATATTCAAAATGAAGTTTTTTTAAATTTCAGGTAGCTTTGTGAGGAGACAAGTGCCTTTAGCTAAGTCTTGATAACAAAACGACTCGGGCACATATACGGCGTCGTAGGCGTTTAGTTGTCGCGTTGTTTGTTCAGGCACAAGTGTTGAATATCAGTGACTCATCTTTATCCTTAAAAGCTTAAGAATCCTAAACAAATCTTCTGTGTAAATAGTGTTACACAAAGACTGCCAGTCCGCCAGTTGGCTCAAGAGCACAGTGAGTCGTGAATTGGGATTCGTGCGGGGGCAAACGGCGTCCTCTGATCTTTTAAGCTTCCAAAATATTTCTAAGGCAATCACGACATCAGCACTTCGGTATTAAAGCAAGGTGTATAAAACTATTCTTTTTAAGGCATGAAAACTAGCCACGATTTTCGTCACGTATACATGGCTAGAAAACACCAAAACCCTTAAAGGTCAAAGACAATTTCCTAATTGCTAACACAATCTTAAATTTTAAAATGTGGGAATAATGATTGGGCAAAACACGAGACTTGACGTTCCGTTCGAGCCCACATTTTCGTCATCGAGGATAAAAACCGGATTAATAGATGACGAAATGTAAACCAGTATTGACTACGAACCACAGGAACAGTTCGTCTGCGACTTGGGTTGTCTGTGGGTAACCAGACGACTGTGTAACGACTGACTTTCGCAGTGAAGGTTCATCATGACATTTTCCCTTCATGTTCTCGCGTGAGGATGATCACGAAGCAGAATCGGGACAGTGTATACTGTATCCTCATGGATTAGTGTAAAGTTCTCGCGAGGATCTCTCGGGTTAGTCGGGTGCTTAAATAGGATTTCACTTCACGCAGATTTCTTTAAGGTGCAGCTCTACACAAACTGCGCAGTTCTAAATCGATTTTTGCTGTCCTAAATTACATAATTTTCAGCTTGTTTGTGGACAAGATCATCGAATGGAAGCAGTAATAGGATATTCATGAAGCATAATATATCCTAAATCTTACAAGTTACTATTAAGTCAACTATACATATTTTTTCTCAAACGCATGAATAATTCATAACTCAAAAACAAAAGAAATACATAATTTATCAGTATTTAGAAATCGGAGGAAGATTACAGTTGAATTTTTGCAACTTCCGGCTGGATTTTCGCCCAAAATACTGGTTCGTTTGAGAAGCAATTTCAAACACTCGTTTAGTGTTCTTCCTCCGATTTCTAGATACCTCGAAACTCGTTAAAAAAACTCGGCTTCGCCTCGTTTTTTCACTCGATTCTCTGTATCTAGAAATCGAAGGAAGAACACCAACTCGTGTTTGAAACAACATCTGTTACCCGATCTTACGGCATCAAATTTTGCGATTTCGGAAGTCAGGGCAAAATTTCGGAAACAGCAGAAAAGGTCACTTATTTGGAAGGGATGACAGGCAATTCAATGTTTGGTGTCATTTATTTCTCCCTCTTCCCACAAAATGTCACCGTCGATCAGTCTTGGCAATAAATGCTGTGCAGTTCTAAATCTTTTTAAAAAAACCCACGACCATGCTGTTCCCAGTTAACTCAACAGTTCAACTGGTAGAGCACACTTCCAGAAGCCCGAAGATCCGTTTTCGAACCTGGCTCAAAAATTATAGTTAATAACTAACCCCGTAAAAGTAATTCTGCGCTAGCCACATTAATGGAACAGAAAATCTATCCCGACTGATGGGGGTAAAACGCAGGGCTCAAACTATCCGGCAGTTGGTCGAGTTTTTGGTTTTGTTGGCTTTTACAGTTTTCACCAAGTCTTCAGGGCTTTTTTCCAAACGTTGAAAGTCATCATTCGTTTCTGCGCAACAAAACACACCTGCTAAAGTCATCTAGAAAAGTTGATTCCGATCTAGTCAACTTTTTTAGTTGACTTTAGCAGTGTAGGTCAATTCATGAAATATTCTGAAGGGTTAACTTATCAAACTTCGTTCTAATCATGTCTCTCTTTCTATTAACTATGTTTTAATTCAGAACAGGAAGGATTAGAGATTCTAAAAGTGCTTTCGGAAGCAACTGGTAGCTGAGCTCCTCTCGACATGCGTCAAACGACAACAAAAGTAATGTGGATTTTATCTCCACCATCATCTCCGCGTTAACTATTGCGAGCTCTGCTTTGGTAAAAG